>VCAZ01000172.1:82500-107500 GCA_005784505.1 Bagarius yarrelli | reverse complement strand
TAGCACCACATTGGTTTTGATCACATCCCGATTAATGCGCTCTTTATTTAACGCTAAAACTGGGTGAAATTCTCTGATAATTAAAGTCCAAACTGAAGTGGAAGAACAGCTGAAATGTGCTCCAGAAGGTGAGGAACCGTTCAGTCATGATTATTTGATGAAAGCAGAAGGTCTTCATTTCACTCTGTTGTTCTGCACCTGAGCTCAAGTGGTGAATAATTCAGTCACCAGAGCGCGAGTGTCCACGCCAGAGGGTTACAGCTTCTCAAACCAGACATCCAACATCAGAGCAAAAGACAACGGAGATGGAGGAGAGCACGAGAATGACGGCGCCGAGGCACGAGGGTAAACCCAGGAAGGTGAGGTTCAAGCTGGCGTCGTCGTACAGCGGCCGCGTGCTGAAGCATGTCTACGAGGACGGCCAGGAGCTGGACAGTCCTGAGGAGAAATATCCTCACAGCTTCATCCACACCAAGATCCCTCAACATCTGGATGTGGAGCAGTTGTGCAGCTTTGAGGAGGTTCAGGAGCAGGATGGAGATCCTCCTGCAGGTCTTATTGCCCAGCGCATTAACATTTACCGAACAGTGAGCGGCTTCACACCTGCAGCACCCAGCCATGAAAAAGTGAGTCCTGATAACACACCAGTCTCTCTGTGTGTGTGTGTGTGTGTGTGTGTGTGTAGTAAGAAGGCCGGGGTTCGATTCCCTTTCTGCTTGCTGGGCTGAATTTCCATAGGAGTGAGTGTAAACTGGACATTTAATCTGTGTGAAAGAAAAAAAAACGAGAAACGAGTAGAAATGAAAGTGAAAATAACTCCACTTGGGGGCAATTAAACACTAATCACACTGCCCCCCCAGTGAGTGTGAGAGAGGGGGAAAGAGAGAGTTGGTGGAGAGAGAGAGAGAGAGAGAGTAATGTGTGTGTATGTATGTGTGTTTACAGTAATGTGTGTATGTATGTGTGTTTACAGTAATGTGTGTGTATGTATGTGTGTGTATGTATGTGGTTATGTATGTGTGTATGTATGTATGTGTGTATGTGTGTGTGTATGTGTGTGTGTATGTCTGTGTGTATGTATGTGTATGTATGTGTGTATGTATGTGTGTTTCATTGGGGAAAAATGGCTTTCCAGCTTTTCTTCTCTTTGACAGTTGAGTGATGAATTGTGTATTTGGAGGAATCGTCAGTGACCCTGCTGAGGAAACAGCTTTTTTGTGTATTTGTTCTGTGATTATTACAGTGTCAGTCATAAAGCGGCGCCGTGATGCGCGTCCGCAGCACACACACACACACACACACACATCCTATCAGACGGTCTTTGTCTGTGTTTTTCAGAGGAGCTTTGTTTCTTCTTCATGGCTTTCAGTAATTATAGCAACGGATTTAAAAAGCCTTTTGTGTAACTGAGTTCTTTTTCTAGCTTTTAAATAATAATCCATTTGTGTGTGTGTGTGTGTGTGTGTGTGTGTGTTTGGATTTCTTCAGGTGCCTGTTTTGGACTTTGAAAAGATCATCATCTACACCAGCAACCTAAAGATTATCCGAGCTCCTGGGAAAAGAGCTGAGAGAGAAGCTCGACGAGAAGGACGAGCAGAAAGACGGGAGGGTTCACCAGGCCAGGAATCCAGATCTAAAGGAAGACACAGGATGAAAAGTTCTCGTAAGGAGGAACGACGTCCTGCTCCCAAAGTTCAGGTGACAAAAACAACTTCTGCTTCTGCTACACTGACCACACAGATTCTTTTTAAAATAAAGACAATAGTTTATAGACTTTGGTGACTCGCTGGTTAAGATGTTTGGCTTAAGATACTCCGCACTACCAGGCTGCCCCTTTTGGGCCCCTGAACAAGGCCCTCAAACCTTAACTAAAAAATGTTGGCTAAATCCCAGAAATGTAAATTGTAAAGAAATTAAACTGGTGTAAAATGATGAGTTGTTCAAGAGACGAAATGACGTCTATGAGATTTTCAGTTTTTGGCTGATGAAAACTATAAACAGAATTTAAGAACATTCTGGATTTTTCTTTTATTTGCGTTTCTGTGATCGTCTGTTCATAATTCGTTGGTGTAGTAAAAGTAAGGAGGTGCTGCATTTTTTTAAATTTCCTAGTCTGTTGATGTTTTTGCATTGCAGGATGCAGGGGGCTGCAAGCAGTGCGGAGGTTCAGGTTCAGCTCCGTGTTCTCGATGTCACGGCAGTAAGCTGTCCATGTTGGCCAACCGCTTTAACGAGTCTATCCGAGAGTTACGCTGCCCCGCCTGCGACCTGCGTGGCTTAGAGCCCTGTCAGTCCTGCGTCCTGGAGACGTACAGACACGGTGCGGACTGATGACCTGGACAGAGTGAAGAGATCTGGATTATAAAAGAGCAAACATGAGCGTGTGGTTCTGATCAGGGATTGGCTTTATAACCGTAATCTGTGTAAGGCGTGTGTGTAACAGTTTAGAAAAGAGTGAGGAAAGAAAGTGCAGGATCAGAAGTTTGTGAACATCTTCAGGAGGGTTTTATTTTAAGGTCTGGCGTCTCCCAGTGTTTATCATTTTTATTAATCTCTGAGAAAAACAGGACGGATGAAGCTCCTCTTCTTATTTAGCTGAAAAACAAAAAAAATAACACGTCTCCTCACTTTATATTTTATTTCAGTGTCCTAAGTTTTCTACCCTGAGTGTTAATCACATCCTGACTGACCGGCACACTGGAGAGACAAGTAATTTCTCACTGAAATAAAACTTCAGGTAAAAAACATGCAGTTAATTTTTAATTGTTAATATTAATAAGTAATAAATTGGCAAAATATGCATCTGTTTTTGGACGTAGATTTTTAAAAAGCTTTGGGAAGATTTGCACCTGTATGGAAGGAGTCTCCAGTGTCAGTGCCTCTGAACACTCATTTCATCACAGAGGAGTTTACACTTCTTTGCATTTTATTTAAATGCTGCAATTTTTATCTAAGTACCATAAAGAGATAGAATAGAGAATAGAGAAAAGCTGATTATAGCTTATAGCTGCTCTAAAGTAAGTGAAAAGCAGGAAGTAACTCTTCTGTTGGGTATCCTATCACTTTAAATGTAGGTTTAAACATAGAAAAAGTGTGTTGATTTATTCAGTTAAAAATTTATTTATTAGCAAAACATTGGGATTGTAATGTGTGTCAAACTGTATGACGTCACGCAGGTGTCATTAAAATTGTCTTGGAAAAATGTGTCCCACTTTATGTAAACGCTTTACCACACTCAGACACTAGGTGTCACTAATGCGCATTTTAGCATTACACCTGTCTGGAAGTCTATCAGTCTGTCTCTCTCTCTCTCTCTCTCTCTCTCTCTCTCTCCAGTGGTCTGTTAATTGTCATTTCCACGATCTCAGGCTTTCTAATGTGAAAGATCAGTGCCTCCTGTGCAGTTTGGTCTTGGTGGCTCTGAGTGGACCAGCTGACTACCAGACTGCAGCTTCAGTGTAAGTGTAAGTGTAAATGAGGAAATTGGGTGCTTGGTGCCCTGCAGAACTTTCAACTGAAATGAATTATTTAAGGAGATTTCTGCATTAATGGTTTGGAGAACCGCAGGTAGGCCTGATCCTTGATGAGAAGAAGTATTATATAATTCTTTTTTGGATGATGTAAAATTGCCATAGAAACTGTGGCTGTTAGTGTGAGACGTCCACAGATGCCTTCAGATGTGTTTTCAGTTCTAGTTTCAGTTCTGCAGTTCATTTTTAAACTTATTCCTCCACAATCAGACACCATCTTAGACAAGCAGAAGAGAAGCCATGCAGACATTCAGCCGGTGTTTGGGCAGATCGGACTCGCTCTTCGTCATCACCAGCAGTCACTGCCTCTATTTCTGTCGTGTGAGATGAGGAGATGAGATTAGAGTGTTTAAAAGAATCTCACAGATATGCAGGACTTCAGATGTTCAGGCTTGCAGGAAAATCAGCATCCATCAGATCCTCAGCCTCATCTTTAACACGTCAACAGAAGAAAAGCAGAGCTTTTATTTTATCCACTTTACTGTAACACTACAGACAGCAATCTAATTAAATCCAATTTAATCTAATCTAATCCAACCCAGGGCAGCATGGTAGCACAGTGTTTAGCACTGTTTCCTCACAGTAAGAAGGTCCTAGGTTCGATTCCCCTGCAGGGGTCTTTCTGTGTGGAGTTTGTTTGTTCTCCCTGTGTGTGTGTGTGTGTGTGTTTACTATAGACAATGAATGAATCCAATGCAATTCAACCCAATTCCATCTAATCAATTAAAACTCAATCTAATACAATCTAACTCAAATTATTCCAAACCAATCCAATGATGGCCGTCCACACAGCGATGTTCTTTTAATGCCTAATTATAAATATCGGATGATTGGACTCAAAAGAGAACCCATCCATATCTGAGGTTCCTCCAGAGAGTGAGATTATAAATCATGACTATGTGGACTTTAAGGATGAAACATGCAGGAGCTTCATTTTACATAGAAGAGAAAATCATGATCAACCGATCAATGATGGAGATTTAAGTTCTAATCTGATCAGATCGACTGCAGTCCCAAGCTTCTCCATGGTCTCCAACAAGTGCTTCCACTCACAGTAATAATAACGTGTCTCTTGGTTTCATGAGAAACTTTGAAAGCAGTGTTGAACCTTTAAGTGCTGCGACTTCAACTGAGACTGAACAACTGCTGTCCTGCTGAATGATTCCATCGCCTGCTAAGGTTCTTCTTCTCACTGCTGAATGAATCGTCCGACATCATATCTAACACTGGAAACCAACAAGGAAATGATTAATTCTGCCGCTGTGGAGTTGTGATGTCGGGTCACTGAAGTGGAGAACTTATTCAGCTGCTGAAGCGACGGAACGGCTGTTAGACACACCTTCACTACAGCGAGCAGGTTTCTTGCATTCGTGCTGTCAGGACGTCTGTTTGTATTTTAAAAAGGTAAAATGGACCAGAGGCTGTTAGAGAAAGTGTCTGTGTCCATAAAATATAGCATCGAGTATGTGAGACGAGTAGTATGTCCAAATCCATAGTATGTGAACTACAGTTTGTGAAAAGTTCCCGGATGAACTACTACTCTACACACTGTACTCTCCCATGATCCCGCAGGAGAGATGACGTCATATGCGGAAGTTGTGGCAATTTTCAAGTATCTTAAAAATGAATTTTTACCGTCATTCACATCAAACACTATATAAAGATTCAATTCATAGGTACGTGTGCAGAGCCAATGAAATGCATTTTTCACATATCCCATCTTAGTAAGTTGGGGTCAGAGCACAGGGTCAGCTATGATACAGCGCCCCCTGGAGCAGGAGGGGTTAAGGGTCTCGCTCAGGGACCCAACGGTGGTTGACTTGACGGAGGTGGGGCTTAAACCCAGGTGTTTCTGGTCTTCAGATTAACAACTCAGCACCTTAACCATCTGAGCCACCACTGCCCCCCCAGGATCTCACACAAATCCAGAGTGTTTAATTCAGCGAGTTTTGTCAACGAGTTTTTTGGGTTTGCGGTGGGTGTGTGTGGTGTGTGTGTGTGTGTGTGTGTGTGTGTGTGTGTGTGTGTGTGTGTGTGTGTGTGTGTGTGTGTGTGTGTGTGTGTGTGTGTGTGTGTGTTGTGTGTGCTTTTATCTTTCGACATTATCAGATATTTTCTCACCCTAGTCATGTGCTCCCGTAATTAACCCGATCTCCATGTAAACTCGATTCATTTGCTAAAATCACCAGTGTTCTAAACATACAATATCGACAGAGACTCAGCTAACAGAGGCTAATTAATGAAATGTTAGCGCTCGTTTGACCAGTTGGTAAAAGTCGAATAATTTACATTTCTTGCATTTAGCAGACGTTTCACATTTAGAGTGACATTTATCTCATTTACAAATGATCCTACTGAGCAGTAAAGGCTTAACCTTTGAGCTACCACTGAACTCTGCAGGTCTACCATCTGCAGTATTACACCATTCATTATTCCAGATGTTACTGCAGCTGGAGTTTTGCTCCTGAAGTTTTGAGAGAACTTACGGCAGATTCAGGAGATGTTGATCTTGTTACTGTTATTGAGATGATGATATTGCTATTGAGGAAATGATTCAGTGTTACTGTTCTGATTCCTTCAGCAGAAGAAACATCAGCATCTCTTTTATCCTGTTAAAAAAGCTGCATGTTTGTGTTTTATCGTTTTAACTCTCAGAGCAGCACCTGGAGAGATGGGGTGAAAAAAGATGAAGCTCCTTAAAGAGCACTCACTCGTCCATTACCCAGTCCATCTTTTGCTCTGATCTGAAAACACATCAAAACCGTCTCGCTTCAGCTTCCCTTGGAGAACCCTTTTCCTTTTTAAACGATTAATGGATCAATGGAGACATCGCTAACCTTCATCAAGGTCATTCTGGGTCACTGCTGAAACGTCTTCTGAAGGTTGTGAGTGCAGGATATCTCCTCCAGGTCATAGCAGTTCCATGGGGATGAGCAGGTGATACCACACGCCAAGCAAGAAAATTCACACAGACAACAAAACCATCAAACAGTTAAACAGGAAATAGAAAAAAAGTTGATTCTGAATCCGAGCTGATGTAAAACGTCGATTAACTGACTTATAACGATTAAAACATAACTGATTAACCTGACACATTCGGGGGCACAGGATCATGGGGTTTGTAGCAGCTTTGTAAATGACGTCTCTTTGGTGTCAACCTGACATTTGTTCTCCTGATGGTTTGAAAAGTTCACAGACTTCTGCAGGAAGAATGAATGAAATCTCTGTCCTGCTGTTCAAACTCACACCACACGTCGGATTGACACGGACCATCACAGCTACAGGAGGAAAAGATCTGATCTAATGACTGACTGGACTTTTAACACCATCCACACAAGATGTTTGAGCATCTGTCTGATGCTGAAAACACTGATGATGATATTTTAGAGAAATAAACTGAAATGAGCTGTTTGAACTCATGCAGAACTTTCATTCTATTGAATTAACTGCTTACAATCCTCTCTGATGAGGTCACTTCCGCTCACAAGGATTCGCTCAGTTTCTGGATTTTTTTACATTGGAGTTTTGCTCATTATTGATCTTACAACATTAATATATTAAAGCAGTTCTAGTATTGAAGCAGCAGATGAGTGTTTAGTGCACACAGCTCCACTCTATCGCTATTACTGCCCTTTCATTTTACTAACATTTCTGTCCTATAAAGCATTTCACTGCATGTTCTCCTGTAAATGCTTGTTTTTATCTGACAAAGAAGAAAAGAATTAAAAACTTGGTGTTTTACATCATTTGGTAGACCCCCTCATTCAGAGCGACTTACATTTATCTCAGTTATACAACTAAAGAATTGGGGGTTGAGGGCTTTGTTCAGGGGCCCAGCAGTGGTAGCTTGGTAGAGCTGGGAATCAAACCCACAATCTTTAGGTTGGTAGCCCAACACTTAAACCATGAGCCACCACTTTTTTCATTTATTAGGTCACTGTAATAACAGCAAAATCAAATAAATAAATAAACAGATGTTAGTGTGTGCTGTCTGTTTATTTATTATTAATAATATTTTATAGTAATATAGATTTAATAATATTCTGGACTGATTTTTAATTATCTGCTAAACGTTTCTTGAAAATTTATTTCTTAAAGAAGAAAAATAATAAAAACTATGTGTGAAAATTGTTCTCTAAGTAAAATGATGTCATTTACTAGACGTAAATAATGATCATTGTTGTGTATCTGAGTGAAACGCAGGAACATGAACAGTGTAACAGTAACACAAAAAAGGCTGAAAATAAATTCAGTGTGTGTGAAGATGGAGACTGTCAGAGATTTGGATGGAGTAAAAGTGTGTGTTAAAGTCCCATTGTGACGTCACAGGTTCGCTGCTGCGTCTGTCGAGCGTTTTGCTGTTCATTTCTGACTATAAAAACAGCAACCGAGAGCAGAAATTCAACTTCAACACAAACAAATGAGCAAAAACCAGCAGCAGTTTCTGTATTTCAGCACATTCCTCTCGCTTACGCTGCACAACATCCAGCCCTTTATCAGAGACTCTACTGCAGCCTCTGACCCCGTGGATGTGTGTCCTGCGTTCAGTGATGGCCAGGTGTGTACACACACATCAGACTGCAGATCATTGGACACGACATCCGGCTCATTCTGTAACATGAGTTCTTGACTCGAGGAATTTCTGAGACTGAAATGAGCACTGATGATTTGATAAATAAATGATAAATAAATGAATAATTAGAAATGTGAACGCTGCACAACGATCCTGCACTAGTTAATGAATTTTCCTTAACCCATCACACTTGATCTTAAACTGCGGTAGTGATGCACAATATGAAAAATTTAAACAGACAACCGACACCAATAAATTCACATGTTTGTAGTTAAAACCGAACCCCAAACTGACACTTGTAACAAGAAGCGGCCCAAATCATAGCAACCAGACCAATGCGCTAATTCCAGTCTGATCTGATGAAAAGAAGCCCGTCTGCGGGGAAACCCTGGCGGCCAACACTGGCTGCAGTCAGGTGCACTCGGGAAGTGAGCGTAATTTATGGATCTGTTTATCCGATTTCATTTATTCATCAGAACAATAAAAATGACATAATTGTCACTCAAATCTTTCAATAAGTTATCAGTCCTTTAAATATCGTGCAGCCTTAAACATTTCTATTTTTGGCATTTGACAGACACCCAGTGGCAGCCTGGTGGTATGAGGAATTGAACCCATGATCTTTTGGTAAAACAGGCCTACACTTTAACTACTGGGCTACCACTTTCCCACAGAGAACCATAGAGAAAAGGTCAGTGCAGTACAGAGGGTCTCCAGAAGCAGGACCAAATGCCAAACAGAGCTGTTTATAAACCTCAACATACTGAAGGAGTTTAACATGGAGGGTCAGGGTTCTCCAGGAGCAGGTCCTCATGGAGGTCCAGGGTTCTCATGGAGGTTCAGGGTTCTCCAGGAGCAGGTCCTCATGGAGGTCCAGGGTTCTCCAGGAGCAGGTTCTCATGGAGGTTCAGGGTTCTCCAGGAGCAGGAATGAGGAACGTGGATTTATCCACAGGCTCGGTAATAATTTCATCATTACTGTCATTACATCATTCTAAGCTCAGAAAATTCTTGACTTCCGTCCCTCAGTCGTGTCTGTTTTTTTTATTTTTTCACTCCACATTAAGTTGGTTTTGTTATTCTTTTATATTATTAAACCCCAGCGCTGGTCCTCCCCTTCATTTCTTTCTCCGCTGTGGTGCTTTGGTACGTATCAAAAACTTTATATTAAAATAACAATATTTTACATACCTGAAACTGAAAATAAAATAGAAATAAAATTTCACCCCTACGACATTCATACAACCTGAAAGACGACCTTAAAGTAAATTCGACACTGTTATTTTATCCCGTTCATATTTCTTCTGGTTTGTACACAAAAACATAAAATAAACAAATGAATTAAATTTAGTTTTTTATTTTTAAGTATATTTATATTTATATGTAACAGTCAGATTCTGATTTAGTAAATGTAATATTTGTGATTATTGTTTGTAGTCACAGGAACTGGTGTATTGTGTGTGTGTGTGTGTGTGTGTGTGTGTGTGTGTGTGGTGTGTGTGTGTATATAAGTAAAATGCGTGTGTTCGAAAGTGTGTGTATGTTTGTGTTTGAGTAGGTTAAGGGTATGTAAGTGTATGATTGTGTAAGAGTGTGTGTGTATGTGTGTGTGTGTGTCAGTGTGTTTCTGAATGCTTTTGTGCTTCTTTTGTGTAAATATTAATAATAACATTAATAATAGAACCCTGGTGGTGTTCAGGCTCTCAGGTGTGTGGTTCAGTCTGCAGTTTCTCTCCGTCCAGCAGGAGGCAGTGTCGAGGTTTTACCCTGTCGCTGTGTCGCTGAATGGACGTGCAGGTGTGCTCAGGTCCCGGATCAGATGCTAAAGAAACAATCCTTCCACTTCTCTAACCCAAGCACTGAAATCTAAACCCGGCTCCTGCGCGAGACGATGCAGCTGCTATTTATAGCGAGGATGCGCTGGAGACGGTGTGAATTATTAATGATCGGTGTTCAGCGCTCGACCTCTGGACCACCAGAACACCTGAAACTATCAGTGCTGAACTGTACAAATAATCCAGAAATTGTGCTTTTACTAAAATCCTACTGCGAGTGTCGGACAGAAGACCCGCGGGTCCGAGACAGGACTGCAGAATTAGTGCATCTGCATGGATCACAGCTCGGTGATTCTCATGTGCTTCACATCTCCAGAAGTTTCTCTGGTCCCTCCCCCTCAGAGGCGGTATTTACGGAGCAGGTCAGACTGCCACATGTTCTTGCGCTCCGGGAAGTGCTCCGGAATCTTGATCTTGCGGAAGTCCTGGATGCACTTCTCCAGCTCCTCTTCTACACTCATCTTCTCTTTGGTGGGTCGTTTCTTGATGCTGCTTGTGTCCCGTGAGCTGGAGGTGAGAGTGCGGAGAAGATCACTCTTACGGCGCTGCTCGGATTGCTGCTGCTGCAGAAGATGACCTCCGGCTCTTTCTTTCTTGGACGGACGGTCGAGCGTCTGGACATGCGCTTGCCGGCTGACGGGTCCGCGGATGACCGTCCCCTGTGGGGGAACTGGCTTCTGATTGGCATTCGGAGCTGGAGGTGGAGAGCTCGTTGAAAGAGGTGCCGCTCTCACCCTCACATTCGCCTTTGTGGCCTTTACAGCAGCAGTCACAAGGTGGTGAAGACCACCGTGAAGGTCCACCTGAAACAGGACAACAAGAACCGATATAAATCCTGTGCAAAGTCATTAAATCTCTAAAATACACAAATGTATCAAAATGTTAGATTTTTTCTATAGAAGGATTCTTATTTATAAAGATTAGAAATCAGAAGCATAAGGAACCATCGAGCATTGAGAACATCACAAACCTCACAAATATTACAAACCTCAGAAACATCAAGAATGTTATGTGGGTTTGTCTTAAGGTTGAGGTGAAATTGGTCTCCCTAATTATATTTTGATTGCTATTCAAAAGGTGCAAAATTAAGGAGAGTCAGAAAAATCATCAACGTCAAGAATCAGAAATGTCAAAAACATCGGCAACGTCAAGAACATCAGGAACGTCAGGAATATCAGGAACGTCAGGAATATCAGGACCATGAAAAACTTCAGGAACATCAGGAACTTCAGGAATGTTAGGAACATCAGGACTATAAAAAACATCAGGAACGCCAAGAACATCAGAAACGCCAAGAACATCAAAAATGTCAGGAACGTCAGGGACATCAACAATGGTAGTGCCTCCGGTTGGTGGTTGTTGTTGAGCTCAATGGCGTTCTCCGCGCTTGGCTGAAGCATGTCTGACTCCACTGCTGGGCCATATGCCAGCTTTCAGAAAACCTGCTGTGTGTTTCTGTGTAATGAAGTTTTTTGATTTATTCAGCACACGTGGCTACAATTAATGTCTGAGACACTGATTCAAAATCTGTCTCCTTGTGGAGTATTTTTGCTTTTAAACAAATCAGTGCGAGATCTTTATTCTGAACCTTTCAATCACCAGTCCAACATTTTACCCACTGAGCCGGCATGCGATTATTAATGATTCTCTTGTGCTCCATGTCACTTTTTAGATCCTGAACAAACCGACTGCTGGTAATGAACTAGAACTTTTTTCGTTTTTTTTTTTTTCTTTTTTCAAAAAGTTCACAGTTAGAAGCTAACATTAGCGTCAGTTTAACATCGGTTTTTATTGATGATCTTTGTTAACATCTGCATCTTGTATCTTCCTTTAGGTCTCGGAGAAAAAAACTCCGAATTTACTGGACTCCTTTTTAAAAAAAGGTAATGAAAGTTGGAAGGAGGTGGATGAGCGTGGCATTCTCATGCCTGTGAGGAGCACTCGTTGTTCTGCACGCGCCGACGCTTTCACTAACCTGCGTTTCCGTGTAAAATTCATTTAATTAGAAAGTCTGAGCTTCAAAAACATGACCCTCTATAAAAAGATCAGACTGAGAATATCTCAGACACTAAAATCCGCACTGATCCATCTGCTCTTCTGCCTGGACTAAAACACACACCCTGTAGAAGGTTATTAAGTGCCTGGTGACCTACAGAAGTTCTTACAAAGCCCAGGTGTTTCAGAGCACAGTGTCTGACTAGTGATGATCTGGAAACCTAGCAACAACAAAATTATTCAAAACCGGAATGTTGAGAACATCAGGAATTTCAGGTACATCAAAAACATTAATAACATCAGGAACATCAGAAATAGCAAGAACATTAGGAACATCAGACCTCTGGAAGTTCTCACAAAGCAGCACAACTAGTCATGATGTGGCAACCTTTCCAGTTGATCCGTCAATTTTTTTTTTCTTCATGCATTTACTACGCACTCTCTCCTTCATCATCATCATCATCATCATCATCATCATCATCATCATCCTCTCAGGGTGTGTTTCTCGTCACCGTTGTCGCCTCTGACCTGCTTATTAGGTATCTAAACCTGCGTCCAGCCCCACAGAACAGCCCCCTGTTTTTCAGAACGAAGACACTTCATCAATATTCCTGAAATAGAAAGAGGAAGCGCAGTGTGCATTAATAATTAAATGAACTTTGACACCGTTATATCACTGATGTGCAGCTGAGGGAAACTTTCAGTAAAAGCAAAAGGAAAACATGAACGTGACAATGAGCGGCTCTCCATCCATCACCAACGACTTCTAAAGACTAATTTGGGGGTCGTGAACTAAACCCATCTATTAGATTTGTTTAATTCGTCCTTTTCTTCTTTCTTCAGCGCAAAAATGGTAAATGATCCTAAAAAAAATCCTATTCCAGATGTTAGTCTCACTCTTCCTCCTATAATCCCCTTCGTTCTTCTGTGCAGGTTTTTCACTGGATTGGGTCATGTGACCGTGTGGGTCATGTGACTGTGTGGATTTGATCATTTAGTTCCAATAGTAGGTCTGGGGTTCAGTCGGTGGTTCAGTTTGTTGTAAATTACCTGACGAAAACCATTAGAAGGTGCAGAGACTTGGAAGTATGTTGCAAGAATCTTTTTTATTAAAGATTTAGAACACACCGAGGTCTGGGGTTCAGTCGGGGTTCCAGTTCATCCCAGAGGTAGCTAGTGGTTAACCACTGCTGGGCCCCCGAGCAAGGCCTCTTAGCCCTCAACTGTTCAGTCAGATAAGTTCAGATAAGGACGTCTACCAAGTGCCAGAAATTGTCAGGCTGTAATGATCATATAAAAGAATATCACACTATTTCGCCTGCAAACCTTCTAAACCACAGGTGTGAAACTGGAGGTTCCTGGAGGTCCGCCGCCCTGCAGAGTTCAGCTTCAACCCTAATTAATTGCACCTGATCCAGGTAATCATGTCTTTAAGGCTCATTAAAAAAATCCATGTTTTGTGGTTTGGCAACAGGTTGAAGCTGAACTCTGACCCCTCTGGACTTTGACCCTTTTAGGAAGTGAGTTCCCCCCCTGTAAGTTTATACACTAATGACCGTATTATGACATTAAACTGGGATTAGTCATGTGTCGTAATTTAGATTATTTATTTTTAAAGCTTAAAATGACGTGAGCAGAATTTCAGCTGTCTGAATCTCACACGCAGAGCGACCCAGAGTCCAGGGACGGTTCCCTACATGGCAGATGGATGAGGGCAGAAACGGTGTGACATTGATGGAGAAGATGATGATGCCCCTAATCACACACTCCTGCTACTGACACTGTGAGTCACATGAGCAGCGTGTTTCTAAAGGACGTCTATAAATAGCTGGAAAGAATGAGAGCGTATATATTTCCAATAAACCAGTCGGAACATGTCTGTCTGATGCTACTGATCGATCGGATGGGGAGCAGTTTACCAGTTTAACTCTGTGGTTATCGATAGTTTAACCTTTTGTTAATTCAGTGATGTAAATGAGCTACAAAACTGCCTTCACTCATCTCATGTGTTAGGAATTAAACTAATAACCAACTGTTTAAACTATTTGGACAAGGTTAGGAACGAGTTCATCAGGGGGACGGCTCATGTTAGATGTTTTGGGGAGAAAGTCAGGGAAGCACAGATTGAGGTGGTTTGGACATGTCCAGAGGAGGGACAGTGAATATATCGGTAGGAGGATGTTAGATATGAAGCTACCAGGCAGAAGGTAAAGAGGAGGACCAGAGAAGAGGTATATGGATGCGATAAACGAGGACATGAAGTTAGTATGTGTGAGTGAAGAGGATGTAGAGAATAGGGTTAGGGGGAGATAAATAATGATAGACAGCAGGGGAGGGAGACGACAGTCAGCACCAAATGAGGCCGTGGTCATGTGCATAATTGTCTCTTTTAGTGCTGCCACTCCAGCGTTCCAGTGCTGCTGCCTTCTGCTCTGCGCCTGATAAAAATCTCAGGATAGCTTCGTAATTTAAAGAAAGAAAAACAAAATGTGTTTCAGTTTCATCCACCCGAGCTCATCTTCTGGAGTCTGTCAGGTGAGGAACTCTGTACATTCAGGACTCAGTGAGTTTCAGTGAAAGCAGAATGGAATGAAGAACATTTGTTTTGGACTCCAAGTCAGGGGTGTTGCAGCACCTTCAGCACCCAGACGTGCCACATCTGGAGAAGTTGTTCAGTGAGCAGTCACTCCTGTGCTTAGATAAAAACCACTCATTGATACTCAGTATAAATAGAGCGAATCCTCCCACGGGGTTATTCGTGTTCTTCATGGCAGCACTCCACTCTGTTACCAGATCCTCTTCAGTAAAGACAGGTAGTGCCAATGTTTAAAAATACTCCTGACTACCAACCAGTCATCAGGAGGAAACTTACAAATAACTCAGCATTATGTTTGATGTAATATGGAAAAGACGTCAGATAATCAAAGGGTTAAAATCGGTATTGTCCCGTCTGGCAGTTCTACAGAACCAGAACCAGTAAAAAAGATATTTGGCAAACGACTCTATCCAGAGTGACGTCCATTTATCGATTTTTACATTTTTTTACAATCCGATTGGGCAGTTGATGATTGAGGGCCTTTCTCGGGGACCCACCAGTGGTAACTTGGTGGTGCTGGTATAGCAGTTACATGTTATTACACCAAAGATATTTTAATTTTCTATTTTCTATTATAATATTATTTTAATTCAAATGATTATTTTACACTTATTATTGTTTTATATTATAATTTAAGATAATAATCAATAGCAGTATTATTATACAGCCGATTCGGGATCTAATGGATGCACCGCTGAGATCTGGTCACGACTAGATTTTATTATGCAAATTAGTGAGTTTTCCTTCTATCTACTTTACTGCTTTTTTACATATTCCAACTACACTTTTATTCTGTTTTTATTCTTCTTTTGTGACAGAGCCACACAAATCGAATTTATTTAAATATGATATAAATATAATCAAATCAATTTTAACAAAAACGAACAGTTTTATATTTAAACGCTTGCAGGTTTGACAATTTTCTGATCAGTTTTATTCTGAGCTGTTATTGAGCTGATAACTGATACGAGAGCGTTTGAGTGCCAGATATGGTCATTTTTTAAACAACAAGACATCTAAGTCTTATTTTTAGTCCAGAACTTGTCCTAAGGCAAAACTGCGTCTGTATGCAAAACAGTTCAGCGTCTGAGGTGTTCCAGCCTGTTTACACGACTGTGTCCTATTTATGCATTATTCTAATTAGAATCCTTTGTCTCATTATTTTTGCTCTTTTTCTTATAAAAGCCTTTCAGTTTAAAAGGTTGGATGTGTTTAAAGAGCTCAGACTCCAATCAGACGATAAACACACGTCGTGCCTCAGGCTTCCAGACGAGATCGATTCACACACCAGCACTTTAATACCCATCAGTGAAAAATATGATTTTTTTAACACACCAGTCATTTGTCATCGTTTGAGAAAAATCGCTTTATGATTGTTGCACTGATTCATTCCAGACATCAGCTTTCAATCGTCTTCATCAATCTAAATCATCAAATCATTAAACTCAAATGAGGCTTGATGGACGAAATCTTTTCTTGAACTCACATGGTCAGCTCCTGTCTCTGACGGTACAGAAGATCACAGACTCTACAGACTCTAATGGTGTGTGGGCAAGAAGATGAAGTGAAGAACTTCAGCCAATTTCATGAGATCATTGGTGGAACATCAAAAGCTTCTTAAAAATTCATTTTTTACAGCATTAACGGTGAAATTAAATTTATTATCAGCGGGAAAACTCTGGTTTGCTATTTTGGACTGATTAGCTTTTTTTTCTTAGTTATGGCGGGACCATCAGCACCAGATGTAAGAAGATGTGTGGACTCAGCCTACTTAGCAGACATTTGTTCTAAACTGTATGGTATTGTTGAGCCGTAATGGTATTTTGGTATTTTGGGCTTGTAGGGGTATTGTGGGGCTGTAGGGGTATTTGGTGGGCTGTAGGGGTATTTGTTGGGCTGTAATGGTATTTGTTGGGCTGTAATGGTATTTGTTGGGCTGTAATTGTATTTGTTGAGCTGTAATGGTATTTGTTGGGCTGTAGGGGTATTTGTTGGGCTGTAGGGGTATTTGTTGAGCTGTAATGGTATTTGTTGGGCTGTAATGGTATTTGTTGGGCTGTAGGGGTATTTGTTGGGCTGTAGGGGTATTTGTTGGGCTGTAGGGTATTTGTTGGGCTGTAAGGGGTATTGTTGGCGTGGGGTGGGATTTGTTGGGCTGTAGGGGTATTTGTGGGCTGTAGGGGTATTTGTTGAGCTGTAATGGTATTTGTTGAGCTGTAATGGTATTTGTTGGGACTGTAATGGTTATTTGTTGGGCTGTAGGGGTATTTGTTGGGCTGTAATGGGATTATTTGTTGGGCTGTTGTAGGGGTATTTGTTGGGCTGGTATGGTATTTGTTGGGCTGGCTGTGGTATTTGTCTGGGTATTTATTTTGGTATTTGTTGAGCTGTAATGGTATTGTGGTATTTGTTGTAACTTTGTTGTAATGGTATTTGTTGAGCTGTTGTTCTTGTTGAGCTGTAATGGGTATTGGTTGGGCTGTTAGGGGGTATTTGTTGAGCTGTATGGTATTTGTGGCTGTAGGGGTTGTTGTAATGGTATTTGTTGGGTGTAGGGGTATGTGTTGGGTGTTTGGTAATGGTAGGTATTGTTGGGCTGTTTTGTAGGGGTATTTTGTTGAGCTGTAATGGTATTTGTTGAGCTGTAATGGTATTTGTTGAGCTGTTGTAGCTGTTGGTATTTGTTGGGCTGTAGGGGTATTGTTGAGCTGTAATGGTATTTGTTTGTTGAGCTAGGGGTATTTGTTGGGTATTTGTTGGAGCTGTAATGGTATTTGTTGGGCTGTGTATTGGGGTATGTTGTTGAGCTGTAATGTATGTCTGTATTTGTTGTTGAGCTAATGTATTGTTGGGCTGTAGGGTATTTGTTGAGCTGTAATTTGTGGGTTGGGTATTTGTTGGGCTAGGGGTATTTGTGAGCTGTAAGGTGGGTATTTGTTGGGCTGTAATAGGGGTATTTGTGTGCTTGTTGATGCTGTATTTGTTGTAATGGTATTTGTTTGAGCTGTAATTTGGGGCTGGTGGTTGGGCTGTTGGTATTTGTTGGGCTGTAGGGGTATGTTGTTGTTGAGCTAATGTAGGGTTTTGTATTGTTGGGCTTTCGGGGTATTTGGGCTGTAATTTGTTGGTATTGTGATGTGTATTTGGAGCTGTAATGTAGGGGTATTTGTTGAGCTGTATGGTATTTGTTGAGCTGTAATGATTTGTGTAAGGGTATTTGTTGGGCTGTAGGGGTATTTGTTGTAGCTGTATGGTATTTGTGAGCTGTAATGTATGGTATTGTGAGCTGTAGGGGTATTTGTTGAGCTGTAGTTGGGTATTTGTTGAGCTGTAATGGTATTTGTTGGGCTGTAGGGGTATTTGTTGTAATGGTATTTGTTGTAATGTATGGTTTGGTTGAGCTGTAGGTAATGGTATTTGTTGAGCTGTAATGGTATTTGTGAGCTGTAATGCTGTAGGCTGTTTGGTATTGGGCTGTGGGTAGTTGTGGGCTGTAATTGGGTATTTGTTGAGCTGTGTATTTGTTGAGCTGTGTTGGGGTATTTGTTGTTGGTATTGTTGGGCTGTAATGGTATTTGTTGAGCTGTTGTAATGGTATTTGTAGGGGCGTATTTGTTGTAGGGGTATTTGTTGGGCTGTAATGGTATGTTGTGTGTTGGGTTGCGGTAAGTGTATTTGTTGAGCGTGTGTATGTAGGGGGCGGGTAGTATTGTTTGGGCTGTAGGGGTATGTTGTTGAGCTGTTTTTGTAAGGTATTTGTGGGCTGTAGTGGGGTATTTGTTGTTGAGCTGTAATGTATTTGTTGGCTTGTAATGGTATTGTGAGGGGTAATGGTATTGTTGGGCTGTTGTAGGGGTATTTGTTGAGCTGTAATGGTATTTGTAATGGAGCTTGAATGTATTTGGGGTGTATTTGTTGAGCTGTAATGGTATTTGTTGAGCTTGTAATGGTATTGGTGGTATCTGCTGGGTTAGGGGTATTTGAGCTGTAATGGTATGTTGTTGATTGTTGGGCTGTAGGGGTATTTGTTGGGCTGTAATGGTATTTGTTGAGCTGTAATGGTATTTGTTGGGCTGTAGGGGTATTTGTTGAGCTGTATTTGTTGGGCTGTAGGGTAATGGTATTTGTTGGGCGTTGTATTTGTTGGGCTTAGGGGTATTTGTTGGGCTGTAATGGTATTTGTGAGCGGTAATAGGGGTATTGTTGGGCTGTAATGGTATTTGTTGAGCTTGTTTAATGGTATTGTTGAGCTGGTAATGGTATTTGTGAGCGTTGTAATGGTATTTGTTGGCTGTAGGGGTATTTGTTGGGCTGTAGGGGTATTTGTTGAGCTGTAGGGGTATTTGTTGAGCTGTAATGGTATTTGTTGAGCTGTAGGGGAATTTTAATAAGAGATATGAATATTCACCTAGTGGTTTGATCAGTTCAGTGTTTGCATTAGTCTTTACACGTCTTCTCATGGGTGACACTCAGGAGCTGGAGTAGGACATGAATCTGATGTTTGGAGACTCTGTGTTTTCATTCCAACAGAAATTTGACACTAAATACTTACAGCTCGTTTTGTGTGTTTTTTTACTGTGTTTTTGTTCAGTTTTGTTTTCTGAGTGGGAGGAAAGATGCATCGAGGTTAAACATCATGACATAATCATGTTTTCCCACACAAACCGGAACGCAGCTCCAACAGCAGCTACGGGAAAACAGTGAAGACTTTACGAGCAGGTAAGTTTTACCATTAAGCTACCACCAGCCTACAAGCTATAAAAAAGTGGTTTCTGGTAATGCGGTGGCCTTGTGGGTAGCAGCGCATCGACATATATAGTGCTGCTGTGCTCCGAGTTCGAATACTGGCTTGTAGAGATTTTCTGATCCCACCCCCTTCTCTCTCCCACTTCACTTCCTGTCTACCCGCCTCTCCATCCGATTAATCAATGAAGGCAAAACATGACCAAAATAATTTTTTTTTAAAAGGGGTCTCGAGGGGTTCTTTATAAAACCTGAGGGTTTCTATACTGCAGATAGTTTATAA
The DNA here is from genome assembly GCA_005784505.1 of Bagarius yarrelli. Classification (NCBI taxonomy): domain Eukaryota; kingdom Metazoa; phylum Chordata; class Actinopteri; order Siluriformes; family Sisoridae; genus Bagarius; species Bagarius yarrelli. Next base: position 87,946 of record VCAZ01000172.1, on the reverse strand, counting down.
AATTTTGGAAGACACTTAGAAAACTGTAGAAATGCAGAAATGTGAACTGAGCTGACGGAATAACTACAGGTAGTGTTGTATATGTTTGATTGTTCAGTGAGTTTTGGGATCTTTCCTCAAATTTGGTGAATTTTTATTGCCTTTTTCATCATCGTATTTCTGCCAGTGATTTCATCATAATCGCATGCAGTGAGAAAACAACACATTTGACTCGGGTTCCAACTCGAAAGCAGAACTAATAGGTGTGAAATGCATTAAGAGCGCCTCCTGTAACTCTGGAGTAACACTGTGGTGACTCCGGATGTGTCTGGATGTACTCAGAGACAGCGTTTTTCTGGACCGGATTTCATTTCGGCTGTTTTTTTTTGTCTAGTGAACGTCTTGCGAGTGGATGAGATGAAGACGTGTTCGGGCGCGGGCAGCTGTGTGCTTTCTGTCTGACTTCACAAGCCAGAAAAACAATTTGGCTGTGTGACACAGTTCAAAGAGAAACTGAGACGCTCACAGATGGGAAGAGAAAATGAGACATAAAAAAAAACAGACAAAGAAAATAATAACAGGAAGAACAATACGGGTGATACACAACATCTAATGAGTTCAATACATAACATTATGATGTATCCTCTTATTATGAACTTAATATTATCAAATGTATTGACACCCTTTATAGATACGGAGATGTTCATACACACATTAAACATCAGTTCCATCTGTGTGTTTGTTTAAACATCATTGATATTTGTACAGAATATTTGAGATGTGTGTTACAGTCCTAAAGCTCCTCCATGCTGATGTAACAGGCAGACTGTTCCATACACTAACACTCCAGACACGTCCTGATGATCAAAGCCGAGCGTTTCAGAGCACCGCCACTCTTTAACTGCACTTAATTGGCTACAATGAGATTCAGAGACAATGGATTTTAATAACTCGAGGTCTTGATTGCTTGAAGACACAGAAAGCATCTTGCACATTAACTCCACCGAGCTTCACTAAGCATGTAGAACATCCAGTCCACACAATTATCCCCGCAGCTCCAGATCATGCAGATCACTGAGAAAACTCAAGCAATTAAGAAGGCGTCTCTTGGCCTAACAGGAGAAATGACTGTCCTTATAACGCTGGAAAGTTTTACCACTCGAAACTCCAACCATAAAAGCTATTGGACTTTTTTTCCATCCTAATGATTCGTTCGATCTTAACCTGCACCTTAAAATCACATGAGCAGTCATGTGTCATTATTAACTAAACAAAATCAAACAGGAGTTTTGCAGTATGTCGAAAAAAACACCATAAGACATTTTGTCTGTGTGAGTAGCATGTGCATCTTCTTAGTATGTTAAAGTTCCTAGATGATTTAACTGGGGGTGGGGGGGGGTGTTATTCCCAGCACCACTAATTTTTCAGTGTTGGGCTCCTGAGTGAGGCCCTTAAGCCCCAATTGCTCAGTATTAAAAAAGACATAAATGTGAGTCGCTTGCCAAATTCAGTAAATGTAAATATAAATATATTTTCCGATCTCATCCCAATCACACGCTCTTTCCATTTAATAACTAAATATTAAAAAAAACATTTTTTACACAATTTTACTTTCAAATTTTAGAACTAATAACCATCCAGAGACAAAAACAATCTCCGAACATCTCATTCCATTTCATTACTCCGGGGCCCAGCAGTGACCGCTCATTAATGCTGGGACTTAAACCCATTCCCCTCAGTGCTGTTTAGTTTTTCCGGTTCTGGGTTACACAGTAAAATGGGGTGACATTTCTATTACACTAACTTTTGTTCTGTCAAACTGAAACTAGTTAATTCATTTATTTCACGGGAAAACTGTCACTGCATCGTCTCCTGTTGCGCGATATTTTTTCTCTATTTCATTGTTTTAATCGTGTAAAAACTGAAAAAAAAATCAGCTAATGAAATTTATCATTAAAGGAAGAGACAAAATGATTTTTCACAAATTTCCATCATGAACGAAAGCACACAGGCCTAAAAATAACATAACGCTGAAAAAACCCCTGTTGTTGACGGAAAGTAGGAAACGATTGCGGTGACACTGAAGGAGAAATGACAGCTTTGTTATGATTCTGGGTGGAGATGCGCGACTGAAACTCACTGATGGATTGTCAACTGTTTTAACCGGTAAACAGAACTAGATGCTGGATAATAAATCCTACACAACAACTGTAAGGTTTATGGTTCTTGTTTCTTGTGTCATGTTTCATTTTGTTTCATGTTTATGCTTTATGTTTATATCTTATGTTCGTGGTTATTAGTATATGTTTTGAGTTCATGTTTGTTCCTGCTTGTGTTTATATCCTTGGCATTTGATCCTTGTGCCCCATTTGTTCCTGTCACATGATATCCTTGTCAATGTGTTGTGTTCCCATTGTTTCGTCTGATGTTTATATACCCTTTTGTCGCCTTGTGTCTTTGTGCGTTATTGTTTGTGTATCATTGTGGTGAGTCGGTCAGGATTCCAGTCTGTTCAGTCAAGTCAAGTTTATGTAAACGGCACCTTACGGTACACTCGCCACAGTGGAAATCATTACAACAACAAAATCAATAAGAGAAGAAGAACGGAAACAGTGTTGATGGAAAAGAGCTGTTCAGAATATTTATGGAGATAAAGTTACATAAAGAAACAAACATTTCCACAGACGGAGCCGCGAGTGATTAAATATTTCTATCAGATTAATAATCATATCAGAGCTTTAACAGTTAGGACTAAAAGCTGTGTCCAAAATCTCATCCTACTTTTTTAATTCTACCTCATTTCAGTAATTACGCACTTCCTGCCTGTTTATAAAGTCTGTTCTAAAGTGTGTTAATGTTTAAAGTGTGATGATGATAAAGGAGTGAAATTTAACTACAATGAACTCCCGCGGGATCATGGGACAGTAAAGTGTCCATCAGACGTGTGCTTCAGGATCCGGATAGGAGGAATGGATCATCCGGGAACTGAAGTTTTGGATGCAGCCAAAATGCCTTTTTTTAATGATTTTTTTTTTTTTACATACAGCAAAACTCAGCAACAAAAAGACCAAAGACTCCTACAGAAAGCTTTGACTTTAATGGACTTCCAGCGTTGGTAACTCGATATAAGTGTGTGCACATCAGCAATGTGGCAAAGTTTAACACACACGTCGCAGCTGTGCTCTGCTATTGATTCGTCGTGACTGTAATACAGCTGATCCGATCTGATGTCAGATTTAACAGATTGAGTCTCAGAATCTCAGAGTCTCAGCATGCAATAAATAAAACAGAAAGATAAATTACTGCAGAAAACTATTCACACATCACAAATAAATATTTATCATGATGATAAATTATTACATAATAATGACATGCATCAGAGGCATGAGTTTATTATAATTATCATTAGATTAAATTAGATTAAAATAATATTTAATGAATAAAGACACGGTGAGTTACAATGATTAGAATTTGAACAATGTTAACAAAGTCTTTAAGATGAAACGTAAAAACCTCTAAAAGATGGTGAGCTTTTCTAAATTTTACCCGGTAGTTCCACCACAACAGACACAGTGTGGCAGTGGCTGCTCAGAGAGTGGAGCAGAGCGGATGGAGGCTTTTACAGCATGAGATGCCTGAGAGCCATTAAAAAAGCCATCATCTCTCACCACTTTAGCACAATAATGACTGAGATAAAAATCAGATGGGGGGGGAGAGAGGGAGAGGGAGAGGGAAGAGAGAGAGAGACAGAGAGAGAGAGAGAGAGAGAGAGAGAGAGAGAGAGAGAGAGAGAGAGAGAGAGAGAGAGAGAGAGAGAGAGAGAGAGGGAGAGAGGGAGAGACAGAGAGAGAGAGAGAGAGAGAGAGAGAGAGAGAGGAGGGAGGGAAGGGGAGGGGAGAGAGAGAGCCAGAGATAGAGAGAGAGAGAGGGAGGGAGGGATGGGGAGGGAAAGAAAGAGAGAGCCAGAGATAGAGAGAGAGAGAGATTAAGTGAGAGAGAGAGTACTTCTTTTAGATGGAGGTTTCATTTTGCACATAATATTGTTATATAATCATGTGTGTGTGTGTGTGTTGTGTGTGTGTGTGTGTGTGTGTGTGTGTGTGTGTGTGTGTGTTTGTGTGTGCAATCAAAGCTCTGACACTGACACTATCAGGAAACAGACTGAGATACAAGAACTATTTCTTTGTGTGTGATACTGAATATTCTACAGACTCCAGCTGATTCCATCACCATTTACTGAACATCAAACAACAGAAAGAGAACATCCACCCTCCAAACTCATTTCTGTAGATAACTGAAACTGGGATGAGATGGGATGCACAGACAGACAGACAGACATATCGACAGACATATAGACTGACAGACAGATAAACAGATAGATAGATAGATAGATAGACAGACAGACAGATAAATAGATAGATAGATAGATAGATAGATAGATAGATAGATAGATAGATAGATAGATAGATAGATAGATAGATAGATAGATGATGATGATGATGGTGATTATGATGATGATGATCTAAGCAGCAGAAAGTTGAACCTACGGTAAAACACGTATTCGGTGTAGCTGCTCCACATCTTGTCGTCCGCGTGCTGTCCGACCCCGGAGGCGGTGAGAGTTGAGTTACACGCCACCATGTGGAAGCCGCACTCGGAGAGCAGATCAAAGGCGCGCTCGAGCTGCTTGAACTTGAGGTAGAAGCGCGATGTGTAGCGTTCGGGTGTGCGGTCTGGGTCACGGCTCTCGTTCAGCGTCTCCCCGAACACCTCCTTGGCCAGAGCAATGCGCCCGCACACCATGATCCGTGGTACGCGCCGAAATCTGGCGTCCGCCTGGCTCTCGCGGCCCGCCGTGCACGAGCCTCGGTAGCCCACCGTGAGGAATCCGCTTCTACGGTCTGAGGGCAGGAGGGACGCCGGTGGGCACGTGCGCTGGTCGCTTCCAAGCGAGCCGTCCTCGTAGTCGCTTTGAGCGCACTCGTCCGGACTGGGTTTCACCTCCTCGGGCATTAACAACTTCACCAGCTCCGGTAACTGAAAGAACTCAGCCTCCTTCCTCAGGCGAGCCTTTTCCGGGAAATGCTCGGGCAGCACCACCTGTCTGTCCCGCAGGAAGTCCAGAACGTAGCGGAACAGGAAGCCGTCACGGTCTATGAAATACCGACCTTTGGGGTCTCGTGCGAGATCGGGCACCGCACTGCTTTTGGGCGAGAATATTTTGGCCAGTAGGGATCCTGGATGGCCCACGAGCGTGGCATGGCGCGTGTAGTACACCTGACCCCCCACGTTAAGCTCGAGAACGTCTGGAAAGCAGTTGAGGGCGCATGATGGTTCTTTAGTCGCGGGCCTACAGTTCCCGCTCAGAGACATAGTTTCAGTCATAATGATGCAATTAAATCTGACTCCACCCAGAAATGTGTATTTTACACTCAAATCACAATAAAGGTAAAAATCCCTCCGTCCA
>VCAZ01000172.1:65000-77500 GCA_005784505.1 Bagarius yarrelli | reverse complement strand
ATCTCAGGGATGTTCAGGAAACACTCGAATGACTAGAATATTGACTCACATTGATATTTATTTCAATCAGATTTTTTTTATAAAGATGTTATTTCATGATTGTGGTCCATTATTTAAGGAACGGACTAGAAACTGAATATGGGTATTGGGTTACAGCCCATAATATCCACAGACTAGTTAGCGAAAGAGCTGTTAGCATCTGTGTACTGTAGTTTAAGCTCAATCTAAGCATGTAAATACCTGTTCAGGTAAAATAACAGTTTAATGTGATAAAAGTGTGAGTGATGTTCAGCTTGGGAAAAATACTGGGATGTTTAATTAGGATGTTTAGCTCGATCAGTGTGTCTGTGACGTCACGTGACTGAAAATCCCGATATTCTGTTATCTTTATATTAAAAAACAGACGTTATTTTTGAAACGATAAAACTAAAAATTATACAGTCAGGAGAGACAGACAGTAAAGAGAGAGACAGACAGTAAAGAGAGATTTTAAACGGTAAAATGTGGCAGTGACGTGAAATTCAACGTGTTTATTTAGATTTTGTACATGTAGAGGGCGCGCGCCACCACCTAACAGTCATTTTCTTCCGTCTTCACTTCCGCAAACAGCCCCGTAACCCGGAAGTGAATAGTCTCCGTCTTGACACGTAGGTAGCTGAAAGGATCGGCTGTGTTTTTCAGTGCTGTTTACACAGACCGCTTTAACAGGTAAACATTAAAACTGGATCAGTTATAAGTCTTTATTTATATGCTGTATTTTTGTACAGTGTGGTTGTATAGGTTTCCCCGGAAATCGCCGCTGGTGTGACTGTAAAGCAGTAACAGTAGCTTAGCCGGATAATCAGTAATGTTTCAGCTTCATTTCCTAAAATTTCTTAAAAACTTTTATTTGTGGAATTAAATATTCAGCCATTTTCCAGAATAAATCTGATCTCGCGTTGTTTATCTTTACCTTCGCCTTGTTCTATTAGCTGAATTTGTTAAACGTAAATATTATTTTTTTTATAATATTATCATTAATTCGGTTTATACATTACCTCTGACGTAATGACCGCAGCTCTGACGTAATGACCACAGCTTTGACATAATATGTCATTATTTCCTGTTTATTCCGTCATTTCCAAGTGGAAATCTGAGCTAAATCCTGATTGAAATTATGGCTGTAGGAGCAGATATACAGGTTTAATACCCAGACAGCTGAACGATCGATCGATTAATCAATTGATTGATTGATTGATTGATTAAGGCTGCTAGATGTTGATCAGCTTTAATCTCCAGCACCATCACACTGCCACTTAATGCTCTTCCCCCTTTAGTGTGTTAAATAAGTTATAGTCTGTTCTTATCTCTCTCTTTTCTCTATCTCTCTCATCACTCTTTCTCTCTCTCTTTCTCTCTCACTCTTTCTCTCTCTCTCACTCTTTCTCTCTCTTTCTCTCTCTCATTTCTCTCTCATTCTTTCTATTTCTCTCTTTTTCTCTCTCTTTCTCTCTCTTCTCTCTCTCTCTCTTCTCTCTTCACTCTCATCTCTTTCTTTCTCTCTTCTCACTCTTTCACTCTCTTCTCTCTTCTTCTCTCTCTCTTTCAACTCTTTCTTCTATCTTCTTTCTATTTCTTCTCTCTTTTATTTCTTCTCTCACTTTCTCTCTCTCTTTCTTTCTCTCTCTCTCTCTTTCTCTCACTCTTTCTCTCACTCTTTCTCTCTCTCTCTTTCTCTCTCTCTCACTCTCTCTCTCTCTCTTTCTCTTTCATCTTTCTCTTCATTCTTCTCTCTCTCTTTCTCTCTCTCTCGTCTTCTCTTCTCTCTGTCTTACAAATAATAATATATATTATTATGATAATTTCAGTGTTTCTGTGTGTTGTGTGTGTGTGTGTGTGTGTGTGTGTTTTCTCTCTTTCATTAAGGCGCTCACTATGTCTGGGTTCGAGAGCTTCAACACAGATTTCTATCAGTCTCCTTACAGTGTGGATGATCAGAATCAGGGCACTTACAGCTACAGCAACACAGGGGATCCGTACAACAACAAGTAAACCTCTGATTCTTACTTATAACACACACCTGAGGGGTTAGAGTACAGGTGTGTGAACCCTTCCCAAAAAACACACACACACACCTGAGGGGTTAGAGTACAGGTGTGTGAACCCTTCCAGAACTTTCAGTCACACACCTGTGTGTGTGTGTGTGTGTGTGTGTGTGTGTGTGTGTGTGTGTGTGTGTGTGTGTGTCTGTCCTCAGGCAGTACGGTCAGTATGATTATTCCCAGCAGATGGGCTATGGTGCCCCGCCCATGATGTCGCCCCAGCAGCCGTACACAGGACAGATTTACCAGCCCACCCCTGCCTTTACACCCACATCCGCACAGTCCATGTACAGCAACAGCTTCGAGGACGAGCCACCGCTGCTAGAGGGTAACTCTCACACACACACACCCACACACACACACACACACACCCACCCTACACACACTGACTTATAAATAATCAGAACCTTGAATTATTTAAAGAAGCTTTTATTTTAGTTGCATCTAAATCACAACTCAAACATGATACAGAGAGGGGCCCAATTTAGGGGCCTTCCTCAGGGGCCTCGATCTCGTCTTTCACATCTTTTTCACTTTAAAAGTTACTTTTTTTCCCCTGCCACAGTCGCCACCGGTTTATTCATCAGGGATAAATCTACACTTTTACGTACGTAAAAGTTTTATGTGTTTGCTCATGGTTGAGGTGCTGGACTACCAACCCGAAGACTGTGGGTTCAATTTCCAACTTCACCAAGCTACCACTGTGGCCCCCTGAGCAAGGCCCTTAACCCCTAAGGCAGTAATGTAACATTGGTTCACTCGCACTGTATAGTACCACCCGTGTGAAGCTGCTGTGACACAATGTCCAGTGTTCAAATCATTATTATTATTATTATTATTAATTTGCAGAGTTGGGAATTAACTTTGACCACATCTGGCAGAAGACACTAACGGTGTTACACCCTATGAAGGCAGCAGATGGCAGCATCATGAATGAGACGGATCTGGCTGGACCAATGGTCTTCTGTCTGGCGTTCGGAGCCACACTGCTGCTGGTGAGACTCACAACAGCTCCAGACTACAGAAAGCTCCTTACGTTACACTGCTGTTTCACTCAACACCTGTGTGTGTGTGTGTGTGTGTGTGTGTGTGTGTGTGTGTGTGTGTGTGTGTGTGTGTGTGTGTGTGTGTGTGTGTGTGTGTGTGTAGACAGGAAAGATCCAGTTCGGCTATGTGTATGGGATCAGTGCCATTGGTTGTCTGGGTATGTACTGTCTCCTGAACCTGATGAGTATGACGGGTGTTTCTTTCGGCTGTGTCTCCAGTGTGTTGGGTTACTGTCTGTTACCCATGATCCTCCTCTCCAGCTTCGGTGTACTCTTCTCCCTACAGTGAGTAACTGACTGTTTGTCATACTTTGTGTGTGTGTGTGTGTGAGAGAGACAGATGGGGGAGACAGATGGGGGAGACGATGGGGGAGACAGATGGGGGAGACAGATGGGGACAGATGGGGAGACAGATGGGGAGACAGATGGGGGAGACAGATGGGGGAGACAGTTGGGGAGAGAGACCAGATGAGAGAGAGACCAGATGAGAGAGAGACCAGATGAGAGAGAGACCAGATGAGAGAGAGACCAGATGAGAGAGAGACCAGATGAGAGAGAGACAGAGAGATCTAATAAAATACATGAGCACATTCAGTTAGAATGCGATCAGATCAGGCGTAGGACATGTTGAGGGTGTGTGTTCTAACCCCCCGTCCCTGTGTGGATTTCAGAGGTTTGTTGGGGGTCGTGTTAACCGCCGCCATCATCGGCTGGTGCAGCTTCTCCGCCTCCAAAATCTTCATCTCGGCTCTGGCGATGGACGGACAGCAGCTGTTGGTGGCTTATCCCTGCGCTCTGCTCTACGGGGTCTTCGCCCTCATCTCCGTCTTCTGAACATTTATTATAGGACAGAACCAAACAAAACACACACACACACACACACACACACACTTCTGATCTTGATCACCCGCCAGAGAATAGAAAAGGGCACCGACCAAAGCTACCATCCAGCTAAGAACCTCTTCACCGCTGACCACATTCCCTCTGCAACATCTGCCAGATGTGGACCACAGTCTCCATGTTTCTGTTTTCTGTCTGTCTCTCTCTGTACTGTCTGTCTCTCTCTGTACTGTCTGTCTCTCTCTGTACTGTCTGTCTCTCCTGACTGTATAATCTTTAGTTTTATCATTTCAAAAATAACGTCTGTTTTATTTTCTTCTTTTGTTGAATAAATCTCTTCTGAATGCGGATCCGACGCTCCCCTAACGAATAACTGTGTGTAAACAAATCAAACACTCTGATATTTACAGGAAGTGTGTTTATTATTTTAACACACACTCCACGCTGAAAATGGAGGTTTTTTTCTCCAGGTTTATTTTTTTTTTTGAAAATGTTTCACAGTCCTGGAATCTGATCCCGTCACTGACTCGGAGTTTTGGATCAGATTCGCCGCCCAGCTTTGTGTTTTTACAGCAACACTTCACACACGTCTGATCCGTGTGTCCGAGTGTGTCTTTCACTCCGGTCCGACTTTCTGCTTTGCTCTGTGACTCTGTACAGTGAATGTCACCGCACGTCACAGGTCAGGTGACACCTCATATTTACGCCGCCACAGTTTTTTAGAGTCTGATGGATTTTATCTCTTCTGTGAAAAGTCGGTTAAACGATGGTGGAGTGTTACAATTCTGCTGTTTCACACACACACACACCATGTTTACCAAATAAATAAACAGATTAAACATGTCGTGATGTCAGAAAACTCCATTATTAAAGAATTTTTAAAGGATTTTTTTCAGGATTTGTAAGTTCTGTGTGCTTCATGTGGGATTTAAGGTGTCAGTGCTATTATAATTAATAGGGTTATAATAATAATAGGGTTATGAATAATATAACCCTATTATTATTGTTATAGAATGTTAATAAGAGCTCTATAACAGTGTTATAACATGCTAATATCATCAGTCTCCTCTTCCACTGCTGAGTTTTGATTATTTAATTTCAGAACTGTCAGAATCGAGAATCATCCTCCCGCAGTGTCCTGTATTACAGCAGCGATTACACACACACACACACACACACACACACACACCAACTTTACATCCAGATAAACATGTGTTTCAGCTTTAATCTAAAACTGTGAGTTTATGATTCTGTTGCAGTGTCAGACAAACAGCACGTGCGCTTAAACTGATCAACTACAGGGATGTGAATCTTGACAATAGCGCTGATCGTCCACTAGGGGGCGGAGCAGATCAACTCATTCTGTGCTTTTATTGCAAAGGGGGCAAATACTTATGCAACACAACATTATTGTGTGTGTAATAAAATTATAGTGTGTGTGAAATAAATCTGTCCAGAGCAACTTTTATTTTATTTCATTTATGCAACTAAGCACAGTTAACACCGGGAATCGAACCCACAATATTCCGGTTAGTAGTCCAACTCTTCAACCACTGAGCTGCCACCTTTCTAGAGATGGACCTTCTGTCACCGCTCAGATTATCTGACAGTGTTTAGCAGATTGTCTGTAGTTTGCAGGTCCTCACCAGGTTCTACTTGCTGAAGCCCATCAGATGGCAGTGTTAAGTCGAGAACTTTCTCTGGCAGGTTTTCATGCTTGTCATGTGTCAGAAGATGGAGCAGCTGATCAAACAGTTAAACAGAAACATCATCTGAAAGTTCCTCAGGTTCCTGGTCAGAACTGCACTTCTCACACGCATGAACAATATGAGCATCAGTTCCGCTTTGATCTTCTTAAATTTCACAGCATTCTTCATGTGCCGCGTCCTTCAGAATGTCACCGACTCGTTCCTCAGATTTTACACAGACTTCTACCACAGCTTTAATTGCACACCGCAGTGAATTACATCTCCGATAACATTTTCATCAGAGCAACACAACACACACTTTACCATCAGCTCCTCATCCTCAGTGTTCTGGAACAGAAACATCTCCTGTATGTCACAAGTTTGTGAGGTCAAGTAAACGTTCATGAGGAAAATCTTGCACAACACGGCCGCTTTGTGTTTTTCTGAATCAGGAGAATTCATCTGCAAGCTGCCACTGCTGGGCCCCTGAGCAAGGCCCTTAACCCTGCGGTTTTTAAAAAAAAACTGCGTTAAATGGTAAGTTTTTTGACAAAAAATGTTTTAGGAAATTCTGAGGGAAAAAGAGCACTGACAAGTCACTGACAAAAATGTTGAGGGCCCCACACACTTTCGAGGGCCCCACACCCCTAGAGATCTGATTAATTAGCAGTAACAGTGCAGAACGACTGTGGTAGGAACCCAATGTCATATTCTTTCATAGGGCCCGAAATTGTTAGTGGCGCCCCGTGTGTGTGGATGAACCCAAGAACACATTTCTGTTGTAAAATGTTCCGTGGTGTGATAACAGAAACACTGTAAAGTTCCTACTGTATTTTTAAGAAAGAGAATCGGTTTCATGCCCTTAGATCAGAACTGCATTCGCACCGCCGTCACCTTGTTTCCGAACAGACTGAAAAGGGTAGAAAAACGATTGTTTCACGACTTCTGTGTGGTTTTCAAGGTGGAGGTTTTACTGAAATCTGGCAACCCAATGCTGTTCACGAGCTGTTCAGATGGGGGGCGCACAAATCTACAGTCAGTGGCTGGCCTGGGCTGGACCAACCCTGCTGCAACCCTCCCATACAGATGTGATGGTCAGAGGTGCACATACGTTTGACTACGTTTAGACTTAATCCAAAGCAGTTTAATTAAAAGTTTATCCCTTTTTTTTTTTAAACGTTTTATTTAATTCACAAAGACAAAATATCTCCTTTTCTTTTCCTATTTATTTTCCTTGATAATTCGATTATCTCCTTTCTTATTACTTTATTATTACCTAAAATCTTGGGTTAGTTTTCTCTCTCTAGTAACTTGCCATCAAAGCAGTGAGACAATTCGCTTATTTCGCTTTATTCGTTTATTATTATTTAAACAGCTCATTTCCAAACAACCTTCTTCAACAGTTCTCAGAGCATTGAGACAAGGATTCTTTTTTCATTTAAACAGCTAGCAACATCAAGGGATTTCACTAGGTCTTTACATGTCTTTTCAGGGATTTCAGGATTCTGATCTGGGCAGTCTTTTACCTTTCAGCAGCCATCTTCACAGACCTTCTGCAGTCAGACTGAAAGTCTGGCTGTGTGAGACTAGTTGATACATGAATATGCATATGAAAGGAGGCGGGATTGTTTAAACGTACAGTGTGAAACGTCCGGTTATAAAAAGCTAAGATTCCTGAAAAACCCAGGAAAAGGATGTCTGACTACAGGACCCGGGATGCTGATGGTGGGCGGAGCCTGAAAGAGACATTACAGCAGACTGTAGTAACTTTGTAAGCCTACGTGAAATAATGATATTATTGGTAGTAGTAGTAACAGTGGTAGTATTTTGGACAAAGGAATTCTATAACATTTTAAACTGCTCCTGCACCTCCAGCACACGGCTGCAGCTCCGTACACTCGGCTCGGCGGTGGTCAGTGAAGTGCAAATCACCCTAATGAGGTTAACCTGTCGGTGAAGAGACAATTAACACAGTTAGCATCTGCTTCAGTCGTCTCAGCCTCGTAGGACATGGAAATGATGCTTCTATAACACCGATTATCTCCTGTTGATTGTGAAGATGCTCATTTCTCCAAACAGAAAGAATAAAATCACATACTGCTCTAATATATAATGGGCGAAACTGAGTATGCGAGACGAGTAGCATGTCCGAATATTTAGTATGCGAATTACAGTGTGTGAAAGTTCCCAGATGATTTACATCAGACGAGGAGACGCCAAATATTTGTTTCTCTTGTTACCAAAAGTTATTGTCAATAGACAGATAGAACAGTGGGGAAGTGGTGGCACAGTGGATAAGTTGTTGGCCTGGTAAATGGAAGATCCAGGTTAGTTTCCCTAACCCTAAGTTACCACTGTTGGGCCCCTGAGCAAGGCCCCTAACCCTCAGTTGTATTGAATAAAATAAACGTAAGACCCTCTGGATAAGTGCGTCTGCCAAATAATGTAAATGTAGAACGACGGGCAAATCCATGACGCAGACCAAAGCGCCAAACTGAAACAACTCTGAGGGACGAAATGAGAAGAAAAGTTCACTTCTTCACAGTGCAGCTTTTTTTTTTAAAACATACTGTATAAAAACATGCCAAAAGTCGCTACATAGCAGGATTAACGTTCCCCTAAAAAAAAAACACTATAATTTTTGGGAATAGTTTTCATTGTCCTGATGAAAGCTGAAGCTCCACCCACAGATTCTCAGAACCTGGAATGGAACTGGATTGTCATGTGTTTTGGTGCCAAGAATCTACCCCATGTGGAGCGGTTCCTCTGCTGACGAGCAGCAGCTCTGGAATCGGATGCTTCCACCATCATGCTTCACACTGAAAATTGCGTTAGATTAACTTACATTTGCCACATAAACATTACAGCACAGTTTTTTTTCTCTTCGCATATCCAAATTTAGAGTGTTCAGAGCACAGGGTCAGCCATGATGCAGTGCCCCTGGAGCAGGAGGTGGGCTAAGGGCCCAACAGTGGCATCATGTTAGTGGTGGGGCTTGATTTTCAGACCACCATTGCTCACCTCAGGTTTCCAACAGCATCATGCTTTGGTTTTATTTTTCAGACATCAGAAAGGTAAAGAGTGTTTGAGAAGGTCGTCCATGATGATGTTAGCTTTGTGGTAGTGACGTGTGGTGTAGATGTCCATGATAGAGAAAAAAAAGATTCTCTAGAAGTCCACAAACATCTCTTTTGTTTTGTCCACTTTCAGAGACAGGATGTTGGCTTCTGCTGATGAGAGCTTTCACAATCATGACCTCAGTTTAATTCAATTAATTTTATTTGTTTGGCGGTTTTTACAATGGTGATTGTCACAATTGAAGAAATGATAAGATGAAAATGAGACAGAAATCAGTTTGTCCCTGATGAGCAAGCTGGGGGCGACGGTAGCAAGGAAAAACTCCCTGAGACGGAATAGGAAGAAACCTTGAGAGGAACCAGACTCAACAGGGAACCCGTCCTCATTTGGGTGAAAAACAGGTAGCAGGAATTATGTAGTTACACTGTGTGTGTGTGAACAACTCAAATCATAAGTCTTAATGGCGGAGTGGAAACGTCCTGGGTCACCCTGGTGATGTGATCATCAACTGGAGCAGGTCCGGGGTGGAGATCTGGATCACTGGCAGCTTTGCTGTGGCATATTTAGCTCGACAGTGAGAGAAAGAGAGAGAGAGAAGGAGAGAGGGAGAAAGGAAAAAAAGACAAAAAAGAAGGAAAACAGTTAAGTAACATTGTAATCACAGTGTATGGAGTGATTGAGTATTTAATGTAGAGTGCAGGCATGACTTGGCCATCTGATTTGTGATGTGCAGTGTGAGACAGATGTTAGAGTCAGCAGAGTAAACAGCATCGGACTGCGCACACAACTCTGAGGGATCCCAGTGCTCAGTGTGGTAATCTAAGAAGTGCTGTACCCAATTTAGATTAACTGAGGTCTCTCAATCAGGATGTCCAGGACGGGAGGTGTTTGCTACTTACGGCTCTTAAACAGGTGCTGAGGAATGATTGGATCAAGCGATGAGTTGCTGTGTTTCGAACCCCCTGTACGTTAATGATTTAAGCTCTCGCATCAAAAAAGAGTGATGGAAACAGCAAATTTAAAAAAAAATCTTAATTTGCAAAAAATGTCGCGCTTAAGGTGGTTTTTGCAAAAAAGGGTTAATGCAAATAACAGCACAAAAGTTAAAGCCATGTGACTTACCTGCGTTTCTGCTGATATATGTGTGTATATATAAAATCAGTTCTGTGATTGTTAAATGTTTATAGTTTTGTGATTTAATGTAATAATGTTAAACTCTGTTTTATAGTGTGAATGTTGCTCTATTGCAGTTCTACAGGTTCACCATTTCACATCATTTTTACACACTCAATTGTTCATTAGTGATTCTTTATGATTCACTGAATCAATTCATTAATTTTGGATCATTAGAATCAAACTAAATTCACTAATCTTGTTTTTTGACTGTCATCAATTATTTTAATGAAGTTTGTTTAAAAATAGATTGAGGCGGGTTTAGTCGACACACACCGATGACCTATGACCTATGACTGACCTATGATTGGCTGACTAAAATATTGATTCGGGATCAGCAAATTATGATCATCCGGAATCACATCCTACTCAAGCAAAATCACATTTATCCCACATAAAAACATTTATTACAGAGAAAATACATATATTACTCTAACACAAGTCTGGAGGAGCGGGTGGGGGTTTGAGCCACACAATCACTCGCTGTAATATTTCCACAATAATCTGCGGTGGTGTTCTAATTCCATACTTACATCCATTCATCATGTTTTTATTGACAGATTTAATGATCTAATTACAGCTGATTGTCAAACGCTCATAAAACCGCAGTTAAAGTGAGTTATGATGTAATGTCATCAAACAGGATACGACTTCTAATAAACAACAATAAAGCAGCAAAGAAGCAGTAAAAGGAACACAGCTGATAATTAACACACACACACACACACACACACACACACACAAAGACAGAACATGATTCTGAGCATTATGGATCACCACGTTTCCCTCAGATGTTGCCAGATGTTCCAAAGACCATTTGAGAGAGAAATAAGTGAACTAACAGTGAAATAAATAAACAATTCCAGAACCCTGAGAACATCAGACGGTGGAACAGATCCCTCAGGATCTGCATGGATGAACTGGTTAATAAATATCAAGTCATTCTTAATTAAAATAAAACGAGTCTGTTTTGCCGTTGAGCAGCTCGACATGATGCAGGACGATGAGTCATTCTGGGTAGTTGATAGTTTGTTATTCTTCTAATAGTTTGTGATCAGAAATATCTCGACTATCTGCATCTGAAGCTGTGGCATTTCCACTGAAGAGTCTTATGAACTTTCAGAAAAACTCTGCAGAAGAACTTCTGTGTGATTGATGAAGATTTAAAGAGAGACAGGATTAAAACTTGGTCCAGGAGTAAGAAGCATGATCAGAACCTAAAGCGTTATAATCCAGTTGGATTGTACCAAACAATCCAAATGCACAACTGGTCCAACCAAAGTAATCAGAATCAAACTGCATTACAATGATCTTAAAATCAACAGCTCTACCAAACCCTCCAGCTTCACTCCCTGTCGAACCACCAGAATTAGATTAGATTCAGCAGATCAGAACACCTTCTCCTTCAGCCAGTTATTCACAACCATGTTGCAGCAAAGCAGTGGAAAACATCAGCTGATGACGTGGGTGCTGGTTTAAGGATTTTAGCTGCTGCAAATGGAAACAGCATGATGAGAAAAAAAAGAAGAACAACCAGAGCTTTTGGTGGAGACCAGAAGATTTATTATCATCTCTATACAGTAAATCTCCCAGGAGATCAACACCCCCATGGTACTCAGAGTTCCTGAGATGTTCTCCTTCATTCTAATATTTGATGTTTGTGTTATTTTTCTCTCTACATTCATCTGTTCTTAATTTTACTCTTTTTTTAAGATAATTATACCCTTAAAAAATCTTTCTTTCTTTTTTTTTTTCTTTCTTTCTTTCTTCTTTCTTCTTTTCTTTCTTTTTTTCTTTCTTTCTTTCTTTCTTTAATGAAACCCTCTTTGACCCGTGCTCCTCTGATCACACAGTGAGGTCGATGAGTGTGTCAGTAATCATCTCCAAGCCTAATTGCTGGTGAAGGCTCTGTGCCACGCACTTATTGGTGTCTCTAATGAGGCTTTAATTCTGTCTCTGTCTCTCCAGCCTGTTTCCAGCTCAGCTAATATTTGGTCTGGCCCGTGGCCTCGGTCCGTCTCCACTCAAACCCGTGTTCAAGACCGAGCTGAAATGAGGAAAAGGTGTTAATTTGTACGTAGCGTTGAGAGCAGCTGTGTCCATGAGAGGGGGGGGAGGGGGAGGAGGACGAGAACATGTCCTGGGCTGCATTTTAATACACAATTAACACGGCCTGCTCTTAATCAGCTCTAATGAAGACATTAAATTGCTCAGACAAATAAACATGAATTCTATTAAAGGAAAGAACAAAGAATAAAATGTTATAAATGTTTAAGAGGAAAAACTGCTGTTTAACGGGACGTTCATCTTTGTGCTGTTATTAAGATATAAAACATTATTAATTAAACATTAATTAAACATACATCTATAGTGACTAAGTCTGTAACTGTATTAAGTGTTACTATATTTAGATATTTACTATGTTTATTTCATTTTGGCAGAGAGACAGAGACCATCTGATGTCATCAGTGTGTGTCGATCAAACCGCCTCAGTAAATGCTGAAAGAGATTCCTGGATTAACATTAAATACTAAACATGAAATTACACAATTGGATACTAAACAGAATGAGTCTGAAGGTGAGACGGAGTGAGA
>VCAZ01000172.1:17500-60000 GCA_005784505.1 Bagarius yarrelli | reverse complement strand
CTATCCAGCGGCACTTTCATTTAGCACAACTGAGGGTTAGGGGCCTTGCTTAGGGGCCCAGTGTTGACAGATTGATGGTCCTGGGAACTAAATCTCTCTCTCACTCTGTCTCTCTCTCTCTTTGTCTCTCTCTCTCGCTCTTTTTCTTCTCTCTCTCTCTCTCTCTCTCTCTCTTTGTCTCTCTCTCTCGCTCTTTTTCTTCTCTCTCTCTCTCTCTCTCTCTCTCTCCTCTCTCTCTCTCTCTCTCTCTCTCTCTCTCTCGCGCGCTCTCGTGTTATATGTAGCTCCATGGCCCTAGACGCTTGCTTTATTTCATTGTGTACTTCTCCTGCTTCTATCTGGTTGTCAGTCAACGCCAATTTACCATTTTTACATAATTAATATGTGTTATACTACTTGTAAGTAAAAAGGTAATTGTCAGGACACATTTGGTCAGTGGATCAGAGTAATGATGAGTTTTTAACCTCCTCCATCTCTGTGACTGACTAATCCCTCTGTCATCTGTCTGCCTCCTTACCCTCACAACTGGCTGGAACTTAGTGAACTCTCTTACAGAACATCAATGTCAAGCTGTCTACTGCACAAAAGAGACAAACGTCCCTATGGAGACGTGGCGCTCATACAGGAGATACCAAATAATCAGGATATCTGCCCCAGGGGTATCCAAAAGCATTCCTAATCTTCACTTCAGGAGGATTTCACCATCAAGATCTTGTTTAAACCTGGATCAGGATCCTGGCACTCGGTGTGAGCGGATTCTGATTCACTGGTTATGTTCTGGTTTGAGATTTCATATTTATTTGATTGTAGATTAAAATAACACAAACACACGCTACCCCGAGCACATAGTCAGATTTTTAATGTTCTGCCTTCCAAGACTTCATTTGTGGCTTTGTTTCTTTTTATAAATTCTTCTTGCACACTCGGTTGTGACACACAGGATTTGTGTCAATGCAGGTAAACATCTAAAGCACACATCAGGTCCAACACGCTTTCGTAACAGCAGTTTCACAATTCTTCATCTCGTGCAAAAAATGAACATTTTTCTGTTCTATATTTGTTATTTTTTCCTGGAGCCGTGCTTTGATTTATGGTAGCTGCAACACCGGAGCGCGAATGCGGCTCGTAACTCCTGATCATGACAGAACTTGTTATATTTTTCTGGGAGACAGTGAGTCAGTGGAGCAGGATCTCGGGCAGCGTGGAAGAGGTCAATCGTTCGGATTTCAACAGACTGTCAGTGCAGATTTCTTCCATCAGATTGCGAAACTTTGGGTTTTTTATATGAAGCTCTTTCTATTAATGGAGACAGTGTGGGACGTTTCAGAGAGTTTCTAGTTTTTCAAAATGTTGTACTTATGAAGTAAACCTGTGATCGGAAAATCATATGTTCAATTCCCAGCAACACCAAGCACCACCAAATCTCTGCTGCCGGGCCCCTGAGCAAGGCCCTTAACTCTCAACTGCTCAGATGTACAAATGAAATGAATATAAGTTGTTCTGGATGACTGCGTTCACCAAGTGCACGAAGCTGCAAGCTGGATGTGTGACGGTGCTGCAGATAAATCCGTGTTCTTGTACAGATCAGAGTATCCTGTCTAGATGATTCACCTCCATTAAGACATGAGGTTTGGCTGCAGGCACAAGCAGATCCATCTCCACTCAGTGCCACCGAATCAACAGGAAGTGCAGAGGATATTTATGTTGGGTGTTAATCTTGTAAGTCATTTCTTTCGGATTTATCTCGCTCTGCTGCGGCGCTTAAATAAAATGACATACTGTCCTTGACAATCCTGCGTAAGTGTTTACGGCAAAGAGGTTAGAAGAGGGTAAAGGATGGAATGCTCTGGTATTAATAGCACACCATGTGGTAGTCGGTCAGGTAGTCGGGTGAGTACAGTAGCTCGGTAATTTAGGTCACTGTGGTTTGGATTGGGAGTGAACACATTCGCTGTTAGACACATGGTGTTACAGTGACAAAGCCACGAAACTGACCTCCTACTGGGACGGGATGTTTCAATCCATTTTTCAGCACAGGGTCACCAAAAGGTTCCTCAGGTTTAAAAAAACACATTACAGAACACAATAGATCATGAGATGATGTAAGCAGAGGTTTGCTTTACAGACACTGTGTCTATGTGTGTGTGTGTGTGTGTGTGTGTGTGGGTGAATAATTTATACAGTATTTCACCTACTCATTAGAATTTCTAAAAATATTTTCCTGATTCTTGGAAATATTACAGACTCCAGTCAGTTTTGAAGGGAGCGGTCCTCTCGTTACCAAGGTGACGGGCAGCATCATTCGCTTGTTAGCTGATTGGAGAAGTTGTAACTCAGTGGTTATGACTGATAATCAAAAGATTGTGGGTCCAATTCCCAGCACCGCTGTTGGGCCCCTGGGCAAGACCCTTAATCCTTAACTGCTCAGATGAATGAAAAATAAACGAAATGTAAGTAGCTTCAGATAAGGACAATCTGCCAGAGTTGTAAGCGTGACTGATTGGGTTCAGCGGTTTTATGCTAGTTTGTGATCAGGTTGTATAGTTATGACCCGGTTATTGTTGATAGGTCGTGGATTTGGGTCTCTGAGTGTTCATTTTTGCACGCACTGCACTTCAATTTTTATAATTACCACCAAAATCTCTCAACAAAAAACGCTTTAAATTGAAATTTAACTTTTAGTTCTTCTCCAAAATCATCCATAGTTTAACAAACAGTGAAAATCTTTAAACGACTGATGGAGGAAAAGTCAATCTGTAACATGAGATTTACAGTATAAGACAATATTTAAATAAAGTATAATAAACTACAGTAGTAAAGGGACAGGGGAAGTATAGTGGCAGACAGAGGGGCAATAAAGTGGCAGTAGCATACGTAGCGTACTGGGGGAAGTGTGAAGGGGGAAAAGTGGTAGCTGATCTGAAGATTTTGGGTTGCCTTTTTCCCAAATTTGGACATTTTATATGCGATACATTGTTGAATCTAACAAAAAGTAAACAATAATTAAATCTAATTAAATTTATAAATAAAAATATAAATCTACAAATAATAATAATAATTAGGACAGAGAAAAACATTTTCTTTTGAATAAATCATCACACAATTCCAATTTTTCATTAGAAATAAACAGCCCGCTGGTGTTATTGGGAGTTCCTGTCTTACGTTTCTTTTTATTTAATTCCTAGAAATTAAATAAATAAAACAAATTTAGCACTAATAGTTGACAGGAAATGAATAAATAAATGTAGGAACTAAACTACAGGAAATTGTGGCCTGTTGCCGAAATGCCCAGTTTTGTTGTGTAACTTCCCGTGGGGCAGCAGTTCATAGGCTGAAAGTTGTTTGGAGTGTCTGAGAGAGTCGAGTGTCTCCAGAGAGGCGAGAGCTGAGGATGAGACGGTCCTCCTGCCCCTGAGCCTCTTTGTTTATCAGCAACATTTATAAGGTATCAGGGCTGAAACGGTCACCTGTGACTCGAGTCCCACTGAGAAAGTGTGTTCTAATGACAGCAGCGAGCTACAGGCTAACTTTAATTACAGAGCTAATCAGAGGAAGCTTTATTTTCCTCTTCTCCGACGCCTGGTTAAAGTATAATATGATTCCTTCAGGCCCGGAGAGACCAGTCGGACCATTTCTGGCTGTGCTTCTTTGGATTAATTGCCCATGTTCATGCCTGCACCATGCGTGTTAAGCAGTAATGAGCTTGTTGGTATGGCGGTGTTAGTTTTTATGTCCCTGTACATCACAACATCTTGTCCGTTTATTCAGGCTGAGAAAAACAGCTTCTCCTCCAGTTAAAGGGGAAAGTTGAGTAAAAGTGTTTGATTTATTTCATCTTTCCTCCGTAATTATTTAGACATCAGAGCTCTTTGGTAGGTCAGACTATCAGATTTGGTTTTTAAATCAGACTTGATGCTATATATATAAACCCTAAAATTCTATGTATATAATTATATATTATATAATAAATTATAGTTTAAAAAATTATACCATTGTTGACTAGGCAAGTTAAAATGTTATCTTATCGCTTTCTTTTCAGTTAAACACGATAAACTATATAAAATACCTTTAATGTAAAAGGGCCACGCCCACTTACTGTATATAACCTATGGAGTGAGTCGTGTCTTCTTTATCTTACTTTTTCTCTAAAAGGTCGAGCTTCGACTTTTATTTAACAAGTTAGAAATTAAATACCTAAAGTTCACCTAATGCCCTGACACACACTCTCTCTCACAAACACACACATCAATGTATCTTCCCCAAACTCACACACTCGTCTGAAACATCTTTGTATGTTGTAGCTTTACATTCTTTCCACGCTGGCATTAAGAGACTCAAACCCTGTCTCAGCAGGACGATGTCCCTGTGCACAAACCCCCTGATCTCCATGAGGACATGCTGTGTTCTGATTGGAGGAGAAGAACTCTCATGTCCTGTACAGAGTCCTGATTCTGACTCCACCCCTTTAAACTGAACACCTCTGGGATGAACTGTAACCCCGACTGAACCCCAGACCTCCAAACCTCCTCGTTTGTGTCTGATCTCACTCATACTATTGGAACCGAATGATCAAATCCACACAGTCACATGACCCACACAGTCACATGACCCAGTCTAGTGAAAAACCTGCACAGAAGAATGGAAGAGATTATAGGCGGAAGAGTGAGACTAACATCTGGAAAAGGATTAGCAATTTTTGCAAAGCCACAACAAATTTAGAAACATTATATGGTTAACACATAGGAGGATAAATAAATGATGCAGTAGGTGTAAAGCTGCAGTGTTTCCTGCACTCAGTCTGACTGCGAGTTTAATTTTCTCTCCAGAACTATTTGATATGAACTGTTTCTATAAATAGCTCTGTTCTCTTCTGACCCTCAGAAAACTCATCACGTTTATTTCAGACTTACAGCAACATCATCATCACAGCAGTAAGCAACCTCAGAGCCATCACAAGCTGTGTTCGAATCCCAAATCCGAACACTTTATTTATGTCCTTGTTACTGAAAATAAACCGCAATTAAAATACAGACGTCAAATAGGGACAGGGTGAAGTGCGCATGCGCGCTCGAGGGTCTGCTCTCCGGCAGTTCAAAGTCTTCACTTGTGCGTTTACTTTGTTATTTTGATTCATGCGGGTTATTCGGTGCTTATAACGCATGACATCATTGGCTTAAATTGGCGTTCCTTACTTTACTTAACCTTTGCCTAGTTTATCGTTTAGCTATTGTGTTTTTGTTTAATTCGGACCCGCAGAAAGAGCTTTTGCTTTGGCGTTGCAGTTTCTCTTCCGTAAAGCGCGCGCACTTCGCCCCCGTTCTTCATCCAGCGGAAAAAAACCTGCGCCATTTCAGACCTCCCGACTTTCCAAGGCAACTTTTACAAACTAAAATAAGAGACAAAAACTAATAACAGGATTTATTTATTGATCATATTTTAAAAGCAAAATGATAAAGAGATAAAGTCGATGAGATTGGACATGCGCTCGAGTTTCAGAATCCGGTTTATTCCATCTGCACGGATTTTAGATATTCGGATTTCGGGTGATTTATATAAGGGAGGGTTGTCATTTTTTGTGTAATTTGCGTGCGATCCGACATTGAATCCAGCAGGAGGAACGCAGGACACGGCTGGTCTGATGATCTGGACATGGTGTTGAGTTTTCTAGGCGCTTTAACCACTTTTACAGCCGGAGGAGTTTCAGTGCGGCGTTTGGAGAGTCGCGTTCACTGCCAACACCCACCTCGCCTTCACACGTGAGTCTGTCTGTCTGTTTAACTGTCTGTCTGTCTGTCTGTCTGTCTATAGGCTGTATTAATCTCTCCTGCTGTAACACTGCTTATTCCGCGGTTTGATCCCCGCACCGAGCGGCACTGCACGGACCGTTTCCCAGCGCTGAACAGCGGTTACCCCCCCCCCCCCCCCCCGGGATTTTAACTGTTTTGTGGGATTTTTTTCTTAGAGCTAGATTTGCTGTGTGTGTGTGGTGTATGTGTGTGTGTGTGTCTTGTCTCGACACGAACATGCGGGGACGTAAAGACGCAACTGGTTACAGAACTGAAGACGCAGGAGGGTTTATTATTATTATTATTATTATTATTATTATTATAAAATTATTTATTAGTCAGGATGAGTTGAAGTGAACTCTGGAAAATGATAAATATTTATTGTAGGTGAGACGCAAACGCCTTTCTTTCTTTCTTTCTTTCTTTCTTTCTTTCTTTCTTTCTTTCTTTTTCTTTTCTTTTTTTCTATCTTTTTCAGTTTTCTTCTGAAAGAACCCTATTTTTATAATTGTTATAATAATCTGCACAGCAGCCGTGCGTTTGCTAAAGTCTCACTTTAGTGTGTGTGTGTGTGTGTGTGTGTGTGTGAAATGAGAGAGAGAGAGAGTGTGTGGGTGTGTGGTTAAAATCTGGTGGTTTGGACTGCAGTAGCTCTGCACAGCCAACAGGTTGCACTAATTCTGTACGTCATTTAGTCATCATAAAAATATTATATATCAAATATAAAAGTGTGGAAGCATCATAAATATCCAGACTTCATAAACACTCACAGAATAACATTTGGCTCTTCTATGTAATTGGGGGCCTTGCTCAGGGGCCCAATTGTAGCAGCTTGAACAATAATTTTAAATTCTAAACCAGAAAGCGGTTGGTTGTTGATCTGATTGCTGACTATCTCTAAAAGATTTTTTTGAATATTCTTTAAAAAAGTTTATTTATTGTGCTTAAAACATGGCAAATACACAGAATCTGTTATTACAGCGTTATTATTATTATTATATTATTATTATTATTATTATAAAGCTCTGTTTAATAACTAATGATCTTGTGTGTTTTCTCCTCTAGTCTTTAGGGATGGATTGTTGGTTGAACCTCAGCAATAATCCAGCCAATGAAATACCTTTAGATGCTCCCATGAGAGGCCTGTTTCAGTCCCCAGAGAGCGCCGGACCCACCAGCTCCTCTCCCAGTGACGTCTCCAATGAACTGAGCAGTGCTAACATCTGCTCGGAGACGCCGTTGGGCCTCAGCGCTCTTGAGTCGGACGCTAAAACTTTTAAGTTGCAGCAAAAGTTAAAGGAAAGCTTCAACCTTAAGGATAACCTGTCTCTCCTGGACGAAAGCATCGCTGATTTAAACCGCAACTCAGGTTCAGAGAACATGTGCTTTCAAGGCCCGGACACATTTACATTCAAAATGCAGGAGTTTTCCGCTGACTATGAATTCAGCTCTTTTGATCAGAGGGAAAAAGACGAGTCTGGCAACGTGAGACTGATCGAAGAGAACACGCTGGATATCCTGCAGAGTCTGGAGCTGCCCCCTGACTCTCTTTCAGACCTCACTGAGTTTTGTGTGACAAACGATGAAGCTTTTTTCCCGTCCCTGGTGGCGGAGGACACGCGGCTCACAGACAGCAACATGCTGAAGGATGTCAAACCTGTTCTGCCTGGAAAAGCCATGATTGGGAATAATAAAGCAGATCCACAGCAGACTCTGAAACATAATCTCAATATTCCTGTTATAAAGACGGAGAAAGACACAGATCTCATTCAGCTGTGTACGCCCGGCGTCATCAAGCAAGAAAACGAGAGGAGAGGCTACTGTCAGATGACGCAAATGACGAGGCATCCTGGCGCATCCATCAGCCTAAGAATGGACACGCAGTCGGTCAACTACGGAGTCAGTACCACTTTTCCGGACCAGAAGGCGGTGTTAGGATTGTACGACCCTTCAGCAACAGGAAGTGGCGGCTGGATTCAGGGGAACGGGATTGGCAGCCTGTTCGGGATGCAGGGAGTCAACAGATCTGTGTCTCCACAGTGTCCTTCCACCTACACCTGCAGCAGGTAGGACTGTCAGATAAATTCATTCTATACACCGTAGTCACAGTGTTCACGAGCTCTGCGCATGCGCAACTTCCGCATTTTACTTAAGGCCCCAGTTAGTTTTTAGTTCAGAAGGTTTAAAGCGGAGGCAAACGGGAGTCGTTTACACATTGTTGCCCAAATTTATGACTGTGGTCCAGGGTCACAAAATAAAAAGCCTGCCAGCGTTTACAGAGTAAGTAACTTAATAAAAACAGGAACTGACCCACCAATCACATCACTACATCTAGAGTCATTTTGGAGTTCATTTCAGCTGTTCTGTAAAAGAGTAATGCGCTGCTAGTTGCTGACTTAATACATGTATATTAATCTGACAAACACTGTTGACAAACTCCGGCCCGCGGGTCTGGAAGATGTTTTAGTAAAAAAGCCCCCCGGACTGCACCGTTCTCCAGACGTCTGCGTCCAGCTGCGGTAGGTGACCCCATCAGATCTATAGTTTAGAGATGGCGGTTACACACTCATGTCTTGTTTGTAACTGTAAAATAGTCTCATTGTATATCATTTATTTAACCTCAGCTGTCTTTTCTTGTCATTGGGAAACGTGTGGAAAGTCAGAAGCAGTTAAACTGATCAGATGTTGTGCAGGCAGCAGTGGTGGTTAGAAATGCGGTCCTCACGTCTTTCAAACGTCTTTTATTTGTTTAGATGTGATTATGATATAAATGAAGTAAACATTATTACACAGGCTATAAGCATGCATCAATAAAGCAAACAAACATTAACACAAAACTCTACAGTAACAGATTAATTAACACATACACCGAGTAATACACACTGATTAACTGCACACCGAGTAATACACACTGATTAATACACACCGAGTAATACACACTGATTAATACACACCGAGTAATACACACTGATTAATACACACCGAGTAATACACACTGATTAATACACACCGAGTAATACACACTGATTAATACACACCGAGTAATACACACTGATTAATACACACCGAGTAATACACACTGATTAATACACACCGAGTAATACACACTGATTAATACACACACCACGATAATAACACACCGAGTAATACGCACTGAGTAATACACACCGAGTAATAATACACTGATTAATAACACCGAGTAATACCACTGAGTAATACACAACCGAGTATAATACGCACTGATTAATACACACCGAGTAATACGCACTGATTAATACACAACAATTAACCACCGAAAAATAATACACACTAATTAATACACAACAATTAATATACACTAATTAATACAATTGGTGTGTATTAATTGGTGTGTATTATAGGTGTGTATTATAGGTGTGTATAATAGGGGTGTATTAATTTGTGTGTATTAATTGGGTGGTGTAGGTGTAGAGTAAAGTGGTGGTATGGAGTGGTTTGGCGGTTGGTGTGGGGTGTTGGCTTAGTGTTGGTGTGGGGTGTTTTGGTGGATGGTGGTGGTGGGTGTGGTTGGTAGTGGGAGTTGGTTGGTAGGGGGTGTTTTGGTAGATGGTGGGGTGTTTTGGTGGATGGTGTGGGGGGTGGTGTTGGTTTAGTGTAAGTTGGTGTGTGTGGTTGGTGTGGGGTTTTTGGTGGATGGGGGGGGGTGTTTTGGGTGGATGGTGTGGGGTGGTGTTGGTGTAGTGTAAGTTGGTGTTTTGGTGTTGGGTGTGTTTTGGTGGATGGGGGGTGTTTGGTGGGGGGTGGGGTTTTGGTGGGTTGGGGTGGGGGTGTTTGGTGGATGGGGTGGGGTGGTGTTGGTTTAGTGTAAGTTGGTTGGTGTGGGGTGTTTTGGTGGATGGGGGGTGGTGTTGGTTTAGTGTAAGTTGGTTGGTGTGGGGTGTTTTGGTGGATGGGGGGTGGTGTTTGGTGGTGTAGGACACTGCACTGTGAGAGAGTTTGGAAGGGTTGGTTCAGTGTCCGGGGTTTGATCTTCCAGCAGTCGGGTGGAGAAAACCGGTGGTGACATGAGTTTGGAATAAATTCACCTTCTGATTGTCTTCCTGTATAAAAATGTCCTCCTGATGCTGTGAAGGAGAAACTGTCAGGTTGATGAGGTGAAGCCATGTGTGAAGGAACGATGGAGGTTTCATGCACCGTCCGTGACGAGATCACAAGACACTGACACGGGAAATTCCTGCTGAGTTTTATGTGTAGTTAGAATCTGGCAGCCATGACGAGATGTTCATCAGACACGCTGAGATCTGAGTGGAAACATGAGTCTCAGGGAGGACAGGAGAGGACAGGAGAGGACAGGAGGAGATTCCGTCATGTACATGTGGAATTATTAGAAAAGCATCCTGGATGCTGGAGTTCAGAGCTGGGGGATTCGGTGGTTCCCGGTTGTTACACTGGTACTTTATTGTGTACGTTAATTCAGTTATATTTATGCAACATTAATTCAAAAGGAGGTTCCAAATTTCCTCCGATTTTCTACACCGATTGTTTCTGTATTTATATTAAAGGGTTCAGGATTCAAGGTTATAATAAACTCTTGTTACAGAAACACTTCTTTCAATTATTTATTATTAACATAAAACATTTATTATATTTCTGATCTTCAGCATTTATTAAATACAGAAAAAAGGATAATTAAATCGACATAATTGAAGTCAGTTTTTGCTGAAAGAGTCGAAAAAAGAGTTTTTTATGTTTAAGTGAAAAAATATTACATTTTATTGTTTCGAGTCAAACGGGAGAGCGTCAGTGCATGTGTGTATGCGTGTCTGTGTTTATGTGTCTGTGTGTGTGTGTGTGGTGTCCGTGTCCGTGTATGTGTGTAGGTGTGTGTTCAGTAAAGCCAGACAGAAGTTTCTAATATAAAAAGCAATAAAAATTCTGTTTGTTTTCACTCGTCTGATGACTTCATTACCGGAGATTTCAGACCGAATCACACACAAATAACGGCACACGCTGTAAGTTTAATTCTGTCACATCCGGATTTTAGATCCGCTTCGTTTCAGGCAGGAAAGTAGAGCAGATTTTCTCCGATTTTAAACAGATTGGGTTCGGGCCGAGCAGCTGTTTGTAAGCGAAAATTCACAGAGAAAAAGAGTTTCACACACTAACCGCCCAAAATACAAACCTCCAAAAACTCGACAGGTAGAATAACTGACTGACTGACCGACCGACTGTCTGATTGACTGACTGTCTGACTGACTGACTGACTGACTGACTGACCAACCGACTGTCTGATTGACTGACTGTCTGACTGACTAACCTGACCGTCTGTCTGATTGGACTGACCGTCTGACTGACTGACCAACCGACTGTCTGATTGACTGACTATCTGATTGACTGACTGACTGTCTGATTGAGCTGACCGACTGACCGTCTGACTGTCTGACCGACTGACCGTCCTGACTGTGATGACGGACTGACCGTCTGACTGACTGACTGACGGACTGACCGTCTGACTGACTGGACTGACTGGAGAGCAGATAAAACAAAAATAGTTTTTTTTCATGGTCAAAAGATTATAAATTATATTTGAAGCAATAAAGAAATAAGAAATAAACAGCGGCATGTAAAATGTGTTAAAAGCCAAAACTTAATGTGTTTATTATTATTATATTATTAATTATTTTAAAAGGGAAATCATACTTTAATACTTAACCCCCCCCCCCCCTCCAACCCTACTCTTTTTCTTAAATATAATAAATGAAATAAAATAAACCCTCCTTCAGTTTTATGCAGAAAGAAAAAGTCACCCCTTCAGTGTGATCTGCTTCACAGTGTTTCAGGAATGATACTTCGATCAGATTAGGGAACTGAGGCCAGGGTGTGTGTCGCTCAGGCGATGTTTTCCGATGTGTGTTGCTGACACACACAACAGCCCGAGCAGTGAAAAGTCTGTTTCTGTTTATCTGTTTTATCTGTCAGCACAGTGGGAGTGTGTTACGCTTAAACGACGGGAAATTTTTGAGGAAAGTTAGTGCCAAATTTCCTGTTATTACTTGCACGATCAAGTCTAAAACGCTTTCTCTCTCTCTCTCTCTCTCTCTCTCTCTCTCTCTCTCTCTCTGTCTGTCTGTCTTTGTCTCTCACTCGCTGGGTCTCACTTAAAATAAAAAAGGGTGTAAACAGCTGTGTGTCCTGAAGATTGTCAACTCACATACTGGAAACTTTTTAAAGGAAAACAACACAAACTTATATTTGACTCAGAAAAGTTTTTCTGTTCGGTTTGGTGAATTTTCTTCATTTTTTCTGCTCCTCCTTTTTTGTGGCATCCCCCAGGGGTCTATATTGGGCCCTTTGTTGTTGTTTTTTTGTATATGCTGCTCTTGTGGTATATTTTTACACATAATAATAATACAATATCTCTCTTTCTAATGTTATGCAGATGATGTACAGATTTATTTGCCTGTTAAAACAACTGATCAAGCTTTATTTTTGTTAGAACTTCATTTCCTGAGAAATATAAAACATGTCTGGATCAGAACTTATTTTAATGGAAATAAAGCTGAGATTGTTGTGTTTATTTGTTCTGGAGATTTTAGAGGCTCTTGGGAAATTTAGATTTATATGTTTGTCCATCTTGGTCTGATTTTTGACAGTGATTCTACATTTGAGAAACAAATCAGTTCTATTGTAAAAAAAAAAATCTGCTGAGACTCCCAGTCGTCTTCATCCCAGTCTTTATCTTAGTCTTTATCTCAGTCTTTATCTCAGTCTTCATACCAGTCTTCATTATAGTCTTTACCCCAGTCTTCATCTCAGTCTTTACCCCAGTCTTCATCTCAGTCTTTACCCCAGTCTTCATCCCAGTCTTTATCTTACTCTTTACCCCAGTCTTCATCCCAGTCTTAATGATTATTGAAGTGAAGTGTTCTCCTTACAGGTTCTTGAGTTTGGTCTGTTTCCATAGAAACGAGAATGTATTCCTTCTAAGCTGCTGTTGGGCTGAGGAGCTGCAGATGTTTTGACTAATCAGATTTGAGACTTTAGTTATTATTCTCTCTCTCGTGCTCATATTAAACATCAGACCTGCATATAAACCCACCAGGATCTGGTGGAAGATGATAGAGTCAATAATAATTACAGATTTTAAAGGTGGCGAGACTGAAGTTCATTTCTAAGGCATTGTGGGTAATGCGGTAAAAACAGACTGAAGACAAATACAATTATTAAACTACTTTCAGAAAAACATCAGATTTTATTCATATTATTAAATAGTCCTAAAATGAATATGTGACTCGTTCAGGGTGGTTTTATCTCCACAGATTCACAGGTTCAAAATGATTAAAATTCTTATTCTAATCTACAAATTTATCTTACTTTAAATTCCTCATGTAACAGAGGAGGTGACAGGGTGAAATTATGTTAATGTTTTAATAAAGATTAGGCAGAATTTTCCTATGAAAAAGAGCAGAATTTACTGAAAGTGTTCCGAGTTTCAGTCTTTCTGATGGAACGTCTCATCAGGATCAGAAAGGATCAGATGTTCAGGCGTTTTCTGCTTTTGCTGCACTGATTTTTCCATCATAACTCGGGCTCCATGTTGGGCGCTGAGCTCATTCCTGTCTCCTCACCCACCGGTTTCTGGTACATTGGTGTGTGATCTGTACACTGGTGTGTGATCTGTACACTGGAGTGTGATCTGTACATTGGTGTGTGATCTGTACACTGGGGTGATCTGTACACTGAGTGATCTGCACTGGTGTGATCTGTACACTGTGTGATCTGTACACTGTTGATCTGTACACTGGTGTGATCTGTACACTGCTTACACTGAGTGTCTGTACACTGGTGTTGATCTGTACACTGATTGGTACACTGGTCTGTGTGATCTGTACACTGGTGTGATCTGTACATTGGTGTGTGATCTGTACACTGGAGTGATCTGTACATTGGTGTGTGATCTGTACATTGGTGTGTGATCTGTACACTGGTGTGATCTGTACACTGGGAGTGTGATCTGTACATTGTGGTGAGTGATCTGTACATTGGTGTGTGATCTGACACTGTGTACACTGGTGTGTGATCTGTACACTGGTGTGATCTGTACATTGGTGTGTGATCTGTACACTGGGTGTGATCTGTACATTGGTGTTTTATCTGTACACTGGATGTGATCTGTACATTGGTGTGTTATCTTTACACTGGTGATCTGACCCTGTGTGACTATGTGCTGATCTGTACATTGGTGTGTGATCTGTACACTGGAGTGATCTGTACATTGGTGTGTGATCTGTACATTGGTGTGTGATCTGTACATTGGTGTGTGATCTGTACACTGGAGTGATCTGTACATTGGTGTGTTATCTGTACACTGGAGTGATCTGTACATTGGTTTAGGGTTATCTGTACACTGGAGTGATCTGTACATTGGTGTGTTATCTGTACACTGATCTGATGGTGGTGATCTGTACATGAGTGATCTGTGGTGTGTCTATCTGTACACTGGAGTGATCTGTACATTGGTGTGTCGCATGTTTTATTCATCTAATTTGACCTGCTGTCTGATTACACCTTTGTTTGCTCGCATCTGTTTATACATCATTTATCACAGATCAGGGTTCAGATTGTGTGTGTGCGTGCATGTGTGTGTGCACGCGCGTGTGTGTGTGTGTGTTTGTGTGTGTGCGTGTGTGTCACTGCTTTACAGACATGTGACCTTCTGATTAAAATTCTTCTCTCTGGTCTTAAACTCGTCATCCAGCTGCTGTGCTGATGTGGTCTGAAGCTCCGCCCACTCTGGTGTCTGCGTAAAAGTTTCTCCTGAAACGTGTGTGTGTGTGTGTGTGTGTGTGTGTGAGTGTGTGTGTGTGTGTGTGTGTAAGTGTGTGTGTGTGTGTGGTGTGGTGTGTGTGTGTGTGTGTGTGTGTGTGTGTGTAAGTGTGTGAGTGTGTGTGTGTGTGTGTGTGATGAGTTGTGTTTTTGGGAAGTAAAGGTCTGAAGGCTGCGTCTGTGTTCCAGCTTTATTGTTCCTAAGAAACACCGAGAGAGAAACAGACTGGTTTCTGTCTGAATGCCCATAAAACTCGATGGTAACCGTTCAGACGTCCAGGCTGCAAATGGCAGTAATTATTTTGTGGACTCGTTACACAGCAGGAGCCTTTCGGAGACGAGGATCAACGCAGGCTGAGGAAAGTGTTCGGATCGACCCGGCACTTCAGTGTGTGACAGAAATCCACACATTATTAAACCAGAACTTTAATAGAAACACAGAACCCGATTCTGATATGAGGAGTCGATCGTTAGGGATTGTTTTATTTCTGGCCAGTTTGACGTTATATATCGTTACTATAAAATAAACAGACGACATTATAGATTTTTTTTTATTCTGTGTTTACTGAGACATGTAAATAAGTGGGCGTGGCTAATTCATGTGCAGTGTGTGTGAATCTGAGCAATAACTTTTTTTTGTGGGGTGGGGGTGGGGGTGGGGGGGTACTGGAAAGAGACCCAAGCCGCAATTGAACCCCAATCATCAGTGCTTTAATCCACCAAATCCAGAAGATGTCTCCTGGAGATGTTTAATACACACAATCAACCTCCTGGTCTTTATTAGTGTAAGTGTGTTAAGCCAGTGCTGCAGTTTTTTTAGCTGTGTTTATTGACATGTCACACAAACACACACACACACACACACACACACACCCACACAGACATAAGACTAAGCAGTGAAACAGGTTTACACAGCTGAATTGAATAAATCTGTGTGTGTGATGTGAGGTGTGAGTGTGATGATGTACATACAGTCAGTATTAATATGAGTAATGAACTTTCCAGAGGTGATGGTGTGTAAATTAAATCACGCAGGTCGGTGTGTGTTCACTGTGACTCTCAGCAGAACCTCACAGTCTTTATTCCTGTCTTTTAAACAAGTTTCACACAACTGAATAAAAAGAAAGGATGAACTTTTTTTTTCTAACCCTCGTGTCATGTGATGGATTGGAAGTTTTTTGTTAAATGAGTGTAAATGATTGGACCTGGAAAAAGATGATCCAGATGTTCACACCTGGACGTTTGGTTTGTATGTGATATCAGTGTATTGGATTAAGATGAGGAACAGTCTGATAGTCTGACACTCCTGTGTCATTCTGGATGTGTGTAGTGGAACGTGATTGGCCGAGGAGACTGAGCACAGAGCAGTGTGACTGATTATGTGATTATAAACCGAACAGAGAAGAAGAAGAAGAAGAGTTCAGACTGCAGCAAACTACTTCTCGTGTGTGTGTGTGTGTGTGTGTGTGTGTGTGTGTGTAGTAATACTCAGAAACCCTAGAAACAGAACAGTTTAACGTAATATTAATTCACAGTTTCACATTTAACAATACTTTCTTGTCATGTGGACAGAAAACATTCTGTTACACCAGATGATGAAATTGTTACTTTGAAGCCTCCCAGCGCAGCCCGGGGCATTAATTATAAGGGCAAAAACAAAGAAAGAAGAAAAAAAAAGATCCAAATTCACAAAATAACTATTAGATTTTGTGTTTGTATTTTGTTTTATTTATATTAACTTTATTTTATAAAGAACATTTAAATACAACCAAAGTGCTTTACATCAGTTATGGAAAAAAGGCGAAGTGATTAAGGGGTTGGACTAAAACCAGAAAGATCAGGGTTCGATTCCCAGCACCACCAATTTACCACTGTTGGGCCCCTGGGTAAGGCCCTTAAGCCCCCGATTGCTCAGTTGTATAGAAGAGTTAAATGTAATTTTATCTCCTATAATATTTGTTAATATGTAATAAATAAAGTGTGTATTTTTTCCCGTGCTGCGTCTGTGTAACCGTCTGAATAACAGGAAATGGGTTTAAAAGGCAGTTTAATGACAGGAGCTCGTATGTGATTGGATGATTTCAGCTCGGAGTTATTAGTTTATTAGAACTGATTCATTATTTAATCGGAATGAGAATTTTATAAATAAATCTCGGGTTTGTTTCCTGGGTTTGTGTTTTGCTCTGCAGAACCAGCACAAGCGCACAGTTGTGTATGTGTGTTTGTGTGTGTGTGTGTGTGTGTGTGTGTGTGTGTGTTTTACAGGAAGTAGAACAGGAGACGCTGGCATTGGGGATTTGATCTGCAGATGTTTATGAGCTCCATAAATCCATGCAGGAATCATTTTTAGAGGTTGTGAATGAATCAGTGTCTCTGAAGGAAAGGGGCGGAGTTAAAACAGCGGTGCGGTTACTGTACACACGTACTGAGAGTGTGGATCGGATGGGAACAGGATCGGATCTGACTGAGTGACGCTGTAGGCATTAACTGACATTTAAGCAGAACCCTGAGTCAGAGTGGTGTGTGTGTGTGTGTGTGTGTGTGCATTAATAAAGTCCTGCATGATTCGGCACAGGAAATGACTCATTTTGTGTCCAACAGCCGTCTGCTGGAACCGGCGGCTCTTTTAATGATGAAGTGTTTGTTTCTCACTTTCAGCTGAAACATCCTGATAAATAAAGATTCCTGTTTTCGGGATTTCTGTTCTGGTCTTCACTTTTAATTGGTGTAACGAATCTCCGTCAGTCACACCTTACAGTCCTGATCAACATTTAACACATGCAGCGGTGTTTTTATTTATTCATTTTATTTGTATTTATTTATATTAGTGTCAGGAGCGGATTTACTGCAGTTTCTTTCTTTACTTTACCTTTAACCTCCAGAAGATCACATGACTGTTTCCTTCACATGCCTGTACTTTAAAGTTAACAATCTAAAACCCAAATGAAATAATTGTTTTATATTCCATCATGTTTACTTTTCTTGTGGTTTGTGTTGTTGTTGTTGTTGCAGTTCGGTGCTGCGGACAGACGCAGACACTTCCAGCTCATCTGGTTTGTCTCGACCCAAAGAGCCGGGCAGGAAGGTGTGTCTGGTGTGTTCAGACGAGGCGTCCGGGTGTCACTACGGCGTCCTGACCTGCGGGAGCGGGAGCTGCAAAGTTTTTTCTTCAAAGAGCTGTGGAAGGTGAGTGACTGAAACCAACCGCAGAACCCGAGCGCTGTTCACTCATCAAACGCCGCTGTCGTCAGGAGCTTCTCCAGGAGATCAGGAGCTCATGCAGGAAGTGTTTCTGTAGCGTCCCACGCAGCATCCTGTTCCCTCAGCAAACCAAGGTCACATACGTAGCATCAGATCCGGAGCTTACAGTCGGATTCAGTGTTTGTGCTTAGTGACGTCACCGAGTTACTGTGAAAGGACAGAGACCGCTGAGGGGTTCCGAGACAGAGGATGGAGGTTAAACTGGGCCCAGATTAAGTGAAAGAGAAGATTGTTTAAGTATAAATGACACAAACTAATAAAAAAATATTTCATTCAGACACTTTTTTGGGTTTTTTATAGACTGATGAAAGAAACAGTGAATAAAAAGAACAGTAAAGTTTAGTGGATTTACACGGACTGATCTGTTCATCTGCTTTACACTCACTGCTGACACCAAACTCAACTCTTCTAATGGAGATTTATACCAAATCAAATATCAACTAGTCGACTTTAACAGTCCAACGGAACCAGTCCGTTACCAGGATTTGTGTCGGTTTGACTTTAAAGCGGATTTTCAGGATGAAAAGTTCTCAGTCGAGTCGCAGTACAAATGGAGTCGACTTTAAACTTTATTATTATAACCAGTAAAAACAGCCGATTTACAGAAGACGCATTAAAATAGTTCACTAACACGTCCATCAGTAGTTCAGTGAGTTACAGAAAGGAGAGACGCGACATTTATTCTGCAGCTCATCTTCACTTTACGCAGTGAAATACAGACGAGTTTTTTGGTTAGCTTGGCGGATTCAATGGTTGGACAGTATTTGGGAAAAGGTGTGTGATGTGTTTAACGTTTCTTTACTGACGCTGTAAAAAAGCAGACACACACTTTCAGGATCCTCCACTTTAAACTCTCTGGAGGAATTATTTTTTTCAGCTTCTCCTCCCATCTGTCTGACTTCCTGTTATTGTAAAGGTCAAAGGTCGGAGAGTTTTTCTTTAGTTGCTCACTTCCTGTTTAAAGTGAATCTGAAGGATATTTTGGTGGTACATGACGATCTGCTGCGTTGGTGTCTGGCTACACGTTACAGTAGTTTTTAAAAGTGTATTAAGAGTTTGATGATGATGATGATGATGATGATGATGATGTTCTCCATCACTCGATGTGTGTAGTGAGTTTTGTCTCTGAGCAGCTCACACATTTCTCATCTAGTCCTTTGATTTAAAAAAAAAAGTGGACGCAGTTTATCAGGTCATGGCATCTCAGATGGTTACGGTGTTGGACTGCTAACCAGAAGACTGTGAGTTCAATTCCCAGTATTATTAAGTTACCAACTGCTAAATGTGCAGAACGTTGTGTAATGTAAATGGCGAATTAACCCTTTGTCTTCCAGGTTTTCTTAATTGCTTAACACATTTTCTTAAATGCCCAAACACAAATCCGGAACTTCTAACTCGATTTCCTGAACTTTCCATATTCAGCTCAGAATGACATCACAATCCCCTTAAAAACACACACACACTTAAGCACAGTCTCACACACTGATGAAATCAATTCAAAACAATACTACAGAAAAAACTTCCTTCTCCTCCTCCTCTCTGGTGTCCTTCACCTCCTCCTCTCTGGTGTCCTTCTCCTCCTCCTCTCTGGTGTCCTTCTCCTCCTCCTCTCTGGTGTCCTTCTCCTCCTCCTCTCTGGTGTCCTTCTCCTCCTCCTCTCTGGTGTCTCTCACATGAACGATATAAACACAATCAGATCACCGGTGTTTGTTTTCTTACTGGTCTTTTTTAGCTCAATCTTCTGTAAGAGAAGTTCAGTAATGGGTCACGTTTCCCTCGTTCCTTAACAGCATCAGGATTTTACATGCGCACTGAGGCGTGTGTGTGTGTGTGTGTGTGTGTGTGTGTAGGGGTTAATGAAGCTGAGGTCAGGGAGGTAGCAGAGTCACATTTACTGATGTGGAAGCAAGAGAAGAGTGAAGAGCAGGAGAAGTTTCTTTAATGAAAATCTTCCTCTTGTGATCTTGATGTGATCTTGATGTTGGGATCTTTCACACTGCAGCTGGTGTGTTGTGAATCTGTTCACCATCTCATGGTCTGTTCTGGACTTTATATCTGTAATTTCTGTTGGTTTTTTTGCTGTATTGTTGCTGTAGCAACGCTGAAGGATGGAGAACTCAACAAAACACACACACTAATTTAACTTCCCTTTAATGATGCTTTTACGCTTCTAAAATCTCCTGATCCCCGAAAAACAACTGCAAAACACACACACACACACAGGCTGCAACACACACACACACACAAACGCCTGCTGCTTTTCCTCGAACGCACGTCTTCGAATCAACCAAAGAATTGAATCATCAAAGTGTAATTGAATCAGACTGAATCCGATTCGGAGGAGATCGTAAACAGGCGCTTTTCCTGCTTTTATCTTATTTTAGTCGTACTTTTATTTCAGTGGTGATTTTAGATGTTAAAGACAAAAAAGGTTAAACACACATCAGAGCTACTTAAAGACGCTGGTTTAAAGAGGCTGGTTAAAGAGGCTGGTTAAAGGTGTTGGTTAAAGATGCTGGTTAAAGAGGGCTGGTTAAAGGTGTTGGTTAAAGACGCTGGTTAAAGAGTTAAGGCTGGTTAAAGAGGCTGGTTAAGTGTTGGAGAGGCTGGTTAAAGAGGCTGGTTAAACGCTGGTTTAAAGGGTTAAAGAGCTGGTTAAAGAGGCTGGTTAAAGGTGTTGGTTAAAGTTAAAGAGGCTGGTGGCTGGTTAAAGGGTGGTAGAGGCTGGTTAAGAGGGCTGGTTAAAGAGGCTGGTTAAAGAGGCTGGTTAAAGGTGTTGGTTAAAGAGCTGTTGGCTGGTTTAAGAGGCTGTTAAAGGTTGTTAAAGAGGGTGGTTAAAGAGGCTGGTTAAAGGTGTGGTAAGAGCTGGTTGGTTAAAGAGGCTGGTTAAAAGGGCTGGTTAAAGGTGTTGGTTAAAGATGCTGGTTAAAGAGGCTGGTTTAAAGAGGCCTGGTTAAAGGTGTTGGTTTAAAGACGCTGGTTAAAGATGCTGGTTAAAGAGGTGTGGTTAACCTGCTGGGTTAAAGAGGCTGGTTAAAGGCTTAAAGAGCTGGTTTAAAGGTGTTGGTTAAAGACGCTGGTTAAAGAGGCTGGTTAAAGACGCTGGTTAAAGGCACTGGTTAAAGACGCTGGTTAAAGAGGCTGGTTAAAAAGACGCTGGTTAAGAGGTTGGTTAAGGTAAAGGCTTGGTTAAAGACTGGTGAAAGGCTGGTTAAGTGTGGTTAAAGGCTGGTTAAAGAGGCTGGTTAAAGGTTAAAGGTTTTGGTTAAAGATGCTGGTTAAAGAGGTCTGGTTAAAGAGGCTGGTTAAAGGGGGCTGGTGGTTAAAGGCCGGTTAAAGTGTTGGTTAAAGATGCTGGTTAAAGAGGCTGGTTAAAGACGCTGGTTAAAGCTGGGCTAAAGATTAAAGACGCTGGTTAAAGGGGGTGTTGGTTAAAGAGGCTGGTTAAAGAGGCTGGTTAAAGGTGTTGTTTAAAGACGCTGGTTAAAGACGCTGGTTAAAGGCGCTGGTTAAAGGTGCTGGTTAAAGAGCTGGTTAAGTTAAAGAGGTTGGTTAAAGAGGCTGGTTGAAGGTGTTGGTTAAAGACGTGTGTAAAGAGCTGGTTAAAGGGTTTGGTTAAAGGCTGGTTAAAGAGCTGGTTAAAGAGGCTTGGTTAAAGGTGGTTGGTTAAAG
The DNA here is from genome assembly GCA_005784505.1 of Bagarius yarrelli. Classification (NCBI taxonomy): domain Eukaryota; kingdom Metazoa; phylum Chordata; class Actinopteri; order Siluriformes; family Sisoridae; genus Bagarius; species Bagarius yarrelli. The sequence goes on along the minus strand of VCAZ01000172.1, from coordinate 38,476 downwards.
AGGCTGTTAAAGAGGCTGGTTAAGAGGCTGGTTAAAGAGGTGGTTAAAGGTGTTGGTTCAAGGGTTTGGTTAAAGACGCTGGTTTAAAGAGGCTGGCTGGTTAAGAGGCGGTGTTGGTTGGTTAAAGCTGGTTAAAGGTTGTGTGGTTAAAGATAAAGAGGCTGGTTAAAGATGCTGGTTAAAGAGGCTGGTTAAAGGTGTTGGTTAAAGGCGCTGGTTAAAGTTGTTGGTTAAAGAGGCTGGTTAAAGAGGTTGGTTAAAGGTGTTGGGTGAAAGAGGCGGTTGGTTAAAGGTGTTGGTTAAAGACGCTGGTTAAAGGTGTTGGTTAAAGACGCTGGTTAAAAGTGTTGGTTAAAGAGGCTCTGGTTAAAGAGGCTGGTTAAAGGTCACTGAACACACACACTACAGACGAGTGTCCTTATTCTCCACAGGTGGATAGACAGACAGACAGCAAGGTAAAGAATAGACACACAGAAAGCCAGGCAGGATGACGGGACCTTCTGGCGTTCGGGTGATGGGATCTGATCTGAGTTTAATCTGGCCTGACTCGGTTTTCTGTTTATCTGCAGCTCTGATATATATAGACAGACAGACAGACAAACATCTCTTTAGAATCTCTTTGTATCTGTTTCTGCACCAGGTTGCACACATGCACTTTATGTCTATCCTGTTTAGTGGCTTTTTGTTTTTATGTGAAATTCTGTGTTTTGTGTAGCACCAGGGGGTCCTGGAGAAACATTATCTTATTTACTGCATCTGCTATATATGTTTGAAATGACAATAAAACTCCTTGAACTTGATCTTGAACTTGAAATGTAATCCTCTTACTCTATAATAACAATCATTATAATAATAATAAAACCATCCCCTGTCTGTCTCTCTCTTTTAGGACAACACAACTATCTGTGCGCCGGGAGAAACGACTGCATCATCGACAAAATCCGGCGGAAGAACTGTCCCGCCTGCCGCTACCGCAAATGCCTTCAGGCGGGAATGAACCTGGACGGTTAGAATCGCAGTCTGTAATAAGTGTCTGTGACTCACATTACAAACCACTGACACTGATGAAGCTTCTGACGGGCTGTGATGATGAAGTTCAGGGAGTTTGATTAGTTTTGAAAAGAAACTAAGAAATGAAGTGTTTTTGGAAATGTTTGATGGGTGGAGATTTTTTTGCCCTTTGCCCCTGACCCCGCCCTCTGCCCCTGACCCTGCCCCCGCCCCCTGTACACATATCTCCACCTTACCTGAATTCTGCAGCCAGTTTCTCCTCCTTTAGCTGAACAGAGAATGCATTTAAAGCAAAATAGAACTTTCACATCCCCTTTAAAGCTTTCAGCAGGAATATTAATGACTGGGTTTCCTTTAATGAAGAGACCTGGTGGTGTTGACTTATCTCAGGGGTTTGGAGCTCATCATAACCGCGTCCTCTGTCGTTTCAGCTCGTAAAAATAAAAAGCTGATCCGTCTGAAAGTGCAGCAGGCTGCGGTGGAGTCCACACCGTTTGTGTCCAGTGGTCATTCGTCTTTGGTGCTGAAGTCTATGCCTCAGCTCGTCCCCACCATGCTGTCACTGCTGAAGGCCATCGAACCCGAGATCGTGTACTCGGGCTACGACAGCACCATTCCGGACACCTCCACACGCCTCATGACCACCCTGAACCGCCTCGGTGGACGTCAGGTCGTCTCCGCCGTCAAGTGGGCCAAAGCGCTGCCAGGTAACAGGAGCATTTTCACAGGAACCAATGCTCTGATCCAGAGCAACTAGCATTTATTTATTTATTTTATCCAAAAGAGCAGTTGAGTATTAGGGGCCTTACTCAGGGGCCCAGCAGTGCTAGGAATTGAACCCACAATCCTTTGGTCAGCAGGCCAACATTTTAACCATTGAGCAACGCAGTGTGTGTGTGAGAGAGAGAAAAAAAAAGAAGAGTTTTTTATGTGTGTGTGTGTGTGTGTGTGTGTGTGTGTGTGTGTGTGTGTGTGTGAAGTCCATTAAACAGCTCTGAATCTCTCCTGCACTAACTAGCACAAATCACAGGTTTACATTAATGTGCTCACACACGCTGTTGTTTCCATAACAACCGCTCCTTTACCAGAGTGTGTGTGTGTGTGTGTGTGTGTGTGTGTGTGTGTGTGTGTGTGTGTGTTTGAGGTCACTAACCTAAACAAATCCACTTTTTTAAAAGAAGAAAAAGTGAACATGCATTGTAAGATGATCATGTGTGTATGTGTGTAAGAGAGAGACAGAAACAGAGAGAGAGACAGACAGAGAGAGAGACAGTAAGGGGATAGAGACGGGGGGTGAATATAAGAGAGAAAAGCAGCGAAAAAGATCGGTGGTAGCGAGTCAGAGTTCAGTATATTCTGATCCTGGAAATCCATCAGTTTACATCAGAACCGCTTTAAATCGAGTCAGAACCAGAACCGGGACTTTCTCTTTGACATTCACTGCTGTAGTATCAGTGGCACACACACACACACACACACACACACACACACAGCAGAAATAATTCAGATTACTTGTTTAACACCTCAAACTGGATTATTTTTATTTAACTACATATTCTATACACACAGAACACACAGCGGAACACACACTGCAGTGTATGATACTGCACAGAGCGGAACACACACTGCAGTGTATGATACACAGAGCAGAACCACACACTGCAGTGTATGATAGCCATAGGCGGAACACACAGTGTATAACACACACAGAGCAGAACACACACTGCAGTGTATGATACTCAGAGCAGAACACACACTGCAGTGTATGATACTCAGAGCGGAACACACACTGCAGTGTATGATACTCAGAGCAGAACACACACTGCAAGTGTATGATACACAGCATGCGGAACACACACTGCAGTGTATGATACACGACACATGAACACAGACACTGCAGTGTATGAGATACACAAGCAACCACAACACAACACACACTGCAGTGTATGATACACAGAGCAGAACACACACTGCAGTGCATGATACACAGAGCGGAACACACACTGGCAGTGTATGATACACAGAGCGAGAACACACACTGCAGTGTATGATACACAGAGCAGAACACACATGCAGTGTATGATAACAGAGCAGACACACACTGCAGTGTATGATACACCAGAGCAGAACACACACTGCAGTGTATGATACACAGAGCAGAACACACACTGCAGTGTATGATACACAGAGCAGAACACACACTGCAGTGTATGATACTCAGAGCAGAACACACACTGCAGTGTATGATACACAGAGCAACACACACTGCAGTGCTACACCTGATACACAGGGCAGGAGCATCACAGAGCGGAACACACACTGCAGTGTAATGATACACAAGCCAGAACACACCACTGCAGTGTATGATACACAGAGCAGAACACACACTGCAGTGTATGATACACAGAGCAGAACACACACTGCAGTGTATGATACACAGAGCAGAACACACACTGCAGTGTATGATACTCAGAGCAGAACACACATGCAGTGTATGATACACAGAGAACACACTGCAGATACACACAGCACACACTGCAGTGTATGATACTCAGAGCAGAACACACACTGCAGTGTATGATACACAGAGCAGAACACACACTGCAGTGTATGATACTCAGAGCAGAACACACACTGCAGTGTATGATACTCAGAGCAGAACACACACTGCAGTGTATGATACTCAGAGCAGAACCACACGCAGTGTACTACACACTGTATGATACCAGAGCAGAACACACACTGCAGTGTATGATACTGAGCAGAACACACAGCAGACACACACTGCATGTATGTACTCAGAGCAAACACACACTGCAGTGTATGATACTTAGAGCAGAACACACAGTGTGTGTATGACCGTGTGTTATGACCGGATGGTAGAGAGTTCTAATCTCTTGAGGTGGTTGTGGATTTTTGTGTGCAGGTTTTCGGAGTTTACACCTGGATGATCAGATGACGCTCCTGCAGTGTTCCTGGCTTTTCCTCATGTCCTTCAGTCTGGGCTGGAGATCCTACCAGCAGTGTAACGGAGGAATGCTCTGCTTCGCTCCTGACCTCGTCATCAACGAGTGAGTTCTCCACTTACTCAATGTTCCTGTGATGCAGCAGCAGCAGAGCCACCAGATTTATCAAGTCTGCATAAAAAAAATCTCAGTGTTGTTAATGAATATGCGTGTGTGTGTGTGTGTGTGTGTGTGTGTGTTGCAGGGAGAGGATGAGGCTTCCTTACATGAATGACCAGTGTAAGCAGATGCTGAAGATCACCAATGAGTTGGTGCGGCTGGAGGTCTCCTACGACGAGTATCTCTGTATGAAAGTGCTGCTGTTACTTAGTACAGGTTAGCACACTCGTCTGTGTGTGTGTGTGTGTGTGTGTGTGTGTGTGTGTGTGTGTGTGTGTAGGTGCTCCATCGTCACTGATGCAGTGACTGTTGTTAATTTTTTAACACTGAGTGTGAATAAAACTGTGGATTTATTTATTCCCGTAAATTGAAACTAGTTTATAAAATAAAACATTAAAATATTAAATAAAAATATAAACTACATTTTGGGCTTTTATGTGTTTTCAGCATTTAAAGTTAAAGTAAGCGTTTAATGTGTTGGATCTTAATATGAAGGTTGTAAGTTTAATTCCCATCATGACCGTTGGGCCCCTAAGCAAGGCCCCCAACCCTTTAACTGTTCAGAGGGATAAATGAGATAAATGTAAGTCACTCTGAATACGATTGTCTGCTAAATACCGGAAATGTTAATAATGTGTAATAAGGTAAAAAAAACCACTATTTAACGAGTGATTAATTAATTAAATCATAAATAAAATCATAATTAATTCACACTTAATTCTTCACTTTATTCTAATTATTTTATAAAAGTTCTGTTTATTGACATCACACGCCTACTAACATCCCAGTGCAGATCATTCCCAAAACACAGAACAGACAACAACCCGGCGTCGTCCTGCGGAACACACACACACACACACACACACACACACAGGTGATATCCACAGTTTTGTAGTGTTTGTTATTTCTGTTATTCAGCAGACGTCGATATCCAGAGTCATTAATCTCATGTTTATTTATCTGAGCAGTTAACAGTCAGGGGCCCTACTCAGGGGCCCAGCAGAGGCAGTTTGGTGGTGATAGGAATTTAACCTATGACCTTCCAATGCCCTTAACCACTGAGCTCCTGGAGAAAGCAGAACAGAGCTGTGTGTTCATGAAGGACATTAATTAAAGCTCAAACTTTAGATTGTTTTAAAGTGGTTTCCTCGTCCGTCTGTGAGTGAGACAGCCATCATTATGAACCGGTTCTTTAGTGATGTGAGGTAGAAAAACTGGGTTCCGAGATGAAAATTGCAGGTTTGAAAAACACCCAATGACATTAAAATGACATCAGCTTCTGAAAAGGAAAAGGGTTCGAACAGACGCCCTCCTGCTTTCATCGTCTGTTCAGCGTAAAGCTGCCTGCGTTAAGGTCATCCAGTCTGATCTGAGATCTCACACTGGTTTCTCTCCTCTGAGATGATGGTGTAGATGTGTGGTGTAATGTGGAGTAACAGCTCCGGTGTTCTATGTCCTTAATTCATCTCCACAGTTCCGAAGGACGGCTTGAAGAGTCAGGCTGTGTTTGATGAAATCCGCTCGTCCTACATTAAAGAACTGGGTAAAGCCATCGTCAAACGGGACGAGAACTCCAGCCAGAACTGGCAGAGGTTCTATCAGCTCACCAAACTTCTGGACTCCATGCAGGAGGTGAGATCATCCACATCTGGTAGATATTTATATTGCATCTATATAGTGATCAAAGATCCACCGATTATTGATTTTACTGATATTTTTCTCAATATTAAAGACTTTTTTCGATATCGGACGTACTGTACAGTTCGTCATTTTTTATTTAGTTTTTTTAATTCCTCAAACCAAAACCCGTTTTTAGTCCTTTTATTAAAAAAAAAGAAAACAAATCATCGTAATGCTTTTTCTAAGCGTCTTGAGATTACTTTCACAAACAAAACAAACAAACAAACACACAAACAACACAATGTAATCCAGACCGCCGGGTCCATGAAACATGATGGAGATGATGATGATGATCAGCAGAACGTTTTAACGTTCCAGTTATTTAAAATGTAAATTTTTCCACTCACATTTACTTTAGTGTTCAGAGCTTCAGTGTCCTGACTGTGTGTGTGTGTGTGTGTGTGTAGATGGTGGAGGGTCTGCTCAACTTTTGCTTCTACACCTTTATAAACAAGTCCCTGAGCGTGGAGTTCCCAGAGATGCTGGCTGAAATCATCACCAACCAGCTTCCTAAATTTAAAGACCGGAACATCAAACCGCTTCTCTTTCATCAGAAATGAGCGACTGAGATGATGACCACACATTAAACTCCTCTAGGAGCCTAACAGACAACCCTGAGGAACACCACAGCTCTCACACAAGTAAAGGGTCTAAGAGAAACCAGGAAAGTAGGCTGAAGAATGTCCATGAAACTGACTGGAGATACACACACACACACACACACACACACACATGTATGTATACACAAGTCTTTCTTAACCCTTTATTCCCATAATATCACCGTATTAGACTTTTTTCCACAGAAGCGTTCGGTCTGTCGTGGGAGGAGAACATTTTTACAGATAAACATTAAAAAAGAGAAAATGTGCCTTTAAAAAACGCAGAAAAAAACCCTGTGAATGTAAACGACTGAAACGCTTTTTGTTTTTGTGCCTTGTATCTGTTACAGCTTTTCTGCTCTCCTTTAAATCAGCAGTGTTGGGGTTCCTTCAGGAGAGCAGACAGGGCTTCATCATCATCATCATCAGGCAGTCGTTGGTTAAATGACCTCTTTAACTATGAGAGTCGGGGGGGGGGGGGGGAGATCTGGATCCTTAAACACAGGACAGAGCTTTAAACACTGCTTTATCTTCAAAATGACAAACTGTGTGTGTGTATGTGTGTGTGTGTGTGTCATGTCCTGCTTAAAAGTATTTTTTTTAACTAAACTGCACCAGCGAAGCTTTACAGAAAAATCCACGAGCCTTAACATTTTACTTAACGTTTGTGTTTTTTTACTCTGTTTAAAGAAAAACTTTCTCTTTTCCTCAAACTCACATAAACACTAGAGAAACACAGAGCTGCCCAGGTCACATGACCCGAGTCTGACGCTGTCCACCAGACAGAAAAAATGCAACAACAATCCTATCCATATCTCAGAATCTAAACACACACACACACACACACACACACACACACTTTCAGTATCTGCAGCTCTCAGAATTTCACAACTTTTTCAGTTTTTATGTAGCCTAAAAAAACCACTGGATTTTTGTAAGGTTACACTTACTTCTGATTTTAGGTTTGGGTTTTCTGGAGGTTTTTCTGGAGGTTATTTTGAGGTTAGGGTTAGGGTTTTCTGAGGTATGGGTTATTTGAGGTTAGGGTTGGGGTTTTCTGGAGGTTATTGAGGTTAGTTGGGTTTCTGGAGGTTATTCGAGGTTAGGGTTGGGTTTCTGGAGGTTTATTTGAGGTTAGGGTTTCTGGAGGGTATTTGAGGTTAGGGTTGGGTTTTCTGAGGTGGAGGTTTATTTGAGGTTCTGGGGGTTAGGGTTGGGTTTTCTGGAGGTTTAGGTGGGTTTTTGGAGGTTAGAGGTTAGGTGGGTTTTTCTGGAGGGTTATTTGAGGTTAGGGTTGGGTTTTCTGGAGGGTTTATTTGAGGTTTAGGGTTGGGTTTTCTGGAGGTTTGTTTGAGGTTAGGGTTGGGTTTTTCTGGGGTTTATTTGAGGTTAGGGTTGGGTTTTCTGGAGGTTTATTTAGAGGTTAGGGTTGGGTTTCTGGAGGTTTTGGAGGTTTTTCGAGGTTAGGGTTAGGTTTTCTGGAGGTTTTTCGAGGTTAGGGTTAGGTTTTCTGGAGGTTTTTCGAGGTTAGGGTTAGGTTTTCTGGAGGTTTTTCGAGGTTAAGGTTAGGTTGTCGGCGCTGTTGCATTTTTTTTTGTGTGTGTTAATTGTTTTCTGCATTTTCCATCTTTCCTTCCTGCTGTTGCTCCTGTTACAGTTCCTCAGTTCAGTATTTACTCATCACCTCCTAATAACTGCAGTTTACATGAATATATTTTTATCATATTACATCAGTCATTTGATTTGGACAGCAGGTGTTTTTGTTCAGCAGTACAGGAACATTGTGGTAACATTGTGTAGATTGCTGTGTGCTGATACAGAATCCACAAACCTGAACAGATAAAATAAAAATAATAATTAATTTTCGTATGAATCGCGTCCCCCAGTTCCTGCAGAAGTGTTGTGTTTTTTTTATCGCAGCCCAAACCAAAGATTTTATGGTGTATTTAAGGTTGTTATTGTAAAACTTTCCAAACAAAATCATCTCCCGGTGAAAAGTCTGTAGAAGAACCTTTAGTGGAAACGCATGGAAAAGTGGTGTCAGCTTGAAAATTCACAGGATTCGGTGTTTATTTCTGCTGTTGTTCAATTCTGAAGGAGTTTCAGGTTAAAACGCATTCAATCCCGCATTCCATCCAAACTCTGGATCATCTGCTGACCTTCCTCTCATCCGCAAACCCAACACTTCAAAATGTTTCTTTCATTTCTGATTCTAAAACTTCTCTCAACATGGCAGGAAAACTGGAGCTGGAATTTTCCTGCTTCTGTCATGCTTTTCGTTGGGAAATTAATTCTGCTGCACTTTTATGTAAGTGGATCACTGGGAGCGAAACACACAGACTGCGAATGAATGAGGAGGAGGAGGAGGATGAAGAATAATGAACGTTTAGAGCAGTTGTGCTTCAGTGTTTTTTTAAATCCACTCTCAGCTTTGCTGTCACGCCGCGAATCGCTGTGAAAACAAACAAAATGTGTGTGTGTGTGTGTGTGTGTGTGTGTAAAATTAAAAGTAATTAAAGCCTGAGGATTTGCACTAGTCTGATAGACTGAGAATGTTTAATTTTTACTCTTTATTGTAACGAACGACGAGGCGGCCTGTCGTTTTTATGGAATAAATTAATTGATCGGGTTTCGTTTGGATTTTCTGTAAATGTGAAAAATCATGTGTTTCAAATGCTTTTGTATTCCAGCTAAAATAAACTCAGTGTTTAAAGAGATTTCATTAAATGTAATGGTGAGATTGAGAAAATGGAACATTCGTTTGTTTGTTTGTTTGTTTGTTGTTGTTTTTGCTGGATGTTTTCGGGTCTGTTTGGTTCCAATTAAAGAAAATCTGACCAATCAGAACACATCGACTCGAGACAGAAATGTTTGGAATAATTTCCTAATTTTTGTGAAGCTGCATCGTAAAAAAGATCATGAAGAGCAGGTAGAAAGATAATTTGTTTCAGTGCTTCATGAAGCTGCTGATCAATTAATATTAACCATTTTTTAATATTTGGACTTCTTTCCATCTCTAAAGTTCTGACGTCACACGGTTTCATTAGAACAGATCTTAAATTCAGACTTTCTTTCTCCCATTTTTGACTTTAGATTAAAGAAAACTCGCCTTGTAGAGCTAGTTTGCTAGTTTGTACTATCTTGCTAACCTAAATACTTAAACTTTTGTCGACCTTGTGGGCTGCGACCCAAAGACAATGATGCGTCTTAGAGTTTTATTCAAGTTTTTACACTGAAGACTCATTAGTTGGTCTGATAATTCATTTACTCGAGTGTCGAAAGTTTGACGCTTGTTTTAGATTTCCTTTTCTAGAGGAAGTGGGTGGGGCTACCAGGGGATCACACCGGATTAGATCATTTTGTCCACTGGCAAACCAGAGGACGGGACGTCTTATAAACGTCGTTTACATTAGCTGATGCTGAGAGTGTGAGTCTGCAGCGAGTCGTTCGAATGAACTTTACTAAACTCAATACTCTCTCTCTCTCACACACACTCAGTCACTCACACACACTCACACACAGGCACACTAAGATAAAGGCGGGTGTAAATCGAGATGCATTCTGTCTGAAGGGGATTCTTTATTTTGAAAATTTATTCTCCATAATTAAATTCATTCCTGCCAGAAATTCAAGATTTTTCACACATGAATCACCACATCTGTATCAGCTACAGGTCCCGATTCCATTCCAGCTGTGCTGGTGGTGAGGTGCAGGTTACTTCAGTGTCTGTTGGATGTTTGTAATGACAGAAAGGCAGCATATGGATGGAAACGGAGTCGTGATTAACAACAGAATCAAAGCACCAATAAGAAACGATCAGTTGGTGGTTTGGGTGGAATTTCGTTCTGAAGCTTCTCGAAACCACTGAAGAAAATGACGTCCTGTGGAACTTAATTAAAGTCCGAAAGTGGAGTAAAAGTCATTATCTTAATAAAAAAAACATCTGTTTAACATCACATCTTCTGAGGCGCTTTAACATTTAAAGAATCTTAAAACTCTACAAATTAACTTACATCTATTTTTTTATAAACATAAAAAATGTTCAATACTAAATTAAGTTAGTAAAAACTAAAGAGAAACTCGAATTATTCCTATAAAGACTAAAAAGGATAAAATTCTGTCTAAAAATTTCTCTGTAACACACCTGCTGAAAACCTGCTGGAAGAGGATGAAGAGCAGGACGAGGATGAAGAGCAGGAAGAGAGGGAAGAGCAGGACGAGGATAAAAACAGGAAGTCGGCTTAAGAGTGCAATGTCCAAAAAATAAAACATAAAAAATAAAAATTCCTTAATTCATTTAAGTTCTATTCAAATATGAAGCAGTTTTTTTAGTAGTTCTAAACATTTCATCCAGGAAACGCTGAAGACGGAGGATATGAAGTTCCTGACGCTCCAAAAAGAGAAGAACAACATTCCACCGATTTCTGGAAGTAGGGTTGCCACGGAGACGGATTTCTGGGACGAGACTTTCAGTGAAAAACTGCCCCGAATTGTTTCTCTTTCTTTCAGTGCTTTTTTTAGATAAGCAAGTATCCTCAACACACCACACACACACACACACACACACACACATCTGCTCTGTGCAGCTGGGGTTCTTTTGGCCTCCTCAGCTGTTGGTCAGGATCTCATCACCTTCTGGTGCACCGCTACAGAAACTCCACATAGTTCTGAGGGATTAATCCGGTCCGGCCCTCCAGCGTGCCCTCCAACCAGCCGGGTTCTCGCGACGGATGAACTGCAGACGAGCAGAAAGACGTTTTAATGAAAGGAATTAAGATCTTTGGTGTTTGGGTTTGTTCTTATTCAGTTCTGATTGTATTTGTTTTAGAAATTCATCATTACGTGTCTGTTTCTGTATCTGACAAACGTTTATGTTACGTTCCTACAACATTACAAACATTACTGTTCTGCTGAATTATCGTAGCCCCGTGGTATAAACAACAATTACATTTATCACCAATGAGCAGTACAGCCTCAGACGCCACGCCTACAAACCGCCAGCTCAACATCTGCACACGCCACACACACAGCTACAAACAAAAGCTGGGTTGAATTCTGGGGGACGAGTGTTCCTGTGTTTCTTCTCCAGCATCCCAGTGAGCTCTACTGTCGAGAAGAAAGTGGCAGCTTAGTGGTTAAGGTGTCGGACTGCTGATCAGAGGATCTTGGGTTTAAATCCCAGCACCACCAATCTGCCTCTGCAAGGCCCCTAACCCTCAGTTATATAAATGAGATGAATGTAAGTCGCTCTGGGTGCAGAAAACATCTGTAGGCTGGAGGTGTTCTGATAATGATAGGTGGGCGTGGATGGATGATGGATGGATGAATGTAGAGATAGATAAATAGATGGATGGATGGATGGATGATGGCTGGAATGAAGAGAATGGATGGATGGATGTAGAGATAGATAAATGGATGGATGGATGGATGGAGATGGATGGATGGATGTAGAGATAGATAATAGATGGATGATGGATGGATGGATGTAGAGATAGATAAATGGATGGATGAATGGATGGATGTAGAGATAGATAAATGAATGGATGGATGGATGGATGGATGGATGGATGGATGGATGTAGAGATAGATGGATGGATGGATGGATGGATGGATGGATGGATGGATGGATGGATGGATGTAGAGATAGATAAATGGATGGATGGATGGATGGAGAGATGGATGGATGTAGAGATAGATAAATGGATGGATGGATGGATGGATGGTAGAGATAGATAGATGGATGGATGGATGGATGGATGGATGGATGGATGGATGGATGGATGGATGTAGAGATAGATGGATGAAAAGCAGTTTATATGATGGTAGGCTGTGAGCAGATGCAGTGCGGTCTTTAATATCACAGAGACTCACCGTTGTGGAATATGGTCCCTGCGATGAAGGAGAGCTCGGATTGGTGTTCCGCTTTGCAGGCGTAGAGAGCACGAGCCTTCCGCAGAGGAGGACTGTGGGTAAAAAAATACAGGAACAAGAAGCTTTAATCAATTTCCTGCCAGAGAAAGTTCAGGATTCTCAGACCCACCAGGAGATTTTTCCATGAGTTAGAGGTTTTTAAGCATCTTTCAAACTTTCATAAGTTTCTAGGATAAAAGAGCACACACACACACACACACACACACACTCCGATACTCAGAGCAGAGATGTGAGAATGTGAGCGAGAAACCTCAACACACACACCTGAGCGGAGAAGATTCACTGGAGGTGCAGGAAGCTGACCTAGGACTGGAGGGAGCAGAGAACATCGGCCAGGAAGGAGAGCGAGGTGAAGTAGAGCTGGGTGAAGCTGGGCTATCATACACACACATTCATACACACACACATTCATACACACACATTCATACACACAGCTCTGAGTGAGTGGTGTATGAAATAAATTTTAATAAACCGTGGTATCTCCAGGCTTCACCAGCATCTTACATGCACAAGCACCTGAACACACACCCCTCAACACACACACTCGTTCTCCAATAATGAAGTCATGCAGAAACTCATGCAGATCCCTGACAGAGCTGAAGTTAATGTTGGAGTGTGAACATCAGTCTGAGATTCAGATCAAACTAAAGATCGACCGATTATCAAATTTCCCCGATAAATTACTGATATTTTATTTTGTTATTTATGGATATCGGTTTTAATAAATCGCAGCTTTAGTGGCTGTTCTGAGAATGACATGCTGTGCAGTTAAGAATATTTTTTTAAATATTCGTTAGAATTTTTCTTTTGTTCTTTACTTATTAATAAACTTTTATTTTTACAAAAACACTTTAATGCAGTTTCTTTAACTGAGATTTTATTTCTATCATTTACATTTACAGCATTTGGCAGATGTTTTCATCCAGAGCGACTTACAATATTCCTTGTTATACAACTGAGGGTTGGGGGTCTTGCTCGGGGGTCCGGCGGTGGTGGCTTGCCGGGGCTGGGAATCGAACCCACAGCCTTCGGGTTGGTAATCCAACACCTTAACCATGAGCCACCACTCCCCCTACCGGTGGGTTTTGATAAATGTCAATTATTAATTGCATAAACATGAATAAATAAAATCTCCTTTAAAAACTCATATCGGTCGATCTTCACTTCTTACAGCTTCTATTAGCACAAAAATGCAACGAGATAAAGCTACAAGTGTCTCACAGAGACGCCATTTCAAGAAATCGGATAAAGAGTAAATTTACCTGGTGGATAAACTGCCACCGCGAGTTCTCGGGATTTGACTAGAACAGAGAAAGTTTGTGAACTTTATTACATCAATATTTAATCCAGTTATAAACACACACCCACACACAACCATACACATACACACACACCCATACACATACACACACACTTACTCACAATAACTGAGATGTCGGGTGTTTGAGCCACACAGTCATGTGAGCGTCACAGAAGGATCTGTGTTTATCTCTGATCTTATGGATGTTCATGCAGAAGATGTGAAATGACTTTGTTTTTAATGCTCTGGATTTGGAGTAGGAGATTAATACTGGTGTGACGGTCAGGTGTCCATATACTTTCGAACGCAGTATAAGATCAGTAATGTATTCAGTAAACACACTGCGACACTTACATCCAGTTCAATCCGGGAAGCACTTTATTTTAGCCATTAACACACAACTGCAGAAACCCTCACACACACACACACACACACACGCACACACACACACACCGCTGCTGCATCCAAAAACCAGAAAGCTGCCAACTGACGAGGAGCCGACAGAGGGTTGCCATGGAAACCACATTCACATTCATAAAGCCAAGTCAGACTTCGAGTCCGGCGCGTCATCAGCGCTTCAGTTCAGTGATTATTACACAATGAACACAATCTCATCAGCAGCAGCACAGAGTGTGTATCACAGTGTGTATCACCACAGTAGCTATGTTTATACTCACTCACACACACACACACACACACACACACTCCACGCTCTAAACTTTAAACACGTCACTACTTCAACGGATCTAAATTCCATTTCAGAAATAATGAAGCTGATCATAGGAAGTGTTTATAAATCCGACTGAACTGCACTGCTGGGCTGCGTCTCAAAACTGGTGGAAACGCCAAAGGAGGCGAGTTTACAGATTTAACGAGATTAATGTTAGTCATTTACTGCCGACTTTTCAATAATCCGATTCTAGCGTTGGACTTGGTAAAATTGCTGATATTTATTTCGTTGAATTTTCTACTTTTATATCATGTTTAACTTCCGATTCAGTTTTTATGCTGAGGTTTCGCAGGAATCGGAAGCGATTTTCTCGCTGCTGATTGAACAGTAAACACTTCATTAATTACACTGATTATAATTATCAGAAAGCATCATAACTTCATTTGCATATGAGAATAAAAAGCATAAAGACAAAAGGTGTTCAATTAGAAACAAACATTTTTTTATTCTGTCGTTTTTATGATCTGCTGCTTCAGTGTTTAGTGATAAAAAAGCGGAAGAGGTAAAAGTTTAAAAAATCTAGATATAGATTTATAACTAAATAAGAGAAAAGTTTAAATTCAGGTCCAAAAAAATTAAACTAAACTTATTCTGAAATTCCGATTGATTTTACAGCAGGAAATGATGAGATCGGATCAGATGGATTGGATTGGATGCTGCAGTTTCTGCTGTTTCTGCTCTAAAATCCAACTAACAGCTGTAAAAAACACACTCATGGCTGAGGAGACGGTAAACAGGTACACATTCAAATAATTTCTCTTATTTTCCCCGGATGAATCCGTCTCTGGTCTCTGAGCTGAGCTGAACGCCGGAGACGGTTGCTAGGCAACAGAACTCACACTGCGTCTCTCCTGGACACCAAACAACATCATCATTCACACAAAACCCAACAATTCATCCATTCAATGCAGCTGATCGGTTACTTATAGGTGCTGCAGGCACTAATGCAACCTTCTGACTGTTTACCGCACACACACACACACACACACACACACACACACACCACACACACACAAACGCCCCCCCCCACAAAAAACCCACACCGACACACACACACCCACCCACCACACACACCGCACACACCCACACCACACACACACCACCCACACACCCCACCACGCACACACACACACCCACACCCACCCACACACACCCACACACACACACCCACACACACACCCAACCCCCCACACACACACACCCACACCCACACCCCCACATCCACACACCACACCCACATCCACACACCCACATCCACACACACACCACATCCACACACACACACCCCACCCACACGCACCACCCACACACACCCACCCACACCCCACACCACCCACCCAACCCCCCACCCACACACACCCACCCAACCCCCCACACACCCACACACACAACCCCCCCCACACACCACCCCACACACAACCCCCCCACACACACCCCAAAAACCCACACACGCCCAACCCCCCACCCACACAAACACAACACCACACATGCACACACCCACACCACCGACACACACCCACCCACACACCCACACACAACACCCAACCCCCACACACACCCACATCCACACACACACCCACATCCACACACACACCCACATCCACACACCCACATCCACACACACACACCCTTTGGGTCTAAAATATTATTTATCTGTCTGTCTCTCTCTCTCTGTATGTATGTATGTGTTTGTGTGTGGTGTGTGTGTGTGTGTGTGTGTGTGTGTACTCACTGTGAGTTGGCTCTGCTCTGACGTGTCTGGTGAAGGTTCGGGGTTTTCTGTGTCTGTGCCACTGATGTTATTGATCTTGTTACAGTGTGTGTGTGTTGTTACAGGTGAGAGATGAAAACACTGGCTGGGGTTCAGAGTTGAAGTTCACGCTGTTCCTCTGATCTGCTGCTGCTGCTGACAAAGAAACATCACCGAGCAGAGATCTGATTAGTGGTCCTGGGGTCATGGGGGGGGTCAGTGGGTCAGGGGTTCAGGTTCAACTGGGGACGAACTGAGACACTTGACATTTAATCTGAAACCCACATCACTTACAAGGAACTAAACACACTAAAGTTCTACAGGGTCTCTAACAGGAGCAGAATCAGAGTAGTCCCCCCCCCCACCTTGCTCCTTGTCGGAGTGTGTAGAAGTGTGGAAGAGTGTAAGCGGTCCTCTCTCGCTGCAGGATGGCGCTTTACTCTCCTCACTTCTCCTCCTGGTGACGCTGATCTGAGAGCTGCTGAGTCCAGGTTCAGGAACCGGAGCCTCCTTAAAGATCTGTAACAGAAAGAACATCAGAAAGAATTTCAGACTTTTCTAAGGAAAACTTGCACCAACGCACAGTGTGTGAATCCAGCTCAGAGTTTCAGAAGATCAGATTACACACACACACACCTGAACATTAGAGATTACAGGAGTGTTTTCACATTCCACAGAGAACATTTTTGAATTGCTGTTCACTTTTCTAACAAACACACACACATACACACACACACCTACAGGAAAACTCCGACGTGGGACGGGAGAGCAGACTTGCACTCGTCTTGTGTATGTGTGTTTGTATGTGTGTGTGTGTGTGTGTGTGTGTGTGTGTGTACTGTGTGTGGTGTGTGTGTGTGTGTGTGTGTGTGTGTGTGTATGTGTGTGTGTGTGTGTGTGTGTGTGTGTGCGTGTACATGTATGTATATGTGTGTGTGTGTGTGTGTGTGTGTGTAACATGGGGTAGGGGGTTGATGTATGTGTACATGTAATGTATGTGTGTTGTGTGTGTACAGTATGTATGTGTGTCCATGTGTGGTTGTGTGTGTCATGTACATGTATATGTGTGTGTGTGTGTGCGTGTACATGTATGTATATGTGTATGTGTGTGTGTGTGTGTGTGTGTGCGTGTACATGTGTGTGTGTGTGTGTGTGTGTGTGTTGATGTTATCCCCAGGGCTGTAGTAAGGATGCAGACAGAACACTAACAGATTAAAATCTGTCTTTTTATCAGTCTAATGTTGGGTCATGTGACCGGTGTCTCCGGTTTCGGTGTGGGCTTTAGTATCACCTGACACAGAGTTCCATCTGAACGCTTCAATTCACGTGTATGTGTGTGTGTGTGTGTGTAAGAAAAAGAGAAAGCGTCAGATCAGAGATCTGGAGAAGTGACTGTTGCACACCAGAATGTTCCGGAAAGCAGAAAGCAGAAGGTGGTAATTGGCATGCGATGGTTTCTCACTGTTACAGAGTGAATTAAACACTCACACGCTCGTGATTCTCAATCAGGATCTCCACCACGATGTTCTGGAACTTGATGTCCATGATGGCAGCCACGGTCTCCTCTTGTGGCCGCAGTAGGGTGGGGCCGAAACACCACGCCCAGGTTCGCCACAGTCATCAGGTTCTGCTGGTGGTGACTCGCCACTCTGCACAAACACCACCACATACCGTTAGCGAGAAAATAAAACAGACAGGATTTCATTCAGAATTTTTAAACATTTCTTTTAGAATCAGAAAATCAGACCATCATCATCATCATCATCATCATCATCATTGTGTGCTCAACTGATTTTCACAACAGCCAATGGTGTTCTCGCTGCACCATGCCCCGCCCCCAGACTCATATATTAAATATTCATATATTGTCAGGGAAACAAGCAACAATCAACCAAAGACAAGACTGGGAAAAATCACATGACATGACCAAGACTATTATAAACAAACATGCAGCTCATTGAAGTCCTGTGATTGCCCCCTGGTGGCCTGGTGGGGTTAATTTTCTTTGACATACGTAGCTACAGGATTAATTAGACAGCCCCTAGTGGATGCCTAAAAAATTGCTAGCTCATATTCATAGAGCGTAGACCAGGTGCTGCCCCACAGGTTAAAACCTGTTCTGTAGAGCAATACACACCTCCAGGGGGCGGGGCATATATCTCAAAGCTGGTTGATCATAAATAATAAAAAAAATCATATATATATATTTTTTTAAGTTATTAATAGTTTTAGTAAAAGTGACAGTTTGGAAGTCTAATGAGATCATGAACAGAACTCTATTTTTGTTGTTTTAATTGATTAAAAACGCAGAGTTTAAAGGAGGCACTGGAACGCTGAGGAGGAGCAAAGCTGCTCTTCAGAACGAATATGTGATGTGAACAGATCATTCGTTTGATTTTTTAGTTCTGCTTCCTGGGATGATGATGTAGAACTGTGTGAAATTACAGATACCATAAAATTCAACTAAGAAATGGAATATTAATGAAGGAAAGTGATTTGTGTGATTACTTGGCCAGGTGCTCCATGAGAAGCTCCAGCATCTGACGGTTCTTCTCTGGAAGACGATGCACAATGCTGTGGATCTCCTGAACCCGAGACTCCAGATTGTCCAGCTCTGATACAAGACAGAGGAAGAAGAAGAGGAAAGATGAGAGGACAGAGAGAGGAAACTAACAAAAACATATTTTTTTCAGTGCTTATAGATGATAAATGTTATATTATATGTCGACCTCAAATCCACCCAAATGTACAAAGAGATTTTTAGGATTTATTTGATTAATGATTTCCTTTATCAACATTTCTGAACAACATAACTGAATCAGGGATTTTTGGTTCTTGCTAACTGCCTTATTAAAATGTGTGTGTGTGTGTGTGTGTGTGTAGACAGAAAGACACACACACACACAGCACCAAAGCTGCAGTGACACGTTCCACTGCGACGAAAGAATAAATAAGTCACATGGTTTTCTAGGTCAAAGGTCAGACAGTGCGTCTGCTGAAGTCGGTTCCTGTAGAATGAGTGAAGATGATAAGAATGTTTTATTTTAAGAGACAAAAAATAAAAACACACCAGGTAATCATGAGACACTGCTGAACACACACACACACACACACCAACACACACACACAGGCAAGAGTATGCCTGCATATTTTTGCTTGTTTGTATGAACTTGAATTTTTCATTATATAGTGGCTCCAGATGCTTTTTCTCACACACACACACACACACACACACACACACACACACACACACACACACACACACACACACACACATACGCATTCCAAACTCTCTCACTCTCTACCTCTCTCTCTCTGTCTCTCTCCTCTCCTCTCTCTCTCTCTCTCTCTCTGCTCCTCTCTCTCTCTCTCTCTCTCTCTCTCTCTGTCTCTCTCTCTCTGTCTCTCTCTCTCTCTCTCTCTCTCTGTCTCTCTCTGTCTTTCTCTCCAGGTGGCACACAGCCCGCTTTTACATAACTAAGAGAGGAGGAGAAACAGAAAGAATGAGGAGTGAAAGAGAAACTGACCCTGTGAATTAACAAGAGTTTATATGAGGACAAGATCCTTACGTCACCCCGGGTAGAAGAGAGAGAGAGAGAGAGAGAGAGAGAGAGAGAGAGAGAGAGAGAGAGAGAGGGAATAGGAGAGAAAGGTGTGGTCAGAAAGAGCAGATAAAGGGAGAGTGGAAGATAGAAGTGGGGGAAAATAGTGAGGGGGTGAGAGCAACAGAGAGAGAGAGAGAGCGACAGAGAGAATGAAGGGAGAAAGAGGGACGGGGTGGAAAAAGACAGTGTGAAAGAGAGAGAAAACGCGAGAGAGACAGACAGAGAGAGAGACAGACAGAGAGACAGATGATTCATAAACATCAGTTAATGCAGAGGGAAAGACAGTGAAAGGCACAGTCTAAAATTTACTTCCTGTTCCTGAAGAACAAACAGACTTTGGACTTCCTGCTTTCACTGAGAAATCTGGGTCACAGTGAGACCAGTGAGAGATCTGAGAGATCAGAAAGATCTGCTGCAGGGAGACGTGTGTGAGACACCAGAACCTTCTTCCTCAAAACCCACAATCACATCCTAATGAAGAGTAATTTCACTCAAAAACACCACAAAGAAAAAGGAAAACCAAAGGAACAGAAATGAATCCCTCCTTCACTCACTGGCAGCTTTGATGAAGCTTCTTTGGTTCTGGTACGTCATCAGTGGAGCTGGAAGCATCCTGCAGAGGAGAGAAAGAGTAAAATAAACAGATAGAAAGAGAAAAGCAGAAGAGAGTCTGAGTGTAGGATACAGCAGATGAGGACATAAAGCAAATAGGATAAATAATGACACACACTCGGTGGTGTACCTGAGATAGTGTTTAATGGCGCTGGTGATGGTCTTGATCTCCCACTCAGAGCTCTCCAGCTCCACGTCAGCGCAGGTTTTGGGATCTGATAAAGAGTTAAATTCTCTCATTATTCTGTCCAGACACAGTGTTGGACAGCATGTGGTTCTGTCACACTCCACTGTGTCTCTTACCCATAGAGAGACTCAACAACCTCTGGACCCGGGAGGAGACGCCCACAATTCGGTAGAGTCCCTGCTCATTGATACCTGGCCAGACACACACACACACACACACAGTGTGAGAAACACTGTTTTAAGTGGTTTTTACTGGAGCCAAACTTACACACACACACACACAAACGATGAGG
Source organism: Bagarius yarrelli (assembly GCA_005784505.1). Classification (NCBI taxonomy): domain Eukaryota; kingdom Metazoa; phylum Chordata; class Actinopteri; order Siluriformes; family Sisoridae; genus Bagarius; species Bagarius yarrelli. The sequence continues at coordinate 17,654 of VCAZ01000172.1, read as the reverse complement.
ACAAGAAAAAGTTGTACCTCGTGTCTCGATGGCGTAGATGAACTTCTTCATGATGTTAAAGCCGATGACATCCAACTGAGCCACTGGGCAAAACACAGAAAAACAGAGAGAGAGACTTTAACCAATCCTCAAGATTAAAGTGTGTGTGTGTGTG
>VCAZ01000172.1:0-10000 GCA_005784505.1 Bagarius yarrelli | reverse complement strand
AGTGAAGATATGATGATGAAATGAGTGAGATTTAAAATGTACAAATATGAATTCTTCATTACACCACCAGAGGGCAATATGGTGCAATAAGACCAACATTAATGTCTGATCTCACTGAATGATCAAATTCCACAGTCACACAACACAGTCTAATCAAACATCCTCTCCAGTCCAGAGAGGATTATAGGGAATAATGAGATCTTTCTTCTCACCTTCGCAGCTCCAATCTGTTCTTTCCTGAAGCGTTCCAGCGGTGTGATGAGAACATCATCTGCATTATCAATCTGAAGAGAAAAAAAAAGCAGATAGGTTCCCTGATGTTCCAGTGATGCTGCAGATGAAACCAAATGCTGCTCAGAGTTTACTCACCATCCGCGTCCTCTCATCTTCCAGGTTCTGAAGAACACCAGCAAAATCCTGCAGCGATCTGGCTGTTAAACACAAGAACAAACACAAGACTTTCATTCTCTCCTTCTACTGGCGCAACACACATCCTGTCCTTCCCACCTGAAGGCTTCTCCTCATCATCTACACCAAAACCTGCTTCCTGTGAACCTTCACGTCTTCTCCATAAACCACATCTGATGTGTGTCTTATACACATAAACTAATCATTTACTTTTGATTAAAAAAAATTCAAGTGTAGAAATGAAGTGTGTAAAGTCTGTGTTTCTGAAGGTTCGGATAATCTGCTGTTTTCATTGATTTGATGTGATTGATTTTAAAGTTCTACAGGTTCTCCTCCTCGCGCTTTCCTCACCGATGCAGATCTCATCGTCCGTCTCGGCGTCACCGATGCACTGAAACTTAAAGTCATTCAGCGACTCAGCGAATTTCCTCTGCGCTGTAGACAAATCTGTAGAAGAGACGAGACGCTGTGGTTAAACATCTCAGCACCAAAAACATCTCAGAGTCTGAACACACAAAAACTACACAACTAGACAAAATTAAACAAGAACTACACAAAATTACACAACACAAAAACTACACAAATACACAAAAAACTACACAGAAACCACACAATACTACACAACTGAACAAGAACTAGACAACCTACCAATAAACTACACCAAACTACACAAAACTGCACCAACTTGACAAAAAGCCCCACCAGATGACACCACATATCAATGGATCTACTATTACAACCCATCATCCGATAAAGAAAAGATATCAAATTAGGGAATGAATCAATCCATCGATTATCGAATCGATCTCCGGTTTAAAGCTCCTCTGTTTCCTGCTCAGCGATACACACGCCGGATCAGGGAAATAACTGACATTCTGATATTCCGTTTTTCTTAATTGCGATATGAATAATAATCATCAATAAATACAATAGATTCAGATACAGAAATTAAAACATTTAATATAAAATCATACTGTATAGAATTCATTTTGGTTTTTTGCATCTGAATGATTTAAATTTGTTTAAAATGTTGGACATCAGAATAATGAACAAATGATAAACTTTCACTCGTGTTCTGCTCTGCAGTGCAGGCGAATATAATCACACACTCGACACTGAACATGCTGTACTGTGATTATTACAGACACACACTGCCGTCTCGATGCTGTAACCGTGTTACTCTGTCCTGTAAATGAATCAGATCAGATCTACAGAGAGAGACATGTCCCTACAGGACCACAAATACCTCAGTAGTCCCTGGGACAAATTTCAGCACTGCATGAGGAACAAAGCCAATAATATTAAACAACAATAACAATATAATAGTATAAATATAAATGTAATACCATATAATAGTGTATTATAGCCATGACAGTTGTATAGGTATATCGATAGTATATAGTGTATTATACGACAGTGTATAGTGTATTATACAACAGTGTATAGTGTATTTTATGATAGTGTATAGTGTATTATATAATAGTGTATAGTGTTTTATGATAGTGTATAGTGTATTATAACAGATGATGGTATCGATAGTATTATATAATAGTTTAAGTTTTATATAGTAAGTACGACTATAGTTAGATACATAGTATATAGTGTATAGTATAGTATATTGACGTATATTTAGTGTATTATATAGTGTATTATACATGATAGTATATAGTGTATTATAGATATGTATAGTGTATAGAGTGTAGGTATTAGTATAGTATAGTAATTTTATGTATACCGATAGTATATAGTGTATTATTAATAGTTTATAGTGTATTTTTGATTAGTATATAGGTGTATTTATAATAGTTTATAGTGTATTTATATAGTATATATATATAGTGTCTAGTGTAGATAGTGATTATATAATAGTGTTTAGTAGTTTATAATAGTGTATAGTGTATAGTAGGATTATGATAGATATAGTGTATTATATATAATAGTGTTAGTGTATTATATGATAGTGTATAGTGTATTATCTGATAGTGTATAGTGTATTATATAATAGTGTATAGTATTTTATGATAGTGTATAGTTATTAGTATATTAATGATAGTGTATAGTGTATTAATGATAGTGTATAGGAGTTTATAATAATAGTGTATAGTGTATTATAGATAGTGTATATAGTGTAATTATATAGTTATAGTGTAGTTTATAGTGTATATGGATATATAAGAGTATAGTTTATGTATTATATAGTGTTAGTGTATATATAATAGGGTTTAGAGTTTATAATAGTGTATAGTATTATATAATAGTGTATATATATAGTGTAATAGTGTTAGTTTATATTAGTGTATAGTATTATATATAGGTATAGATTTTAGTTATAGTGTATATATGATAGTGTATAGTGTATTATATAATAGTGTATGAGTGTTTTATATAGTGTCTAGTGTATTATATAATAGTGTATAGTCTTTTGGATAGGTATTATAGGTATTATATAATAGGTTATAGTATTTATGATAGTGTATAGTGTATATATAGTGTATAGTGTATATGATAGTATAGTATTTATATGTATAGTTTATGATATGTATAGTGATATAGTATAGAGTATATGTATTATATAATAGTTGTATAGTAATTATATAGTGTATAGTGTATATATAATAGTGATAGGTATTAGATATAGGTATATAATAGTGTATAGTATTTATGATAGGGTATAGTGTATTATATAATAGTGTATAGTATAGGTATGATATGATAGTGTATAGTGTATTATATGATAGTGTATAGTGTGTATATAATATAGTATAGTAGTTTAGTGTATTATATAATTAGTGTATAGGTATTATATGATAGTGTATATAGTGTATTATAGTGTATATGATATAGGTAGTGTATTATATAATAGTGTATAGTGTATTATATGATAGTGTATAGTGGATTATATAATAGTTGTATAGTATTTTATGATGTGTTATATTAATAGTGTATATAGGTGATAGTGTTGTTATTTATATGATAGTGTATATAGGGTATTATATATATAGTTGATAATAGTGTATTATATATAGTGTATAGAAATGTATATATATAAGTTGTATAGTGTATAGTGTATAGTGTATAGTTATATATATATAGTGTATAGTAGTATAAGTGTATTATATATAGGATTTATAGTGTATAGTATTATATGATAGTGTATTATATAATTGTCTTATAGTATAGGGTTTAGATATTATATAGGTATATATAATAGTGTATTATATATAGTTATAGTGATATGATAGTGTATAGTGTATATATATAGTGTATAGTATTGTATAGGATAGTATCTATATAATAGTGTATAGTATTATATGATAGTGTATAGTGTATTATATTAATAGTGTATAGTATTTTGATAGTGGTTATAGTAGTATATGATATATATATAATAGTGTATAGTATTTATATGATAGTGTATGTATTTATGATAGGGTATAGTGTATTATATGATAGTGTATAGTGTATTTTATATTTATATTGATAGTTGTATAGTGTATCGTATTTATGATAGTGTATAGTGTATTATATAATGTGTATAGTATTTTATGAATAGTGTATAGTGTATTATATAGTGTATGTATTTTATGATAGTTATAGTGGATATATATAGTGTATATATTTGATAGTATAGTATTTTATGAAGTGTATAGTGTATTTGATTAGTGTATAGTGTATTATATGATAGTTGATAGATTTATGGATTGTTATTAATTAGTAGTGTATATGTATTTATGATAGTAGAGTTTATGTGTATAGTGTATATAATAGTGTATAGATTTTATGATAGTGTATAGGTATATTATATAATAGTGTATAGTAGATTATGATAGTTATAGTGTATTATATGATAGTGTTAGTGTATATATGATAGTGTTATAGTATTTTATGATAGGTATAGTATATGATAGTGAGTATAGAAGTATTATAGTGTATTATAGTGTATAGTGATAGTAGTATATGATAGTGTATAGTATTTTATGATAGGTGTAATAGTATATTATATGATAGTGTATAGTATTGTTTCTAATAGTTATATAGTATTTATAGTGTATAGTTTTAGTGATAGTGTATAGTGTATTATAGTGTATAGGATGTATAGTAGTGTATAGATTATATAATGATAGTGTATAGTATTTTATGATAGTGTATAGTATGGTATATGATATAGTGTATTATTATAATAGTGTATCGTATTTATGATAGTGTATAGTGATTATATGATAGTGTTATAGTGTATAGTATATGATAGGTGTATAGTATTTAGTGATAGATGTATAGTGTATTATTATATGTTATAGTAGTTTTATATAGTGTAGTGTAGTGTATTAATAAGTGTATAGTATTTATGATAGTGTATTATAATGCGGCTTTGTGTTTTGTTTTTTAGAGCTGCTCCATGGACAGATGGAAAATATTTTATTTCCGGTGGTTATAAGCAGTTATATCATCTACATAAGGTCTATTTTGTGTGTTTGGTGTTTTTCCGCGAAAGGAAGTGTGTAACAGAAGATCTGTTTCCTCTTTGCGTGTTCAGCAGCTCCAGCAGGAGAAAGACAGCAGATACACTGACGGTACGAACTTCTGCAGCAGGAAATGAGCATCTGCTTTCCTCTGAATCTGCGACTGGACGTGACATGCTGACACTCGTTTGTGACGTTTGTAACGGCTGCGTTTCCTGAAGTTTCAGCTGTTAAAACGAGTGTATAAAGCAGGAGGATCTCGAATTAACCAGAAAGTGGAAACAGAGAGAGAGAGAGAAAGAGAGGAGAGAGAGAGAAAAAGAGAGAGAGAAAGTGATTGGATGCTGCTGCAAAAAAGACAAAAGAAAGCAAAGCTCCATGTGCTGAAAACACACAGCCTTTATCTCCACAAGCAGCTCTTTTCATGGCATCAGCGTGTGTGTGTGTGTGTGTGTGTGTGTGTGTGTGTGTGTGTGTGTGTAGGGGTCAAACACTATAAATGAATCCAATGATAAAGTTTTCATTAATCTTGCAGTTTTCTCTAACTTTAATGTTAATGAATCAAAGAGAAAAGGTATGAAGGAATGGAGCGATAGAGTGATGGAGGGATTGGATGGTGTGATGACATGATGGAGTGATGGTGGCATTTCTATAAAGAGCTTGAAGATCTGAAGGAAACAGATACGATGATAAATTAATCGAACCTCTCCTGTGTCTCATTTCCCCACAAACACTCGCCGATCTCCAAAACCTCACATGGCCATGGCGCTTGATCACATGACCTCCTTCTCCTAGCAACCGGCACAAAAGATCACTGAGAAGAAAGTGTCTCACTCTCTCTTTCTTTCTCTCTCTCTCTTTCTTTCTGTTAGTCTCCGCTGACACAGCAAAACCAAACACACACACACACACACACACACACAATCAAAACCCAACAACTTACACACTCAATAATATTAGTGCAGGATTACATCCTCGTTAATCAAGAAAACATTAATAAACACTAGTAAGGAGAGAAGAGTGAAAGACCGAAAGAATAAGTGAATGAGTGAGAGTGAAAGGGTAAAGGAGTGAATGCATGACAGAGTAAGGGAGTAAAAAGGGTTGAAGAGTGAATGAGTGGAGGAGTGAAAGAGTGAATAAGTGGAGGAGTGAAAGAGTGACAGAATGAGGTTTCTTTTCTCGATGTTTTCTACAGCTGTGGAATAAATATACACAGTGTGTGAAAGAAGTGGAGACACTCGCGAGACTCAGTGAGATTAATGAGATCAGTGAGAAACTTTTTCTGCAGCTGGATTCAGCAGTTCCTCAAGGTTCTCCAGACGTGCTGACACCTGTCCTATCTCCACGGCGTGGAATGTAGCGCTGCAGAACGCTGGCGGAGGGGGCGGAGCTTAAACTGCTGCTTGAGACTGCGATTACTGAGAGGGAAACGGGACGGAAGAAGACGGAAGACAGGATTGCAGAAAGAAAGACAATCGGTTAATCAGTGTGAAAGCATGTGGACGGATGGAGAGAGAGACGCCCGATTCACTAACAGCTTCCATGTGTGAAAAAAACTGAATTAATATTAAAAACACGCAACACAAAAACCTCTCTGATTTCTGAGGAACCAAAAACTAACTAAGGTGCAAAAATCTCTGAAAACCTCGTCACCCGTTCCAGGTTCCATCACTTTCCCCTCCAGATGATTCCTCACTACCCACCCGACCAAAATGTGTGTGTGAGCTCCATCCGTGTGTGTGTTGTGTGTGTGTGTGTGTGTGGGTGTGAGCTCCATCAGCGTGTGTGTGGTGGTGTGTGTGTGTGTGAGCTCCATCAGCGTGTGTGTGTGTGTGTGTGGTGTGTGTGAGCTCCATCAGTGCTACATATACACATAATTACTAATTGCAGATTAATTGATTAATTCTTAATTGATTTTTATTTAATAATTATCTTTAATGTAGAGCGATCAGAGCCGCTTATTACAGGAGCTCAAACTGACACTGAGATTATTTAATATAACTATCTACACCAGGTCTGAGGAAGTGACACACACACACACACACACACACACACACACAAACCAGGAAAACTGACCAAGGATTTTCCTAACACACTGCCTGGTTTGTCATTTCCGAGGACCTTGAACTGAAGGTCTGAAAGCTGTGTGTGTGTGTGTGTGTGTGTGTGGGTGTGTGTGTGTGTGTGTGTGTGTGTGCGTTCAATTCTGCGCAAAACACATGCTTTCTTAAGTCTGGCATTTTACACACTGTTTGAATTTCAATAGTGTTTCAATGGTTGTTTGTTAGACCGTATGAGCTCCAGGTCACCCTGTAGGATCTCCATCCACAGTCCAAAAAACAGACGCATGCATGAAAAAACAGTCTGAAGTTTTACATCATTAATCTGGGACACGCTCTAACCCTAACCCGAACCCGAACCTGAACCCACACCCTCACCCGAACCCTAACCCACATGCTACCGCTAACCGGCAGCTAGCAGCAAACAGAAAATCTGTAGCAGTAATAATACTCCGGAATGGTAGTTCAGTCCACTGGACTCGTTTCCACATTTTTGAGGGAGTCTGAAGTTCTTGTGCTAATGACGTCATCAGGTTTGGTGCTCCTATTGGAGCAGGAATTTTAAAGGAATCTTAGAATTTTATAGGGATCTATTAGAACTTTAAAGTCTGTCTCAGACGAACAATTCGTGTGTAAGACAGAGTGTAAACCCGGCTTAATCGAATCGTACTGTGTGAAATGATTCAGTGATGCTGGTGTGGTTTGAAGCTGATTATCTTGATTTAGACTCAGGATTACACACACACACGCACACACACACCACACACACACAGACCACTGCCACAAGTATTCAAACATAGGACGTGCTGCTTTTTATCACTACTGAAGTGTCAGGGTCACGTGACTGCAGAATTGAATCACAGGTTAGATATAAACAGAGTTGCTGGAGGGAGCGGGATTCGACAGAGCTCAAATCAATTAACTAACACTAAACACACACACACACACACATTTTGTTTATTAATAATACACCCAAGTTCATTCTGAGGCTGCTGCTCGATTCCTAAAATGAGTCAAATGTGTGCGTTTGATTCCAAAATCATTTGAATGAATCTTTATTCTTAAATTAAATTCTGATCTTCTCAGCAGGATCTCAGAGTCTGTTGAGAACCAGCAGCATTTCTGTTCCAGCAGAAGGTGACACATGTCCTAGACAGTGAGTGGGTTCTGCGGAACAGGGCGGGGCACCGACACTCCTCGTCTGTTTTTTTGCTTAGAGAAACACTGCCTTATTGTCCAGCATTGCTCTTCGTTCTTCATGAAGACTCAGAGTGAAGAACAGCCTGAAGAGCACAAAGACCTGCATTCAGCTGCAGAGAAGAAGGCCTCGACGCTAACGCTAGCTAACGACGACAATAGAGATAAACAAAAGACTTAAAAGGTTGAATGACACTTCAGAAGACAAAAGGATCCACAGCTGTAACGCATGAAGACAAAAAGGCAGTGTTTTCAGTCTGACCTTCTGCACTTCCCCTCAGGGTAATTCCCATCACCATCAGACCGCCCACTACAAACCCTTACACAACCCTTACACAACCACCAGATTCTTTCACAACTTTATAGGAGCTGAGCCAGAAACACCCCCAATCCCTGAACCTCCAAAGTCCAGATTACTCGAAACTGTCTGGTGCTTCATCAGTCTAATAACCAGAAGATGAGCTTTTTCCGACAGTGGCTGAAAACCAATCAGGAACCCAGGCTGTGCTTCTCCACTGGTGCCCAGATCCCAGGTCAGAACCGACCCCAAAACCATGCTGGTCTGGAGTGGGAACAAATCACATCAGTGGGTGGAGCTTCCACCACGGAGGGCAGAGCGCGTTTTCTAAAGGACACCAGAGAAACGAAGAAGAGTTTAATCTGTCAGTTCATTAATGTCGGACAAAAGAGACCAACCTTCACCTCACCATCGGGACCACCAAGAAAATCCAACAACAATTAGAAAGTAGCACCAGAAAAAAGGGTGTATATGAGGAGTTAGTGGGGGACTGGCAACCGCAGAGTTAAACCGCTTCACCATCTGAGCTGACAAGAAGTTAAAAAACTCGAAAGATTAAACAGAGATTAAAAGCGAGAGAGAAAACAAGAGATAGCGAGAGAATCCAGGTAAATGTTGGTGTAACAGACATCCAGCAAATAAAGTGTGAAGGAATCCACAGAAATACACCCCATGGCCAAAAGTTTGTGGACACCTCGCAGTCAGATCATGTGGTTTTTTTTTTTAAACGCGGTGAAGAGAAACCTCCACATCCTCCGTTTGAGTAAATAATCGGAACGCTTGGTGAGACAGCTGCATGTCTCTCATTGTTCAGCGAGGCGTATATGAAGCGTAATAAAGGCTGACTTTAGGCTGACGTCAGAGCTGCTGTTCACTCTTCATCAAACAAAACCAGCTCTGTTTCTGATGGTGAGCTCCAAACACATTCTTACTGTATGAGGCAAAAGTCAGTTCATATTAAATCCAGTCGTTTTCATGGAGCACATTTACTTCAGCTTTGGGCGGGGGACGTGGCGTCCGGCTTACACAGCAAACACCGTTACACACACACACACACCACACACACCACTCCTTCATCTGTCTGGATTTTCAGAAAAACAGTGGTTACATCACTTATTTATCGTTAACCTGAAGGAATCATCTGAAAACTTCAGCCGCCGCTCAGTACCTTCTGGACTTCTGACCTCACACTCAAAAACACACAACATTTTACACAACACACCAGACTGAAAAACACCATTTCACACTTTTTATTTTATTTGCAGCTGAATGATGAACGATTGGCTGTTAAGTAAAATCGGGTACAGCAGAAGAATGTTTGTTTAACTGAATGATGAGATCCTTTTTTTCTTCTCCTTCTTCGGGAAACAGGTTTCCTGCTGCTTATTACACTGATCATCTGAGCCGAAATCTGTAACTTCCTTAACGTGCTGATTGGACTGAAGATCTCAGAGGATTTTTTGAAAAAAATTTAGCAGAAACCTGAAATCTAATCAAATCCAACTTCTGGGATCCAAGATCTGGGATCACACACAACACACACACACACACACACACACACACACCACACACAC
>VCAZ01000169.1:427548-746294 GCA_005784505.1 Bagarius yarrelli | reverse complement strand
GAGAGAGAGAGAGAGAGAGGAGAGAGAGAGAGAGAGAGAGAGACAGTCTCTGATGCGAGAGAGAGAGAGAGAGAGAGAGAGAGAGAGAGAGAGAGAGAGAGAGAGAGAGAGAGAGAAAGAGACAGTCAGAGAGAGAGAGAGAGAGACAGAAACAGGAATCAGTGCATCTTTTAGCTTTGTTGCTGATGATTATGTGGTGCAACAACAACCAGAAAAGAAATCCTGAATTTGAACCTGCATGAAAACAACAGACGTCTTTTCTGTCTCCTTTCAATCACTGCAAAGAAATTCCTGAAGCTAATGTATCCAACTATCAGGCTCAGAAAGAGAAAGGGAAGGGACGCAGCAGCAGCACTGTGTGTGTGTGTGTGTGTGCGTATCAGTGCGTGTGAGCAAGTGCATCACACGGGTCACACCAGGTCGGCCCGACTGCACTCTTCTGTTTCAACGCTTTCTGTAGGAAAAACTCTCAGATGTACGTGCGTTACAGGAGGTTTTGGAAATCCCAAACGCACTTACAAACAAGATGATTTCATCTATCAGAGTTTGGGTAAATCCCCTGCAATATCGCAACACACACACACACACACACACACACACACACGTTGATAAATACCCACAACAAACAGGAAGCTGGTTCTAGCCAAAATCTGTCTCTCTCACACACACACGTCCTAATTTAACGTCCCTATAAAATCACTATGATTCCATTTTAGACTGCTGGGTCTGATGCCAAAATAACTAAAATGATTGGCTGATTTGCCCAACAACCAAAAAATTACGACACGCCCTAAAATCTGGACAAACCTTGCAAACCAGCTAGAAACTGGGAGAAAATGTTTTTTCGTTTGTGAAGAATTCTTTTCGGTTTAGACTTTTTCCCCCTCCAACACACAGGTTTAATATCTGATAACGATGACAGAGAACCGCTTCTGTTGGGCGGGTTTTTTTTTTTTTTTATTACCTTAATTTTTATACGTATACGTATATTACGCTTCCTATTAAAAATAATATTATTGCCTTATTATAGTGACATCTTGTGATGTCATGTGATGTCATGTGTACGCCAACCCCAAAAGTACGCGGAGAGAAGAAGTTCCACCAACATAGACATGCTGATGTCTGATGTCTAAATCTTCAAGACATTAAACAGACAACGAGATTTATAGTGATGTCACATGACCTCATGTGATGTAATGTGCACACCGACCGTATAACAAAATATGGCGTCACAAACTAACCCAAAAAAAGGCAAAAAGATAACCTTGCAACTAGTTTGTAATATTACACTTCCCAATGAAAATGATATCATTACTTTACACTGATGTAGAACCTCAGACGGTGTAGAACACAGCTTCCATTTCGGTGTTAACTTAATAAAACACTTTTCGAGCAAACAAAACATTTAGTGATAACAATAGACAGCTCAAACACCTCACTGTTTCTGCTTTATACATCGATATGATGCTCAGTGCGCTTAAATTATGGGCTGGGTAAAGTATTTACAGTCAATCAGAAATGATTAAGAATTAAATATAAAGTAGTCTCAAATCACCTTTAATCTTTTTCTTTAAGGTGAAATGAGTTTCCCCCCCCCACGCGTGTTTATGAGGCTTCGCCCCCGAAAAAATTATTGATTTTACAGCAACTGGGGGCAACCGGGATTTATTCTATTTTATTAAGCATGTTCATGTCTTACATTTTTGTTGGGGCTGTTTATGGGCAAGGACCCCACGATGTGATTTCACGATGTGATTTCACGATATGATACAATACAATGCAACTCTTTCAAAAATGATTTTTTTAAAATAATAGAACAAAAAAAAAACAAATACAGAGGCGGCTTTATTTTTTTCCGGCATGGTTACCTGACAGTGACACGAGCGCAGAGGGAATCGTTTGACAAACGCTGCGGGTGTTAATTCAATATAAAAGTAAATCAGTTCAAAATGTAATTTAAATATATATCAACTATATCTATATTTAATATCGATCATGTCCCTATAATATATATTAATGTTTTATATAATATATATTCATATTTTCACTTTGCTGAAAAAACAATATTGCGATAGTTACCTGTATCGATATTTGTACACAACCCTATTTTTTGTACATGTAAAATAAATTGACTTCCTGTTTTTGTTGGAGGAAATGTAACTCTTTATTAATAGACGACACTAATATCTCTTACACACACACACACACACACACACACACACAAAATCTCACCCATACAAACTTTTCTTACAAAATCGAGCCGGGTAAAAAAAAATTCTATCTCAGGGCTCAGAAACCTGCCTCGTGCTATAGAGATATGCGTGACTCTTTGACACCAGCGCCGGTGCCACGCTGGTGCTGGAGTCGGAGGACCTGCTCCACCAACGGCTTGTGTTTGCAGTGGCAGAGAGCAGAACCCGCTACATTACCGTTTCTTATTCTTTAATCCCTGCATTACTTTTTACGTTTGGACGTTAAATCAGTTAAACTCTGTGGTTGCCAGTCCCTCACTATTACCTCAAATAGGTGCCTTTTTTCCCCTCTCGCTATTTTTGAATTTAACTTGGATTTTTCCGTGTCGATCTGATGGTAAGGACAACGTCAGTCTCTTCTGTTTACTACTAATGAGATTTAATTCTTCTTGTTCATTTATAAGACTTTTTCCAATGGAAAAGCACAGCCCGGTTTCCGATTGGGTGCCGACTTCAGGGGAAAATGAGGCAAAAACGAATTCCCATTGCTTTAGACACGCCCAGCTACCGATTTAAAACTAATTTAAACCGTAATATTCCTTATGCGCCGCAAACACACAAAACAGATCACGTGACGTTATATTAACTTTATCATGTCAAAATGCAAACTTATCTATAGGCAACTTTCCTTTTTCTTTCATGGAACTTTATCGCAAATATATCGTATTTAATTTATCACACGCCGAGTTTACTGCTGATGATAACATGCTAACGAGAATGAGGAGTGGGACACGCCCCCTTTACTCAGGGGCGGGACATGTACGCTCTAGAGACGATTTAACTGGACGACCACAAGACAAGTACAGGATGAATCATCAAAAAAAAAAAAAAAAGCGAAACTGAACCGGAAACTTTTTTTTCTTAACTATATTATAATATTAAAAAAGAAGAGTTACAGGTACAACAAGGTGTTTCGCAAAACACCACTTTTACATCTTAATACCGGTTTTCTTTGGGGGGGGGTGCATTTATTAGTATTAGTATTAGTAGTAGTATTCTTTTCGAACCCAAACTAACTTGCATGCATGTGTAAAGTTGGATGTGCGGCCACACAAACAAACCTGCAGAAACACATGGATTTAGAATCACTCCCATCACAGCAGACGAGCTAAACAGGTTTTTGGGACAAAATGTGATTCCACAGCATGCAGCTGTGCACTTAGCTTCTTAGCCTGCTAACTTCTCACTGGCTGCTGTTTTGACAGGCATTAAATTATTATTTTTACACTTTATTTTAATTTTTTTTATGTGCAGAATTTAAACACACTTTCAGGTAATAAATAAGCGACAGGAAGCTGCTGTGGTGTTTGCACGTTCAATGTTACATTAGCTTAGCTAAGAGTTTAGAGTAACGTCAGAAAATGACACAAACACACAGGAGCGCGCGCGCGCACACACACACACACACACACACACACACACACAAACACACACCTCCTTCCTAGTAGGTAGCTAGCTAGCTGATTAGCAAGCAAGCTAAAAGTGTTCATCCATGATCTGGGAACAGCAATGGGGGAAATACAAGTGACGTTATTCCAAGCTAATGCTAAAGCTAACGGACTTAGCAAGCTAACGTTTTTTTTCCCACCACACACAATAATGTTAGCTGCGATAAATACGCAATAGCGATTTGCGGCGCCCGCCGTTTGAATTCGCCACAACATTACAACATGAACATAGCCATTCACACTTACAGTCTCTCCTCTCCGCTCTCTGCGGCGGCCATTTTTTTTTTTTTTTTTTTTTTTTTTTTTTTTTTTTTTTTTTTTTTTTTTTTTTTTTTTTTTTTTTTTTTTTTTTTTTTTTTTTTTTTTTTTATTTAAATAAATAAATTTCCAAAAAAATCACGCAACATCTTTGTGAGTACCCCTCCTCTTACCCTCTCTCCCACTCCCTCTACTACACCATAGAAGCTGCACCAATTCTCGCGAGATTTGCGCTCAGCTGTAACAGCGCGTCTGAGATCTTCTCGCGAGATCTTTCAGAAGGTGATGATCATCAGAGAAGAATGTCTAGGCCTCGCAAGGGACACTGCGGTGCACATCGGAATAAAGTGCACAGCACGGTGTTAGTCAGAACTCATTTATTACATGTTTAAGTCTCATTTTCGGGCTTGGTTCTACAATGGGGGGGGGGTGAGAAAAAGAAATGCCTAGATATGCATATATATTTTTCCTGCTAAAATATTAATTTTAGTAAAGCATAAATGTAACAAAAATTGATTTCTCAATTACTTACTAGGGGCAGCAAGGAGGCTTAGTGTTTAACACTGTTGCCTCACAGCAAGAAGGTCCCGGGTTCAATTCCCCTGCAGGGGTCTTTCTGTGTGGAGTTTACATGTTCTCCCTGTGCTTGCGTGGGTTTACTCGGGGTTCTGGTGCTGGGAATAGAACCTCCAGTCCAACACCTTAATCACTGCGCTACCACTTCCTATTAACCACTTTCCTATTTATGTTTCTATAAAAAAAAGTTAAAGTAGCACAACATGTGTTTTGATATTATCCGTGCCATATGGCGGTACTTTATGAGAGTAATAAGTTATAATTTAGTGCTAAGTGTTTATATGACAGTTCAAAATAAGACTGTTAATGACAAACACATCACTGAATCGGTCTGACTGACTGGGCTGAAGTATAAACTTTTACGCCTAGTGTGGTTAACCTTTTGTTGTCTGTTCGTTGAGCAATGTACAAGCTAAAGGAATACTGGATGGAGACTGGGAATACATCCTGTAAGAGGTTTCAGACCAGTCTAAGAATGGGCACATTAGACTGTAACTACATTTTAAAAAAATAATTAATAATTAAAAAAAAAAAAAAAAAAAAAAAAAAAGAAATACATAGAAGTACCATATAAGAAAAAAATGTATAATTATCAGGGAATGTGTAACGGTTATGTACTAAATCTGTGTTTGTGTAAAAGGAAAATGATCAAATCTAGTTTTTCAGATATAAATATAAAATCTAGGATGATGTAATTTAATAGATTTAGATAACTTTATTAACATTTGCCGGAATCTGTAATAATCCTGCAGGTCAAGTTGCCTGAAGTTAAATAGGGATCAAGTGGTATATTGAGTAAATCAAGTGATATAGATTCAATCACCTAATTCCCTAATCAGATACAATAACATTATTAATGGTGGCTTAGTGGTTTAGTTGTTGGAATGATACCAGAAAGACGGGGGTTTCATTCCCAGCAGCACGAAGCCACCACTGTTGGGCCCCTGAGCAAGGCCCTTAACTGCTAAATGCACAGTTGTAAAAAAAAAGAGATAAATGTAAGTCGCTCTAAATAAGAACGCCTGCCAAATTCTATAAATGTAAATGTAAATATTTACACTATAAATGTATCCTGGATATTGCAACCACTAAATTCTGATTAGAAAATGAGTTTATGGAAATTATTCCTGGTAGCTTGTTTTATTCACCTGTATGGTTTTCTTTACTTTACTGTAAATGTTCATTGGTTTTTATCACTGTCTAATCAAGATATAAACAGAATAATATATTTCTACGTGTCTATACATTTACTTAATTTTTACTTCCACTTATTTACAGCTAATCCCCTCCGGTCCAATAAAACCACTGTTTCATTTTAATGTTGCTATTTGTATTCCCTTAAGCAGCACTAAACTAACCCAGTTACTATTGGTGCAATTCACTTCTTGCTTCCCAGTCAATGACTCTAATATCCCCCACAGGCCTATTTCAGAGTTTTTATATTTGCCTTTACACAAACACACACACACACACACACATGCATTACAGGATGCATGCTTCTTAAATCAATGGCGGTCTTTGAGCTGTTTATAGGTACATTTGAATTATTGCATCGAAACAGCTTTTTATCAGCTAAAACAGTCATTTCTTAGGCAGCTTTGCTTCTTTACTCAAAGAAAAATAGCCCAAAAAATAAAAAAAAATAAAAGTTTTATCAAACCAGCTATTATCAGATCTTCCCCTACCCGTGTTAAAAATATTTCTAATGTTTATGATTCTTACTTTTTTGATAGTATCCAACATTTTTTCCTGTATTAGCTGTTGCTATAGAAACAATAACATACTAGAAAGAGCACATCTATGTTACTATTACTTAAAATTACCCTCTCACTAATCTGATTCAGGAAATCTGTAGCACTGTGGATACGTTTATTTATGACCTGCTAGAATATAAAATAGAACGAAGCATTTTTTTTTGGAGCTAGAAAATATTTAAACTCGCTGACATTTTAATACTTTGAATACAATAGCATCATTCATTTCATTTTCCCAAAGCATCATATCTCATTGATTAAGTGTAAAGTGATATCCAGTTTGCATCATCTGAACACCACAATGCTCATGGGACGAATCATCCGCCCACAGGATGGTGTAAGCTCCATTTCATTATTGTTTTCTTCATAGGCTCTTGACTTTTACTGATTGCTGATGCATCCATGCCACCTGCTTAGTGAACTTTTTTTTACAATGTTTCCAAATAAAAGTGATTTATTTCGTGCACTTCATGGTGGTTGTCCTGTATCTTTGGTAAACAAGCTACAGCCAGTCCAGAATGCAGCTGCCAGAGTTCTTACCAGGTCTAGAAACAGGACAAACACATAACTCCACTATTATCATCCCTGCACTGGCTACCTGGTAAATTTAGGATTGATTACAAAATATTGCTACTTACTTACGAGGCACTAAATGGTTTGGCTGTAACGTACCTAACTATTCCTCAGGACGTCTGGTAGTCCCCAGAATAGTCCACAAAAGGAGGTAGAGCTTTTAATTTTTAGTTCCTAAACTATGGAATGGCCTACCTGACAATGTTCGTGGTTCAGACACAGTCTACCAATTTAAACATAGATTAAAGACATGTCTATTTAGGCAGACATACACATAACATATCCCATAATATTATACTCCAGTATATCTGATTAAAAGCACATTTTCAGCTAGTGCCTAATATAATGAACAGCAGCTACGCTAATTTCTCTCCACCCATCCTGAGGTATCCAGAGATTACTGGTAGACCTTCAGAGAGAAGATGCCAACATTGCAAGGATCCTGAGGGACCAGTGACCAGGTTCCGGCCCCTTTTCCTCGATTTCAAGGAGAAGAATATGCAAGCTTTGTGCAAAAGGCACAGGGAAGTTATGGGAATTAAACTAATAGTGTGATACATTCATAAAACCATGCAAACCTCCCGGGCCTGGTGAAGAGTAAATATAATAAAATGTATTTTCATTGTTTAACGACATGTGCACATTTATTTCGGAGATGAATTTTCCTGCACAATGTGAGTGGCTGCCTTCCTCCAGGTTATTCCTGATCATTAGTGTGGTGGGAGCTTAGAAAAATCTAAACAGGGTTGAAATTCTATAAATAAGAAAAGCAACTGATTCCATCTGTAATTGTTTAGAAGTCTATTTTTTAGATCAGTCCCCAATCTAACCTTATTCTGTGGTATTCTATGTGTTTTAAAATGATTTATTCTTTATTTGCTGATATGCTAATCAATGAATCGGCAGACAAGCCAATGGCTTATTGTTTTTTTAGGTGAGGTCAGACAGGAATTTCCTTGGACAATAATTTTTGCAGATGAGTACATGTGTGTGAATGAAAGGCAGGGAAGTGGAACAGTGAGATTACACAGTGTAGAAGGTTCAGGAGTTTAGGTACATGAGGTCAACAGTTCAGAGCAACAGGAAGTGTGAAAAAGTGGTGAAGAAGCGAATAAGGGCAGGTTGGAACGAGTGAAGAAACATGTCAGGAGTGAAGTGTGACAGAAGAATAAGGCAGTAGTGAGAGCAGCTGGTCTGGTTTATAGACAGCAGAACCAAGTAAAAAGTGGGGGAAGCAGGGAAAGTGGTAGCACAATGGTTAAGGTGTTGGACTGGTAATTGGAAGATTAGGGTCCGATTCCCAGCACAACCAAGTTGCCACTGTTGGGCCCCTGAGCAAGGCCCCTAACCCTCAATTGCTTAAATGTATAAAAAGATAAATGTTAGTTGCTCTGGATAAGGACAACTGCCAAATGCTGTAAATGTGTAAATGAGTAAGAGACAGGAGAAAGCGTTGGATGTAGTAGAGCTGAAGACATTTAGGTTCTCTTTGGAGGTGACGTGGTTGGACAAGATTAGAAACAAGCACATCAGAGGGACAGCATGTTGGACATCAGACAAGACAGGTGGTTAGGACATGTGCAGAGGAGGGATAGTGGAAATGTTGGTAGGAGGATGGTAAATCGAGGACAAAATTAGTGGGTTAGTGGGCTAGGTGGAGGCAGATGACCTGCTTTGGTGACCCCTGAATGGAACAGATGAAAAAAAGAAGCTAATTTTTTTGAACACAGTTGTTATAGTGGAGTACCGCATAATACAGATCTTTTTTAGATAAATCTATGTCTTTTTAATTCTTAAAATGCTTTTATAGAGTGATAAAAGAGAAATAAAGCAGAATAGGCGACTGTGGCGGTTTTTAAAATGGCGGAGTGTTTTTCCTCAGAGGAACCCAGTGACTGACAAAGGGCAAAAAAACCGGCGTAGTTTGTATATAAAACAGGGGTCTATTATTTTATTTTATTTTATTTCCCGACTTTTAAAGTAAAGAACTTGAATTTTCTTACAGGAAATAATTTAAAAAGAAACGTTTTCTTCGTGTGTTAGTACATCTGCACACTGTTCTCCATTAGTCCAACCGGAAGTGGCCACACGCCGGCCTTGTGAGCGCGTTAAAGCCGAGTTGTTGTTTTGTGTGTTTTTGGGCGACGTTATCTTTATCCTGAAGTTGTTTTTAAGTTGGTAAAACAGACGATGTGCACGATTCCGATCATTTACGTCGCGTTTAACCTGTTTGTCCATGCGGCTTCGGATAAAGCTTTAGCAGAGAAAGGACGCGTGGAGTTACAGAAGCTGCGGGAGTTTGCGGGACAGAGCCGGTATGGGGACTGCTGGTCCACGGCGCTGGAGACAGTCCAACAAAAGTGTCGGGATTTTTCCGAGGACACGCAGAGTATGATGGCTCTGGCCTTCACTCACTGTCACCTGAGAAGGTTAGAACTCTCTCTCTCTCTCTCTCTCTCTCTCTCTCTCTCTCTCTCTCTCTCTCTCTCTCTCTCTCTCTCTCTCTCTCTCTGTCTCTGTGTCCAGATGCAGTTCATATAAAGTTTGATTCACTGATTTGGTTCATAAAACCTCAAACCAATTTATCATTTAAAGGCCAGGGTTCGATTCCCAGCACCACCAAGCCACCACTGCTGGGCCCCTAAGCGAGGCCCCTAACCCCTAATTGCTCAGCTGTATCAAAGAGATCAATGTAAGTCGCTTTGGTTAAAGGGCGTCTGCCAAATGCTGGAAATGTAAATGAACTTCTGTTTGTGCGAGAATCTTAAATGATAAAGCCGCTTTAATAATTTGGGGGGATTTGAAAAGCCACCTTTATTGACAAATACATGAAATATGATATGAGTAAAACGTGTATCAATAAAAATACCCTGGGTATCGTTCAGAGGGCAGCCCTAAATGATGGCCGTGGGGGCGGGTTGTACCCGGATTGTAGTCTGGGGACCTCTCTGTACTGATCAACCAGTTTATTGTGGCATCCATTACATGGTATTCTGAAGCTCTGGGAGTTTTTTAATAACTAGAGACATTAATAATCAATTAATCAATTAATTGTTGCTTTTTTAACTGTAATTTTCTAGTGGCAATTTTTTTTCTCCACAATAAAACCTTTTTTATTGTAAAAAAAAAAAAAAACCCAACCAACACGCAACCTGTGACTGTTGCGTGTTGGAGTTACTGATTTTATAGCAGCTTTTCTAAGAATAAAAATTGCAATGCAGCGATGTTTTTACATGTGCAGACAAAATGAAACAGTTTCCCTCCAGTTTGGAAAGGTTTTGCACGTTTCAGACTCGCTATAATATATGTTGAGTTGTGTAATTGCATTGCTATAAATTCCTTCCGTTAAGCAGTCCTGCTGTCCGTTAAACCCTCAGTTTGGTTTGTTACAGGTCTGGACGGAGTTTTCCAGAGTGTCCCAGGGGCAGTGATGTTAAAACATGCACTCGTGATATGGATCCTGTGGCATTTAATGCCTACACGGAGTTCTTCACCCACGCCCACAGCATTTGCCACTACCTCCAGAGTGAACAGTGGCAGCTTCGGGCGGAGAACACCATCCACAGGTGCTCCAGTCGTCAGCAGAGCCTTATCTATCTATCCATCTATCTATCTATCTATCTATGTATCTATCTGTCTACCTGTCTGTCTGTGTGTCTATCTATCTATCTATCACAGTCTTCTACAGTACGTACGCCTTCGGTTAATGACTTGAAGAGGCAGACAAGCTAATGAGCGCTTCCATAACACCTGTCCGGGGAAAAAGACTTGCATATGCCCACAGTTACAGTCAACTTCATAATTATTGGCACCCTAGCTAATAGTGGTAAATAGTGACAAACTTAAAAATATGACAGATGAATCATTAAAAAGTATTCAAGGTAAATAAATAAAAAAGCTGAGTGTTGTGCCAAGTGTCAAGTTTGCCAGTCTAATATCATAGTCTGTAATAATAATAATACCCTTTTTTGAACAAAAAAATAAATAAATATTTTTTCTTCCTGTTTGTCTCAGACTGACGGAGAGCTCAGCCGGTGTAGCCGAGCAAACTTGCCTCCACCCAGAAGATGGCTGAGGATCTAGTGGATGCCCAAAATGCTGCTCTGAAATCTCAGGAAACCATCCTGCGCAACGGAGAGGAGCTGAAGACCACGCTGCAGCACTCCACTAAAGGTAACGGGGTGACTTAAAACCAGGGGGAAATTGTGGTGTGCTTTTCAACCCCGCAAGCAAAATAATGGTTCACACCACACCCCTTTTTTTCTTTTAAAGGATGGTGGGACAATCGAGCGGTGCCTGTATATGATGTTCCATAGTCGTATTGTGTCTCAAATACAGTGTATTTGTAATTTTTTATCTGTTAAATTTTTTTATTCTTGATTTACAGAAGAAACAATTGAATAATTTAAAGCTGTTGTACAAGATTGTTGTTGGTTATAGTGAAGTTTTTTTGTAAGGATGCCTTTCTGAAATGAGTCGTCAGTGTCAGTGCCGGTTGCTTTTTTTTGGCATTTTTGCCTTTAGCGATAGGACAGGGATTTGGGGTGTGTAAGGGACCCGAGGCAGAATCAAATCTGGGTCGACGGTGTGTGTGTATATATATATATATATATATATATATATATATATATATAGATATATATATATATATATATATATATATATATATACACATACACACACGCACACCGTCGACCCAGATTTGATTCTGCCTTCAAAACACATCCTAAATATATATATTTAGGATGCGTTTTGAAAATGAGCAACAGAGAAGTGACCTTTCCTTTATATCAGGCAGCTGTTTTACACTTTACTGACCATGTTTGTTGCAGGTCTGAGGGACGTGTTTGCTGAGATGAGACATTCTGTCCAGGAGCAGCAGGTGGCGTTTGCGGAGATATTTAACCGTGTGGCTTTCCTTCAGAGCTTCATCATGTCTGAGTCGCACACCTTCACCTCCCTGCTGTACAATGCGCTGGGATTCTGCGCTTCCTTCTTGCTCACAACTCCACACCGCACCTCAGGAGCCAGGTGAGTGAATATTGTGTGTTTATCACCACAGTTTTATTTTTTAACGTCATCCTGCTCTTTCAGTACGATTAAACAAAGAAACAGTTTTTAGTGCTTTGCTTATAGCGGACTTTAATTCAGTGACATTAAGGTGAAGATTGTCCTGAAGATAGAAGTAGAATAATTGTAATCGCAGAGAAGCTTCGCAAAGGGCTCCTTCATTAAGATCAACCATAGCGCAATAATTAGCTGATAAGATTTAGGATCGACCGATGATCCGGTTTACCTATATTTTTCCCTGATACTTTTTTTCTAATTAGTGCGTTTTGGTTTTGTAATATCGGCCCTCTTGTGAATGTTTTGAGAAGTGCATGCAATTGCTACTACAGCAGTGCTAGTGTTAGAAGTAACTTTAATTGAATTACTTTAGGCAGCAGCACGGTGGCTTAGTGTTTAGCACTGTTGCCTCACAGCAAGAAGGTCCCGGGTTCGATTCCCCTGCAGGGGTCTTTCTGTGTGGACTTTACGTGTTCTCTCCGTGCCTGTGTGTGTCTACTCCGGGTTCTCCGGTTCCCCCCACAGTCCAAAAACACATATGTTAGATTGGTGATTCTAAATTGCCCATAGGAGTGAGTGAGTGAGTGTGTGTGTGTGTGGCCCTGTGATGGACTGGAGACAGGTGTCCCCCTCCTGCCTTTCACCCGTTCAGAGACCCCCGTGACCCCGGGTATAGAAGATGAATAAGCGGGTAAAGAAGATGAACAAATGCATAAATGAATAATTGATTTACTTTAATATATCAGCAAATAATGCACTATGGGAATTTCACAAAAAGCCTTTCAAAATGAATGATAAATATATTATTTATATAAATAAACAATATAAATAGTTTTCTTTTCTTTTAGTATCAGTGCCCTCTGTTTATACTGATGTTAAAATAAGTTATTTTGTTTGCTGTCAGAGTGAAAAACATTATATAGTAATGACGGTGTAAAATGTTTGTTCAGTTCAGTGCTGTTTTTATCATGGCGTCGAAAACAGGATTAAAATAATACATAAATATCATTTTGATTATCAGTTACATAAACATGCAAATAATCAGTCTGGATATCGATCGGTTCTATCCGTATCGGTCAGTCTGTATATCAGGGTTGGAATTGTGGGGTATTGTTTAAAACCCTGCTGATGTGTAACAGAAACATTGCGGATATACCCTGCATATGATTTTGGTGTTGAAGGTTCTTCTTGTTTGGGCTGGTGGCTCTGAACGTCTACCTGGAGCGCTTGATCTGTAAGATGGTGCTGGAAAATGAGAGTCCTGGATATCAGCAGATGGTAAGTTTTCACCGTAATTGGCAATAATCAGGTAAAAAACTGATAAATAAATAACATAAAGTGCAGTGGAGATTTTTAACTCTAACACTGATTTCCTGCTGCTTTTAATTATCACAGCAGTTTCTTCACTATTACACTACAATTCACTAATGTCTTGCTGTGATTTCACTGTTTATTGCCATGGAAAATCTGCAGAACAATGTTTTTTGTAATATAGCGAGTGTTAACAGCTGGATATTTACTCTCTCTCCCTGTCTCTCTCTCGCTCTCTCTCTTGCTCTCTTTCGTGCCTTCTCTGTCTCTCTCTCTTGCCCCCGTCTCTCTCTCTCTCTCTCTCTCTCTCTCTCTCTCTATCTTGCTCTCTTTCTTGCCTTCTCTGTCTCTCTGTCTCTGTCTCTCTCTCTTGCCCCGTCTCTTTCTTTTCTCTCTCTCTTCTCTTGCCTTCTCTGTCTCTCTCTCTGTCTCTGTCTCTCTCTCTTGCCCCCCCGTCTCTATCTCGTTCTTTCTCTCTCTGTCTCTCTCTCTTTCTTGCTCTTTTTTTCTGTCTCTCTCTCTCTCTCTCTCTCTCTCTCTCTCTCTCTCTCTTGTCCTGTCTCTCTCTCAATTGCCCCTCTGTCTCTCTCTTTTTGCTCTCTCTTTGTCTCTTTCTTTGCCCCCCGTCTCTCTCGCTCTCTCCTCTTGCTCTCTTTCTTGCCTTCTCTGTCTCTCTTTCTCTGTCTCTCTCTCTTCCCCCCCCGTCTCTCTCTCTCTCTCTCTCTCTCTCTCTCTGTTGTCTTCTCTATCTATCTCTCTCCTCTCTATCTCTCTCTCTCTCCTCTCTACCTGTCTATCTTTCTTGCTCTCTCTCTCTTTCCCCTTCCCCCTTTTTTTTACAAAGACACTGTAACGCCAATAAACTTTTCTTTCCAGTTCCGACTCCTCTATTTATATAGATGTGTTATAGACCGTGCTGTAAACAGAAATGCTGTTGTTGTTATTGTGTAAACAGTAAACGAATATCAGATCTGCATATCGGTTTCACTCACATGAACATGCAGACAGTCGCTATCGGTTCTAACTTTAGTTCGTAGTATAGTAAAGTTAATGAGCGCATTATTAAACCAGTTAGAATGAGGATGGTAACAGTGCTGGGGTGTGTATGAAAAAACAGGATGTGAACCTGTAATTTAACTGTATTTGTGTAAATTCTTTGTGATGCGTTTTTGACATTTTTGTTGTATAGGAACGGATCGCATTTTTAGTCGGGCTTCTCAGAAAAGCCATGGTAACCATCGCCTGCGTCGTTCTGCTGTACTTCTTCACCCGGTTCCGCAATGTGAACAAGGAAAGTCTGGAGATCCTGCGGGAGCTAAAAGAGACGCACTTGAACCTTCAACAGACCTTAAGGAAAGCAGGTAAAGGATTCACCTTCACGGTGTCGCTGGAACCAGGAGTCAGCCGTTAGTGTGTCTGTACATGAGTCTGACCCGTTATTTGTAATTCCCAGAACGTCTTTCAGGCTCTTTAAATAACTGGACCAATCCGAGGCAGAAGAGATGGGGTGAAAAGTGGCAGCAGGAAGAGGAGAGCAGTTTGGTCATTCTGCATCCTTCATGTGCCATAGAGGCCACCATGCCATCCTTTTCTTCCCTTCACAAGAGTAAGAGCATGTTTATAGTGTGTCTTTAACACGTAAAAAAAAATGCTAGATGGAAACCCATGATGTGATGCAAATTCCGAAAATACACCTAAAAATGATCTGCTAAGAAAAAATGAGCGAACAATAGCGAAAGATGCACATTTTTTTGAATTTTCAGACAAAAATGATGAATTTGTCTCTCTCTGTTCCGTATCCTGATATTTTTCTGCCTGGCAGCATTAGACAGTCGTTTAACTAACACAAGATTATAGTGAATAATTTTTGATCAATTTGAACCACTAAAAATGTTCTTGTACTCTAAAATCAGATCCGATTAATGTTGTTTATCTGCGTTCT
This sequence comes from Bagarius yarrelli, assembly GCA_005784505.1. Taxonomy (NCBI): domain Eukaryota; kingdom Metazoa; phylum Chordata; class Actinopteri; order Siluriformes; family Sisoridae; genus Bagarius; species Bagarius yarrelli. The sequence continues at coordinate 731,113 of VCAZ01000169.1, read as the reverse complement.
CATCTCTGTGCTTTTTAGGTCGACATCCTGACAGCTTGGTGGCGCCGCTGGAGGGTCCGAGCGCCTCAGAGATGCCAAAAAGGCGTCAGCGGCGTTCATCTGGCTCTCGTGTGCGTAACTCCTCAGCAGCGGTCGTCTACAGCGTGCTGGTGGAGGACAGCCACAATCAGGTAAAGACGCTGACTCCTGTTTGCGTTATTCACACCTCAACTTACACCTTCAGTGGTGAAGAGGAGAAAAAAGCCGTCTACATTTTCCTCATGTATGGGGATTTTTAGGACACTACAGCTTTTTATAAAAAATTACTCATTAAAAAAGCATGTATGCATCACATACAGGTGCATCTCAATAAATTAGAATGTTGTGGGAAAAGTTCATTTATTTTAGTAATTTAACTTAAATTGTGAAACTGGTGTATTTAGATCAATTTAATGCACACAGACTAAAGTGGTTTAAGTCTTTGGTTCTTTTAATCGTGATGATTTTGGCTCACATTTAACAAAAACTCACCAATTCACTCTCAATAAATGAGAACATGGTGACATGTCAATCAGCTAATCAACTCAAAAAGCCTTCAAAATGGTCTACACATAAATAGGTTACACAATCATACTGTCACAATCTGACAGTCAATTACTGACACCCCTCCACAAGGAGGGTAAGCCACAAACATTCATTGCCAAAGAAGCTGCCCGTCCACAGAGGTGCTGTATCCAAGCATGTTAACAGAAACGTTGAGTGGATGGAAAAAGTGTGGAAGAAAAAGATGCACAACCAACTGAGAGAACCGCAGCCTTGAGAGGCTTGTCAAGCAAAATCGATTCAAGATTTTGGGTGAACATTTCAATGAATGGACTGTGGCTGGCGATAAGGCATCAAGAGCCACCACACACAGACGAGTCAAGGAATTTGGCTTCAGTTGTCGTATTCCTCTTGTTAAGCCACTTCCTGAACCACAAGCAACATCAGAGGTGTCTTACCTGGGCTAAGAGGAAGAAGGACTGCACTGTTGCCCAGTGGTCCAAAGTCCTCTTTTCAGGTAAGAGCAAGTTTTGTAGTTCATTTGGAAACCAAGGTCCTAGAGTCTGGAGGAAGAGTGGAGAAGCTCATAGCCCAAGTTGCTTGAAGTCCAGTGTTGAGTTTTCGCAGTCTGTGATGATTCGGGGTGCAACGTCATCTGCTGATGTTCGTCCACTGTGTTTTTTGAAAACCAAAGTCGCTGCACCCGTTTACCAAGAAATTTTAAAGCACTTCATGCTTTCTGCTGCTGACCAGCTTTTTAAAGATGCTGATTCCATTTTCCAGCAGGACTTGGCACCCGCCCACACTGCCAAAAGCACCGAAAGTTAGTTAAATGTCCATGGTGATGGTGTGCTTGACTGGCCAGCAAACTCGGCAGACCTGAACCCCTTAGAGAACCTATGGGTTAGTGTCAAGTGAAAAAAGACAAACAAGATACCGAAAATGCAGATGAGCTGAAGGCCACTGTTGAAGAAACCTGGGCTTCCATAGCAGCTCAGCAGTGCCACAGACTGATCTCCTCCATGTCACACCGAATCCAGGCAGTAATTAAAGCAAAAGGAGCCCCTACCATGTACTGAGTACAGTAAAGAAACAGACTCTCCAGAAGGCCAACAATTCACTAACACTGTTTTTATTGGTCTTATGAAGCATTCTCATTTATTGAGATAGTGAATTGGTGAGTTTTTGGTAAATGTGACACGAAATCATCACAATTAAAAGAACCAAAGACTTCAACTACTTCAGTCTGTGTGCTTTTATTTAATGTTTTTAGTATTTAATTTATTTAATACACCAGTTTCACAATTTGAGTTGAATTACTGAAATAAAAGAACTTCTCCACACATCCTAATTTATTGAGCTGCACCTGTGTATCCTAAATTCCCTCATTCCGTATTCTGTTAACTATTTTATGTTTGCAGGTTTTCTCTTAAACAGATTCTTCCAATTGATGTCCAAAAATTCACATCACAGAATCTTTTTAACTGAATCAAAACCTAAAACTGTGGGGATAAAATAGCAAACATAACATTTAAAGAAGATTCACTGACTTTGACACCTGCTTGTTTGTGAATCAGGATGTTATCCAGATGATCCACATCAGTGTGGAAGCATGAAGGCGATTGGTAGGCGTTCAAGATGCCTTTAGATCTCTCGAAATCAGCGTTCTGAAATCCAACCCGTGTAAAAACTTCCCTCTGCCCGGACCACATCTGACAATTACAGTCTGTCTGGATCCGTGAAATCATAGCAGGAACAGGACATCTTTTCAGGACATCTGTCCACCAGGTTTTATTGCTGTATCAAACAGAATGTACAGCATCGTCTTTTATACATGTTGGCCTCTAGATCAATCAGACTTTAACGTTGTTTTTAATTAAATAAGAATTTAATCCTAATAAATTCCTCGATAAACTGATGCAACCAAAACCTTTTGTCCTTTTGGTAGCATAGATTCACATCAGTCTGCCAATTCCCACTTAAATTCCTTTCTAATTCCTAGGCATGTCAGGAATTCACCCGAAGGCAAGTCTTTTTTTTTTTTTTGTTCAAACCTGTCTGTCCCCACAAATCTCTCTCACACACACACACACACACACACACACACAAAGGAAGTGTCTGTAAGATCTTATCATATATTGTCCACTTTTTTTCTTTTTTTTTTCACAGCCAAGGTACAGTCTGAGGAGCAGGAAATCCCTATGTGCCCTGGAGTCAAAACATGAAAGAGACTGAGTCTTCAGGAGAGTCAAAGTTTCTTTAAATGTCTTCACGACTTTAAAGGTCTTCTGGGAGTCTTTTAAAGGTTTTCCAGGTGTTCTTAAAAAGTCTTTAGAGGACTTCAGGATCCTTTAAATGTCTTCAAGGGTTTTTAGGGTTCTTGAGGGGTCTTTCTGTGGGACTGTGTGTGTGTGTGTGTGTGGTGTGTGTGTGTGTGTGTGATGACTGACTATATGTAATCTGGTTTCTAATAATGTATTATTTTTCCTGAATTCTTTTAATAATTTTTTTTTTTTTTTTAGTCTTCAGAGCTTTTATAAATGTGCGTAATAAATTCATCTTCTGGTGTTTTGTTGATGTCATGGAACCCTTTAGAACTGTGTAATGCACAGGTGTCCACCGTTTCTGGAGGTCCACCACCCTGCAGAGTTTAGCTTCAACCTTAATAAATCGCACCTGATTCAGCTAGTCACGTCTTTTACGCTTGTTTAAAGAAGTCCATGATTTGTGGTTGGAATAAGATTGACACTAAACTCTGCAGAGCTTCGACCCTTTAGGAACTGAGTTTGACACCCCTGGTGTAAATGGTCTTACTCGGCTAGGCTACCACCTTCTGGAGAAACGCTTTCACAGATTTTTTTTTTTTTGTGCCTAAATTTAAAGAAAACCGGTTCACCGTATAACAAAAAAATATCGCTCTGAGGATTGAACTGAGTGAGTCACACGTACTGATTCTTTTAGTGACACGTTTGGGGAACATCGTGATCAAAGTTTCAATTAGTCAATTCTAAACTAGTGTTTTTAGCCAATTCTGTACGAAAGTTCAAACGACGTTAAGTTTTAGTAATGTGATGTTTCATTTATGTGACTGATAACTATAACAATCATAACAGTACCGAACTGAGCTGAAGCAGTTTAGTTATTATCAGTCTACACTGTCTGTTGTTCTTTCTTTCTGCAAACAAATAAACTTTTATTTCTTTATTAATATGAACAGAGGAATCCAAAATGGAAACATGGTGAACATAAACGTCAATAAATAACCATCACTGCTATTAATGTATCTCAGTTAATTAAAAGCATAGACCAGGTAAACATACGGTGTGAAATAAAGAAAATAGAAAACTTTGATCAAACTTTTAGTAAATCAGTTCTTTTCCCTATAACAAATCTTTCGTCTCTTCTCACAATGCAGTGGTGCGGTGGTGGTTTTGCACGCAATTATCAATACAGCCACAAGATGGTGCCGTATAGCAGTGGATCCGATATTACATAGCCGATATTTTAAAAAGAGCTCAAATGTGAGAAAATATTGGTAAATCAGACAACCTCTAGTCTCCATTTGAGAGTTAAATTCAGCTATAATTGTTTTCTTTAACACATTTATCACACGTTTCTTTATAATGCAGCTCAACTACATACTGATGATTATATTACTGAAACACATCATTATTTTCAGCTGCTGTAAATATAATTTTTCCTTTGTCACTTTTTACAGCTGAGTGAAACTTGTTTCTTTGCATATCCCATCTTAGTAAGTTGGGGGTCAGAGCGCAGAGTCAGTTATAATACAGCGCCCCTGGAGCAGGAAGGGTTAAGGGTCTTTCTCAGGGACCCCACAGTGGCTGACTGATGGTGGTGGTGGGGTCAAATGCTGATTTCTGCTAGAAAAATAGGTTATTATAATTGCTGTTTTTTGTTGTTGTTCTTTTAAAAAGAAGTTATTGCTCTTTTGGACCAATAACCGTGTCCCCTTGTGACATCAGAACACCATAAAATCCCTTCTGTTTCCCAGGAGATAAAAATACAACCCCAACCCATAAATGAACCCCACAGTCACTTAAGGGGTCGTTCACATATCACATCTTTAAACACTGAACAACTTAAAAAAAAAAGAACAAGCTCAAAACATCTAAACTTTTCTGAATGGTGCAAGTGCACCGCAGGTCATGTGAGAAAAAACACCCAATCAGCTTCATCACTTATCCGTTACACTGGAACCCCAGCAGTAAAATAAAGGAGCAGCTCGTCATTCCGTTTTTTTTCTTTTCTATGTAAATAAATGTTATAGCAGAGTTACAACTAGGTAAAAATCGATTGCTGAATTTACTTGTTGTAATTGTTTGTTGTTCTGAGTTTTAGTGACCTGTTAGCCAAACAGCTCAGTACTGTAAAGCAGGAGAAATGACGTGTAGGGTTTCCCTCACACGTTTACACTCATTAATGTAAATGACTACAAACGCCATAAACACACCAATGTTAGGGCGTTTGTAGTTCATGTGACTCTCTTTCCTTCCCCAATCTCTCTTTTCTTTCTTTTCTCTCACTCTCTCTTTTTCTTTCTTTCTCTCTTTCTGTTTCTCTCTTTCTTTGCTGTCTGTCTGTCTCTCTCTCTCTCTCTGTCTTTCTTTCTGTCTCTCCTTGTGTCTGTGTCTGTCTGTTCCTCTCTTTCTCTCTGTGTGTTCTCTTTCTTTTTTTTCTTTCTCTTCTCTTTCTTTCTTTCTCCCTCTTCTCTCCCCTCTCCCTCTCATGTCTTTCGTTCTCTCTCCTCTCTGTCTCCTCTCTCTCTCTCTCTCTCTCTCTCTCTCTCTCTCTCTCTCTCTCTCTCTTCCTGTCTCTTTCTCTCTTTCTTTTTCTTTCTCTCTCTGGTCTCTCTCTCTCCCCTCTCTGTCTCTCTCTCTGCTCTTCTCTGTCTGTTTTTCTCTTCTTTTTTTTTTTTTTTTTTTTTCTTTCTTTCTCTGTCTGTCTCTCTCTCTGTCTTTCTTTCTGTCTGTCCTCGTGTCTCTGTCTGTCGTCTCTGTCTGTCTCTCTCTCTTTGTCTCTGCTCTGTCTGTCTGTCTCTGTCTCTCTCCTTTCTGTTCTCCTTTCTCTCCTGTCTTTCTTTGTCTCTCTCTCTCTCTCTCTCCTCTCCAGTCTTCCTAACCTCCCACACACATATCCGAGCTCTGCAGTCATATATGACTCCGGTGGTGTTGGGAGGTTAATGCACTGCATGCAGAGAATATCAGAAGTATAAGTATTCAATGTGTATGAATCAAACCCAGTATAAACAGTTACAGGAAGTACCACTGAGAATGGTTAGCGGTCCTCCTGTTGTTCCCCGAGCTCTCGCAGGCTTTTCACTGTTCATACGTTTTACACTTGTAAACTTCTGGTAGTCTGTTCTTTCTCATTTCATAATCAGACCTTCTGAATGGAAACGCTTCACAAGGTAAAGCTGCCCACAGAAGCTGACGTTAGCTAGCTGTTAGCTAGGGCTGTGTAAATATATCGTTATATATATATATATGGTATATATATACGATATAGGTATATGAAGCAAACTATTAAAACTATTGGATTCATTTACAACATTTGACGGACGCCCTTATCAAAATCCACCAACATTTATCTCATTCTTAAATTCAACTGAGCAGTGAAGGGATTAGGGGCCTTGCTTAGGGCCCAAAACTGGCAGGCTGGTGGTCGTTCACCTAAAAACTCCTAACAAATGTCTGTCTGAAGGATTATCCTCACTTTTTTTGGTTTTTTTGGAAAGCTTCTTGTTTCTACTCGGCCTCAAGTACATTTCGACTGTAGGCATTCATGAACTTACAAATAGCATTTTTACATTTATACACAAATCTAAGCTTACTTTCTCCCGTTGACTGAAATACCGATGACTGACAGAAGAGGGTTTACTTTTTATCCATTAAATTTTAAATTAAAGAACATCTTACACGTCCTTTAAATTGTTATTTTTAACAGTTGCCCCTTGGATGACATTGAAGGTCAATCAGATGTTCTACGAAATGAGACAAATTCACATTTAACAATAAACTAAGTGGATTTATGTTTTTCCGCATTTTGTGTATTTTAAGTATCTGTATGTGTTTTAACTGTTGTATGTGTAAAGCACCAAGAATTTAGAAATAATTGCCCAAAGGGGAATATACACATCACCAAAGAAATATCATTAAATTAATCTTTTATTTTCTCTTTCCATAATCCAATTTAAGAAAAATAGGAAACCTTTCCTGACATTCTGAGCGTTAAAAGACATATTAAGGTTTGTTGTAATCTCAAGACAAACTCTTTATTCATTAAGGACTGTTTCACTTGCTGATATAACATTTATAATAATGTTTAATTAACCCAAGTAAAAATTCTTCAAATTGCTTTCACAATAAATAGGATTTAATAACTAACCAAATAGTCTCCCCTCTTTTTTCAGCTTGAGGTCCTAGAGCTCAACCCTGAGGCACATCATGAAGAGGTCATGACCTTTGTTGGCTTTTGTTGCTATCTTTCTTACTTTAATAAACTTAAGCCATGTAGATTTTTTTTTAATGTGCAGTTTATAGTCTATGAAGGACATCTAACCCATCACCCTGTCTATAAGGACACATCAGACCATAAAATAAGTTTTTTCAACAAAAGAGAGAGACAGACAGACAGACAGATTCTTTCAAATCCTTTCAGAGTCTTTTTTCGCATCAAGTTTCAAGACCAAAACCCATAGACTGGGTGAGGTGAGGTGGAGTGAGGAGGGGTGGGGGGAACTAGGGAAGGAAAAACCCCAAATGAGAAACAGACTTTGGGAAAAGCAGAGGCGAAAGAGGAGGAGGAGACAAGGACAGAAGGAGAGTTGGAGGAGGGTTTAGCTTCTGGTTTCATATGTCAGTAAATACTAAGCGGTTAATTTGACGACGGCATTAGTAAAGCAACTTACAACTCATGTAACTTCTTTCATATTTGTTATATAGATGCGCTGGTATAAAGATTTGCATGTATATTAATGAGCATTATGGATTATTTATTGCTTTGATTTGATTTGTTTCTTTCACACAAACAGCACAAGGGAATCGAACTGTGTGAGCACCAAATTTACCGCAGTGAAATCAGCAGTGCCAGAACCTCCCAAAAATATTTTACCTTTACAGAAACTGAATTCTACTCAGACATTAATGAAATTTCTAGTTTTTATATCTGTTAATCTTACATAGCTCATTATTTGGGATGATGATTCTCAAGATATCCTGGCAGTGGCGGGCGGTGCATCTGGTAGCTGGGCCTTCAGCGTGGATTTACCTGACTGATACACCTCTTAATACCACCACTATCACATCCCAGTTAAAGAAACCGTCAATACAGGAAGTCAGGAAGTGGTAAATAAACTAGTTATCTTCGAGCTTTTAACCGAACTCTCCTCATGATGTCTAACATTTTCTGCAAAGTCCGTTTGTCCGAGACAAAGTCAATTTCTCCTCCTCCATCAGCCATTGTGGGGGTAAAAATTCTAGTTCAACTGTACACACAAGTTTCGCTAGTCGAATTGGGATGTAACAGTTTTACTTTGATTAACCAATCAGAGAACGGAAAAATGCTGACATTATTGTGGGCCAGCTAGCTGACCCTGTCAAGGTGAACTTAAAATCTGATTGGGTAAAAAAACAGTCCCACTACTATTATAGTTTAAGATCCATGGGCAGCACTGCTGATTCTGAAGGCTTTGGCAGACTTAGAAACTGAAATCTGATTGGACAAAAATTCTAACATCCACATCCTCGTACTGGAAGCAGTGCAGCAGGAGAAACACTACGAAATGAAGAGAATAAACTGTAGGAATAAATTAATACAATTTAATGGAACAAATATTAGAATTTAGGTTGTTAATGTAGGTCAGCATTACTGATAGTGTTTAGAACAGCAGAGAAGTTTAACTACACAACACTTTTACAAATCAGACAGACCAACGTAGTATAATAAATAAATAAACAAACAAATGTGCAGTTTACATTGACTGAACTATTTCGACATTTGACTATTAGTGGATTGAATCGATTCCCGTGATCGAGTCAGTACAAAGAATCAGTTAGTAAGTCCCGATTCGCCTAAACTGTGTCAAGTCAAAAGTTAATGGCGTTTTGCTACACAGTTTAATACGATAATAATATCTTTTTTTTTGGTGTGTAATCATTTTTAATTGATTTAGTTTTTGCAAATGAACCGGTTTATATGAAAAACACACAATCCGAGTTCATTCACATTGGCATCATTTATAATAATAATAATAATAATAATAATAATAATAATAATTGTATAATAATGATTTATTTTCGGGTCAAATGTGTTTCATGAGCTTTATTATATGCACATGGTGGCACATTCTAAAAAAATGATTTACTTTGATTATAATCATTTATCATTTTAACTGGTATTATTACAGATTATATAAGATCACGGACATTTAAAAAAACTTAATTCAAAAATCAAAACCAAAATTTCGATTCACTGATGAACCGATTCTATTAAGCGTGTCGATTTAAAGGAACCGACTTTTTTGAACCGCACATCACCTCTCAGTAAGCGCACAGGACGTTAAAAGGTCTAAAAGGAAGACAACCGGGGACTCGGAGGACACTTTGGAGTCCGGATTTGAATGTATACAAACAGGACAAACTGAAGTAGTCAAAAAATAAATACAGCTGGATTTACTGCGCGACTCTCGGGGTTCATGTGTGTTTTTTCTTCCGGCGGTAGAAGCGCGTTTCGGTGCCGCGGATGGTGCGGATTGGAGAGAGGTTGGAGGTTTGAATCCGGGCTGAAGCAGCTGAGTGTGCACATTTCCCGCAGAGAAAAGAAACAGCGGGCCGGGATATATGCGGTTTGTGGAGACGTTAATAACGGCCGCGAGAGCCGGAGCGTTTCGCTGAACGTCCGTGTGTGAACGGGACGCAACTTTTGACATGGCCATTGTTCAGTTTTGGGCATTTTGTGGACGGTGATATATTAGTACAGGCCCGCATTTTGAACAAAGACGTGGCAGGAAGATGGATTAAGAAACTTTTTTATTGTTTGCTGTAATTTCTCCCACGTCTTTCTTTTTCTTTGGTTGATTTTTTTGCACAGAATGGAGACAAAAATGAGTCTTATAGTGTGAACAAAAAAAACCACGCAGGCTTTTTTAATGCTTATTTTATTTCAGGAATATTTAAGTTAAATAAACAGTAGAGAAAGTGTGTGTTGATGTATGGTCTGATTAAAGCACCGGGATTGAACCGCTCTCTTTGATGGAGTTTTACGCCGTTCAGAGGGCCTCGGATGGGATTTTTACCGGCGGATCGCTACCGTTTGACCGGGACACCGTTCGGCTTCCAGACCACCAGCGAGCGACTGGGAAAACCCGGTCTGGTCACGAAGCTCGAAAGGGCACCTGGAGGCGGTAGCGCGCCTCTTTGAAGACTGTGATTGTTTTTTTGTTTGTTTGTTTAAGTGTGTGTGTGTGTGTGTGTGTGTGTGTGTTTGTGGAAGTGTTAAACCCCGCGTCCTGCCCTGCAAACGTGATTGCAGGCAGCCAGGCATGCAGCTGAACCGGCCCAGGAGCGCGCTGATCGGCTTCAGCCCGCCGCCGCCGCCGCCACCGCCACCGCCGCCGACGTCCGACACACAGCCGACTTTCTCCAGCCAGTTTAAGGCGATGCGCTTTTCCTACCACCTCAGCCCGCAGCCCGGATCCCGCCGAACCGGTACGTGCTTTTATGCTCTGCTTCATGCATTCACATGCGTAATCGGTGCGCGTTCCATGCAACACCTTGCAGGCTAAAATGTCATCTCGTGCGTCCTTCGGTACACCGATTCAGCAATGCTCGTTCAGGGCATTCAGAGCTTGTCTCAAGGACACTTTTGCCCAGGCTATGACTCACCTGCAAATAGACACAGTTTGATGCCCATTCCGCTTTACAATCCTCTCTAACACACCATCGCGTTACATTTTTTTGCACGGTTTCCCACTGAAGATTCAGTTAAAATGAAGAATGCGCAGCGTGCAAGACGTGCCAGCGTCACGCAGCAGTGCGCGTGCTTTCAAAGGCGCCGCTCTTCCTTGGTAGTTTTATCTTAATAAAGGTCATTTCAAAGTAGACAAATGATATGAAAAGTCACGAGCTGATTATACAAACGGTGTAGGGGAAACGCAGCGCTATCTAAAGTATCACTGATGCACTTTCCGAATCAGACGCAGCACGGTTAAGATGGCATTCACGTGGCTCCCTGGTCAAACCAAACACACACACACTCACACTCACACACACACAGCTGGTGCCGCACTGCCATGTTTGTGCTTGTGAGTCGCGCATCACTTTGAGATATTTGCTTGAACATTGCGTTGTAAAATCCAATTAAGATCTGGGGAACGGAGCATGCGCACAAAGCGCATATCTCTCTCTCTCTCTCTCTCTCTCTCTCTCGATGGTAGATGGTAGATGGGGGAGATGGAGGCTTTTCCTAGAGCTTTTCTATAAATTGACTGTAGGAAATATATTGCCTATTGATCTGCAGTTATGCGTATGAGTTAATGTGCGCGCTCCTGTGAGTGCGTGTGCACGTGCACATGAGCAGAGGTACATTAAAACAAGGAGTTATATTTTTTTCTGCCCAAGGCGTGTATTTAATTATATAAGAATTGTGATTTTGTGCCTTGTAATTAGTTCATCACAATACTTGTTTGCCTAGGAGGCGTCACATTAAACACAACAAGGCTCAAAACAAATATCACATTCCTACAAAACCTTTCATTCTGCCAGACCTTTCATTCTGCCACACTACCTAATTACAATTATCCGAGGTCGCCATATTGTTTTTAAAGAAACGCCTGACCATCACACCCAGAACCTGTTGCATGTCACAGAATGACTTTATAGGTTGTAGCACTACAAGTTCCCTTTACTGGAACTGAAGCTGAGCTGGATTTTTAAAATTTGTTCATTTATTTATCTTCTACACTCGCTTATTTTCTAATTCGAGGTCACGGGGATCTGCTGGAGTCTATCCCAGCCGTCAGGGCCACACACACTTACACACCCACTCCTAAGGACAATTTAGAATCACCAATCAATCTAACATACATGTTTTTGAACTGTGGGAGGAAACTGGAGAACCCGGAGTAAACACACACATGCACAGGAAGAACATGCAAACTCTTCACAGAAAGAACCCTGCATTGAAATCAAATCTAAGACCTTCATGCTGTGAGGCAACAGTGCTAAAACTAAGCCACCGTGCTGCCCCAAAAGTTTTTAAAATAGTTTTTTTATAGTTAAAAAAACAAAACAAACCCTTTATTTCAAACCCTTTATTTAGGCTGTATTTACACTGCAGGTCTTGATGTCTAATTCTGATTTGGTGACTATATCTGATATATTTTTTTGATGACCCGCTGACATCATCTTTGAACACTGATCTGGATCCGATATCTGCATTTACACTTTACGCGGCAAAACAAGGACATAGAGACATACTGACCGCTAAAGGAAGGAAAAATGATGCAATAATCAATGAACGCAATGGACGAAGAAGAAATGATTATTTAGCATTTTACTTCTGTAAAGGTTTGTTTATAGGTCGGCAAAACAATACTTACTTTAGGTGGGCGAATGTAGCAGTGATTTGTTATAGTGTGTTAATAAAAACCACCTGAAGTGACGTCATGCGCCACCGTCGCGTATTTAATAACGTTTGACTCACATTGACATGTAACAATCTGATCTGTCTGCTTACACAGCACACACTTACTGTATGTACCTATCCAAATTCATTTCTGATTTATTACCACATACAAGTGAGGTCCAAAATCAAACAAAATGTCAGAATCCATGTGATTTTTTCCTGCTTACATGATCGTAAGTCGCATCCCGTCTGTACCACATTGGAGGATAAAAATGTGAATTGGGTCACATGATACAAATGTAAATGCGGCCGTAGAGTTTATAGAGAAAACTTTAAAGAAGAAAAGGTAAAGCACTGACATTAGAGAACTGTTACATAACCACTTCCTCACAGAAAAAAACACGATCCGCCGTAGAAGAAATGCTTTTATACCTTATTAGAACTCCAGATTAGATTTTACTCTAGATTTAGCCGGAACTACTTTCACAGCAGCTATTAAAACGTTTCCTTTTTTTGTCATTCTGCCCTTTTCCAGAATGACTTACGTTTGTCTTGCTCAGGGGTCCAGCAAGGGCAGCTTGGTGATGCTGAGTATTAAACCCCATTAGCCGCCCAACACCGTAACCACTGAGCTACCACTTTCCCCTTTAAAGAAATAAAGATCGATGTTTTAAACAGATCTACCAGCAGTGATTAATATTCTGACACACATCTGATGAGAACGTAAGTAAAGATTTGGATGAAACTGTGAGGCTTGGCGTGTGTTTGGAAGCGATTCGAAGCTACTAGCATGTAGCAGAAATATTAGCAGAATGAACACCATGCATTTTTTTGTTGAAACCTCGCTGGGTTCAGGTTTGATGGTCTATTCTGTTGTTTGAATAAACACTTAATGAGGCGTCTGGTTAATCGCATACCCTGGAGGTCTGGAGGTATTAAACACTACTGATGTTATTAAGATAAGTACCACCTTCAGGATTATGACATTTGTATGCCAGAAATGTTGTCAAGATGTCTGGTTTTTTTTCATGTCAGTTTTTAGGGCAGTTTGTTTTCATCATCTGCTCCTTTAAACAGAGGCTTTGGGAAATTTGCTTTGCTTCTGAGGCTCCCGATATAGCACAGCCTTCCCATGACCTTCCCATCCGCCTCACACAGACTCTTCAGCTCAAATTGAAGTGCATACTTTTCTGGGAAGTCACCCCCCCTCCCCCCCCCCCCCCAGTTTGTTTGCTGGGGGAGGCTGGGGGTGGGGGTGTTATGGAACCAGGGGCAGATTCATGAGCATGACAACAGTAATAAGAGGAAGAATAGGATGAATGAGAAGGAGAAGAGGATGACGAAGAAGAAGTTGGACTAACAGTAATACTGGCTATTTAACCCCACTAAAGCAGTTAAGAATTAAGGGCCTTGCCCAGGGGCCCAGCAGTGGCAGCTTGGTGGTGCTGGGAATTGAACCGACAATCTTCCGGTTAGTGATCCAAAACTTTGACCACTAAGCCAACACTTTCCTATTTGAGAGCTTTCCATTTTTAGGGAAGGAAGTGGGGGTCAGACTGGGGGTCAGACCACAGGGTTTGCTATAATACAACTAGTGTTAAGGGCCTTGCTTAAGGGCCCATCAGTGCCAATTTGTCAGTACTGGGCCTTGAACCACCAACCTTCTGATTAGTAACCGAAAAAAATTAAAGACTTGAACTGTGTTATTGTTGTGCAGAAATAGTTCAAAAACCGGTTTTGGATGGAAGTGTATTGGTATTCCACAGAAACTCCCCTTGTCAAATGGTGTTTGCAGTTCCTGTGCCAACTGTACAACACGCTTATCTCCTCCCCCAAAAAAGGAAAAAAACACAACACACAACTGGTTGAGCTACATTTACACAGCAGCTTGCTTTAGCTTGATTTAATAGGCAGCTGTTATGACAGCGCGGGAACCAGATCGGGTCCTGGATGAGCAGGAAGTGAGTCTGGCAGCTCGTCTGTGCTGCTGGAGGAGAATAACACTCGTGTGAATGAGTCAGGTCCCCTGGTGATCTCCAGAGTGCCGTCATGCTCAGAGTTCAATTCCTGTGTCCATATATAGGGTGGGAATCGGAGCGGTCGCCTCTGTAAAGACTGGCGAGCTTAAAAACTGAAACGTAAGTCACACTGTGATTGGTTCTATTGTAAATATTTTTACATAGAGCCTGGCAGACAGAGAGCAGCAACCGGGGGCTTTATTTTACCTCACGCTAAGACCAAATCATGAATTCATTAGCATAGCGCTGGAGAAGTGCTTAACCAGTTCAGATTAGCTAGGAAGCTAAGAAATTAAGCTAATAATTGCTAGCTAAGATTAGCTAACAGTGAGGTAATTATTTAGGTAACTGCATTAATACAGACTGATTAAAGGAGGAGCGTCTGTGTGATTTAGTTTGTTCCTTTGACATCAAAGATGTTATTTGAGTTTTTTGTGGTTTTGTGTGGTTTTGTTAGTGATGATCCACTATGAGGTGGGTGCACAGTTCTGGTTTAGAAAGGATCTTCATTCCGTTAGCTTAATATTGCGTCTTTTTTTTAATTTAATTTTGCATTTTTGTAAAATTACTATTGACATAATATTTATAAAACAAAAACAAAAAACAATCTTTTATTTCATCTACTTTCGGGGGCCCCCTGGTGACTATCGGGACCCTAAGCAGCTGCCTACTTGGCTTATGTTTTATGTCAGGTCTGCCTGTAAGATTATAAGATTGTCAGGGTAAGTGGTGGCACAGGTGTTGGATTGCTAACCCAAAGATTGTGGGTTCGAATCCCAGCACCACTGCTGGGCCCCTGAGCAGGGCCCCATAACCTCCACCTGCTTGGTTGTATAAATGAGACAAACATAAGTTTCTGTGAATAAAAGCGTCCATCAAATGCCTTGAATATAAACTTCATGAGGGTTAAGGTTCGATTCCTAGCACCACCAAGTTACCACTGTTGCAAAAGCTCTTAACCCCTAATCGCTCACTCTGGATAAAAATGCTGTAAATGTAAATCTTAGGACCACCAATCTGCCACTGCGGGCCCCTTGAGAAAGGCCCTTAACCCTTAAGTGCTTAGGTGTAAGTCACTCTAGATACGGTTGTCTAAATGCCGTAAGTAATGCAATGAGTAAATAATGTTGCGAAATATATTAAAGTCTCTGAAATTGTATGTGTTCCTGAAAAAGTTGCTTACTGCAGCTTTAATTTTAACATCCGTACAACAATCCTTAAAGAAGTTTATTTACACCCTGCAGTCATATAAAAGCCATCTGGTCTAGAGATTACATTACACAGACGAGTCCTTTTTCTTTTCTGCATGTGCACAGAAATTTATAGGTCAGAAGCGAGCCACCAAGGGGCTGTGACCCTTCTGGGGCTTTAATGTCCAAAATAAATCTCTTCATTGTCCTGTTTTTTTGTTATGATTACACTTTAAATAAAGTTAAAAGGAACCCAGATGAAAGAGGCTCCCGGCTAGACCGAAGTGCTTACACAGAACCTTGTGCCTACAAACCAAGCGTGTCATTTGTGTAAGTGTGTGTGTGTGTGTGTGTGTAAGTGTGTGTGTGTGTGTGCGTGATTGCAGATCATATATATAAATGGCTTCAGGTGAGAAAACAGCAGTCTTCCCCGGTCAGCACTTTAATATCTGGCGAAAACACTGTTCTGAGGAGAAAAAATGAAAGAAAGGGCCAAATTTCCCTACACGTCCATGCCAGCGTGTTGATTTAGCGAATCCGGCTAGCGCTCGTACACGGTTCACGTCTTATTACCGTGAATTATTAAGCTTTTTTCATCACAGTGCAAATAAACCAACCAGCAGGGAAGTTCTGTGTGTACAGATGAGACTTAACTGCACTGTTTCTGTTGTGAATTGTAGAAAGTTACGCTTATTAACTACCCCACAGCTTTTTTTTGTATGCTGAAGAATGAGCTGTGAGGCATGAATAAGTAAGGCTTGGCAAGCTTTTGACTCTCGGGTTGTTTTTCCCATCAACTGTGCAACATTTGTCCTCCTGATTCAGCTATGTGTCCATCAGATTTAACCCTTTATAAGCATGAAACAGAAAATTATCAGCCAATTGTTGGTTACACCATGTTAATTTTTGAGTAATTACATTAATAATACTCCGCATTACCTTTCGCCGGATCCCAACATTAGCAAACAGTAGATGAGCTTTGTTTTTGAGGAAGCTCCAGATTGCGTTAGTAGCGTTTTCTGAACAGATGAAATT
This sequence comes from Bagarius yarrelli, assembly GCA_005784505.1. NCBI lineage: Eukaryota > Metazoa > Chordata > Actinopteri > Siluriformes > Sisoridae > Bagarius > Bagarius yarrelli. The sequence goes on along the minus strand of VCAZ01000169.1, from coordinate 714,702 downwards.
AAAAGCGGACGCTGTGCCGTGTTTGCCGACTATATCGGATCAGACTAATGTCACACAAAAGAAGCGCGAGTGACTGTTTTTTATTAACGCTACGTAATTTAATTACTGCAAATGCTGCAGCTCCATCTTTACCAGTAATAAAGTGATACATGGAGTGGCAGACAAGCTGTACTGATGTAACGAAAGGGTTCAGATTGAACATTATTCACAGCCGCTCACATTTATCTCTCTTTTTATCCAACAGAGCAACTGAGGGTTAAGCGTCGGTGCTGGGAATTGAACCCATCATCTTTCGATCAGCAAACCCTAAGCACTGAACTAATCCCAACCAAGGTGACAAAAAATAGATAGATATATAAAAAATATAGCTTTAAACCCATTTTTACATAGACAAATAGAGTCGGCATTCTCAGTCGAATTTTTATTTATCATGCAGGCGCTTTTATCCAGAGGTTGAAAATGATGTCACCAAAGCAGCATGGAACATTTTACAGGCTTTCGCTTCATGTTAACCGTTACAGCTGATTCACAGGAGAAAGGTGTAGACCTGGGAAAGAAAATAATTCTTCTGTCCTCTCTTCAAAATAAGAAATCAGCTAATTACATCCTCTGAGACCTCCAGCTCCAGACAGTATGTGTCCCAGCTGGGATTCAGAGTTGTAATGCAGCTGCAGGGCACTTTTCCTCACTCCTGAGCAGCTGCTTTGAGCAGATAGGGGGGGATGGTACAGTCGGAGTTAAACCCTATCAGATAAAACTGACAGAAGCTTTACTCACACTCACACACTCACACACTTACACTCACACCAGCTGCTGGTATAAATAGAAGCCGAACCTGGCAGGCCTGAAACAGCGGCGCGGTGAGGAGCATAAAAGAATCAAGAACCTGGCAGTGATGTTGCAAAGAAGGTCGACAATAAATATTAAAATCTATTAATGTATTCATTGGGGTTTGAGTCGACTTTTTTTATTTCACCCAACTAGACATTTCCTTCCATTCCACATCTGCAGTGGAACCCAGAAGATGGATTTACGCTTATGGTGTTAGACTGCTTACCAGACGATCGTAGGTTAAATTCCCAACACCACCAAGCTGCCATTGCTGGGCCTTTTACTTTTAGGTATTTATGGGTATTGTTTTGTTTTAGGACAACTTTGACGAAAGGTTTTGATCCACTTCAAATATTGATTAGTATATTTTGAAAATTTGTGGAAAGTGTTCCTTAAGTTCCTTTTTGTCCAGCTTTTTTCTATCCACCCCTGATTACCCAGATCGGGTGTGTTAATCAATCAGAAGGAATCGAACCCCAAACTTCGTAGCAGAATCCAAAAGTTTGTTTTTTCTTTGGATAGCTTCTGTATTTTTGGTAGCTTAGTGTGTAGAGAGCTTGAGCAAATCTGTACAATTGTAACGACCCCGACTCCGGACCACCGGCGGGCGCCCTCACCCGAATATTGACTGTTTACACAGGCATTCACTTCTGGGTCAATACTATTTAAACAGCACACTTACACTCATCCTTTGCGAAGTATTGTTAGCCACGTCTACATGCTAAGCGTTCATATTCTCTACTCGATTGTAGGTTCTGATTTATGCCCCGTTTCTCTTCACAATTTCCGTCTTAGCAATTCTGCTTTGGGCGCCGTATCTTCTAGCTTTCACTGTATACCGACTTACCCTGTTCTATGACCTCGTCTCTGCTCTCGCCTGTGCTTTAAGCTGATTTATATAAAGCTTTTACCTGCATGATGGAGCCTACTCAGCCTGGTACTTCACTACAATATTATAACTTAAGCTATCATAGCTCTATTATTACAGTTTGAAGCACGAGCAAGGTTTTTTGGTAGTTTATGGATGCTGATGGAACTCTTATTTTGCTTTTTTTTTTTTTTTACATCTGTCAAACGTGAAATTGGATTTTCTGGTGAATTTGTATACATTTAGAATGTTTGGTCAAATGTAGGGGTCATTAAATTTAATCCCGCCTGTAAGTTTCTAGCATACTTAGCAAGACCTTGATTAGCTAGTTCAGGTGTGTATCATTGGGGCAGGAGTTAAACTCTGCAGGGTACCGGCTCGTTAGGAACAGGTTTGTTGACCCCTGTTCTATTGAGTCTAAATAAATACTTCCTGTCTGGATCTACCCTATGAAAGAATCAGAATCAGTGAATTTGGTCCATGGTGGACCCTCAGAATGAAAAGGGGTTTATACTAAGTGGTAAAAGCAGAAGTGGCTGATTGCCTTCTGATTTTATTATCTGTAGACTTTAATAGCATAATTGCTTGTTAATCAGTGGAACCTTCTTGTGTGTGTGTGTGTGTGCGTGTGTGTTTGTTTCTTTGTGCCTTTAATGAAAATGCTAAATTGTAGAGGAGCAGAATTAAAGCAGGAAATTGGACCTAAAGGAGTTGCTCGTTTAGAGAGGAAAAATGTTCCGGACTGAATCTCTCGGTCTCATAGTGTGTGTTTTCCTCCACAGTAATAAAAAGCTCTGGGATATGAATATTAATGCCAGAGTTAATTGTTTTAAAAAAAACAACAAATAACATAAATGCGTAAATCAAATTTTTTAACAGGACAGTATTCCCAAACATTCCCAACACACTCAATAAATCACATCCCTGAGCCTGACACTTAACCCCTCAGTGCAGTTTACACAGTAACCTCATTCCACCCAACCCCCTCCAAATACCCTCAGGTTGTTCTTTAGAGACTATCCCAATCCACACCCCTAGTTGAAAACCATATAATGCCGAGTGTGCGTGTGTGTGTGTGTGTGTGTGTGTGACGGTATCTCTTTCAGCCTGCTAGCCTGAAGAGCGAGTGATGAGATCTTTCACAGGTACTGTGTGAGAGGGTTTTAGCTGTAAACAGGGTGACAGTATGTAAGGAAAAAAAATGGGTTGTTGATCAAAAGATTGTTGGTTTCACCACAACTGCCACTACTGCGCCCCTAAGCATGGCCCTTAACTTTGAACTGCTAATATGGAAGGGTGTCTGCCAAATTCCAAGCAGGTCAATTTGTGGTAGGGTGTGTAAAATTTTGTTTCTTCTGTATTTCTACACAGGGGCAAAACGGTGGTTTAGTGTTAAGCGCTGTTGCCTCACAGCAAGAAGGTCCCGGGTTTGATTCCCCCGCAGGAGTCTTTCTGTGTGGAGTTTGCATATGCTGTCTGTGCTTGTGTGGGTTTACTCCGGGTTCTCCGGTTTCCTCCCACAATCCAAAAACATGTATGTTAGGTTGAGTGTGTGTGTGGCCCTCTGATGGACTGGTGACCTGTCCAGGGTGTCCCCCTCCTGTCTTTCACCTTATCAGAGACAGCTGAGATAGGTGGGTAGAGAGGATGAATGAATGAATGTATTTCTACACAGTATGTGCTTAGCTGACAAATGTGTGGTTAATTGAATTATCCTTTAAAGTATGTTAATGTGATTTCAGTGTGTGTGTGTGTGTGTGTGTGTCTGTTTATAATGCTATTTAATATATAATGATATTTTTTAGTAAAAATCCCCTGCAGCCTTTCAATTAATAAAAGGCGTCATCTTGTTTACTGAGGTGAAGACAAAGGTTAGATTTGTCTGCATTAAAAAGCATGTCACGGAAAAGGTTCTGACAAGGATATGAAGTGTGTGTGTGTGTGTGTGTGTGTGAAAGAGAGAGATAGAGAGAGAGATCGGACAAGTCATTTGAGCAAGGACATGACCCCGAATGCTGCCAGTGTCAGCAACAGCTGCTGAGGAGACAGGAGAGAAACTGGGGACAGAACCAGGGAGAAAAACCCTGAGGAGGGACGAGAGGTAAAAAATTAAGGACAAAAAAAAAGATTAAACAAGAGACTAGCGTGATTAATTACAGTGGAAAAAAGGAGCGAGAAGTATGTCAGTGTGTCAGTGTATGGAAATACCATGCTACCATCAGGACCCACAAGCAACGTGGCAGAAATGATGGAGTGTGTGTGTGTGTGTGTGTGTGTGTGTGTGTGTGTGAGAGAGAGAGAGAGCAATAGGGAGAGAGAGGGCTAGATAGATAGTAAGAAGAATGTGTGTAAATGTAGGGAGCGAATAAGATAGTGGGGGAGAAGCTCTGTGTGTGTGTGTGTAAGAGAGAGAGAGAGAGAGAGAGAGAGAGAGAGAGAGAGAGAGAGAGAGAGAGAGAGGTTAAGCGAATGAGTGAGTGGAAACTTTAATCACCAGAGAAGCAGCAGGAGAGAGACTTAACCTGCACATACGAGTCCTCCAGTGTTTCTTTTTTATAAAAACGAATCACCAGAAATGTTTAGAATGCCTATAAAAGTGACCCAGAAGGGTGTGTGTGTGGTATGTGTAGTGTGTAGTGTATGTGTGTGTGTGTGTGTGTGTGTGTTTCAGCTTTGGGGTTGACTAGCACAAGATGTAATAGGAGAAGACAGGAAAAGACTCCAGACAAACGAAACACTCTTATCCGGTCAATGAGGGAGGCTAATGTAACGTCTCCTACACGCATGAGTCCAGCTCACTGAGCGCGTTCAGAACCAGGAAGTACTTAGTATCGCTGTGCTTTCTTATTGTGGAGAAGAAATGATTAACCATCACAACACTGGATTCCCAGAATCCCAGAATCTCGGTTCAGAGATCACAGAATAAACATTCCCAAAAATCCAAATCTATCACATTTCTGTGTTCCGCTCTGAGGAATAGGCAAACTAGGTGGTCACCTAGAGCTCAGTCTGCTGGGGAGGGAGGTAAGATAGTGAGCGCCCTTGCCTCTGCCCCATAGAGGAAAGATTTTGAAGGACAGTGGTATCTTGACTTCTGAGTGTCCCAACCAACAGGTCGTTCGAGATACGAGTCGTCTCAGATTTTCTTTTTTTTCAGTTTCGAGCTACAATTCGGTTTACAAGCAGCTTCAGACACCCAAACGCTAGTTGGCTTAGCAAACGCCACGGTGAACGCTATTACTTCTGCCCAGCAACCTGTGAGAGACATCTGACCTGAGTCAGACATCTGCGTTAGCAAGGGGAGTCGTCTGATCTCCAAGATAAATGCTGTACATTATACTTAAAAAAACCAGTTTATTCCAGTACATCCTATTGTAGTGTTTTTATACAATATTCATTATACGTTTATTTTTCTTACATGTTAAAAAATGGTGGTGTTTTTTGGGGACCTGGAGTGAATTAATGGCATTTAAATTCATTTCAATGAAAAATTTGATTGACATATGAGTAATTTAAATAACGAGCTCCGTCACGAACGAATTAAACTCCTAAGTCAAGGCAACGCTGTACTTATATTATTGTTACAATTTTGTGGCAGCACTGTTGCCTCACAGGAAGAAGGTCCCGGGTTCGATTCCCCCTTCAGGAATCTTTCTGTGGGGAGTTTGTATGTTCCCCCTGTGCTTGCTTGTGTTTACCCCAGGTTCTCCGGCTTCCTCCTACAGTTCAAAAACATGTATGTTAGATTTGTTTGACTGCTGACCTGTCCAGGGTGACCCCTGCCTTTCACCCAGTGACAGTTGGGATAGACTCCAGCAGATCCCTGTGACCCTCATTAGAAATAAGTGGCTATAGACGATGGATGAATGGAGAAATACTACAATTTTGCAGAGATTATTAATAACAATTTTGGTTGCTAAGGTTTTGTATGGTATTAGTCAGAGGTCAGGGTGACTGGCAGTAAGAATGTCTCAGGTTAAGGGCCCACGCACTTCGGAGGCCTTCAGAGATGTGTTTTATTAGTAGTAACAGTACTAGCAGTAATGTAATAGCATGTTTGGTGCGGAACGGCTGTGGTCCCAACCTCATATTATCAAAACCTCAAAATAAACACGCAGAGAAATACAAGAATTTGATGGATACAGGGGCATTTATTCCTTTTTTAGTTAAAGATAACTTGAAACTGGTGTTTGAAGATTTTTTGTATGATGTAATGAAGCTAGTTTTTAAACTGCTTTTGTGAATGTTCTTTAAACAGTGATCTAATTGTGTGTTCCAGATTTTTATTGTATCGCTGTAATTTTTTATTTACTGTCTTTTACAACAAGATATAATATATATTAGGCAAGACTGAGTAAAGTGTATTGGTCTGGTCCTCTGTAACTGCCCCTGTTTCTCATGTGGTTCCTTTGGGAAAATGAATTGCCCACCTCTCACTCGGATTGTTTTGTGCGCCAACTTAATAATCCATTGGAGCTCGAAACCAGCCTGTGAAAAGCTTTTTCTTGGAAATGAACGCAAACCTAAACATTATAAAAAATACAAAGAGTCTCACAGCAGGGTGGATTTTACAGCTTACTGCTAGAGAAAGATTCGGCTCGCCAACCCATGCAGATGTCAAACTAAGCTCCTACCATGAATCTGAGTCTTATATTACTCACACTGATATTCAAAAAGCTTCTTCTGTCCAACTATCTTCCTCCGTCTCTCTGGGAGATAACTGCTCGCAGTGCAGAGGTTAGGATTAGTCTGAGATTTACGGCTCTTCAGACAAGGAAGAAAGGTCTGAAAAGTAAACCCTGATAAAGCACCTCGCAAAGTAAACACCACTTATTTTCCTGAGCTTCGGTCGTCTCCTTTGTGATTCGAGCGCTGATAAAACTTCAAATGTCGTGTAAGCGTGAAGAGAATGAAGGAATTTGACTGAACCGCAAAAAAAATAGAAATGAAATACTGAGATTTATAATGTGTGAGATAAGATTCATCCATTCACCTGAACAAAACTGTAAAGGAGAAAATAATGATTTTTTCTATTTAAAAATGTATTCATTCAGGTGGACTATAAATAAATGAATACTGTTCTGGTAGAACACAAACTGAGTGCAATGGGAAGATGAAGGTCCGTAATGCCCAGTTCACACTGCACAATTTTTTAAAGTCGTTTTAATCGAATTTGGAAAATTCTAATAAATATTTATAAAAAAAAAAGTATATGGTGAGATGGAAATTATTATAAGTAATTAAAATTAATTTAGGGTCAGGGTAACGCTGTAAAATCTTCACTTTTAAGAAAGTTATTTGTGTAAGATCTCATAACCATAGATGTGGTCTATATTTTGCTGGTATCCCCATTTTCCTAAGCGGTCTGTAGTAAAGTCATGCATCAAATATAGCAAGAATAAATAAGCTAGTAAATAAAAAGCAATTTTTAAAAGTTTGCCAGACAAAAAACTTCAATAGCTAAACTTAAAAACAATTAGCCAGTGGTAGTGGAAGTGATTAAGGTGTTGAAATGCTAATTGAAAGCTCGGGGTTCGATTCCCAGCAGCACCAAACTGCCACCGCTGGGCCCCTGAGCAAGGCCCTCAACCCCCAACTGCTCAGTTGTATAAAAGAAGAGATAAACGTAAGTCGCTCTGGATAGAGACGTGTGGAAAATGCTGTAAATGAAAATGGTAGAAGACATGTGGGTATGAGACAACACTGTGTCTCAGCTGTTTATTATTATATTTTTTTATTGCAAAATTGTAGTGAAAATTTAAAAAAATATATGTTGGTATTAAAAGTATTATTAGTAATTATTTAATTAACAATAGTTGAATCTAAATAGCCAATCCAATACGCTCCAGTACTGTAAGGAAAACCAACCCTAGTCTGATAGGTCTGCCTTTTTTAATTCCTGTGTGAGTGTTTGTGAAAGAGAGACAGCTGACGGAGGTGGAGAAGGAGTGAAAACCAATCCACCCATCTAGGAGTGAGTCGATCACATAAGCAAACAAACAGCTGAGCCAGAACACCAGCGTCCTTAAAGCGACAACCAAGGGCCACCGAATCAGAGCTTCAGCTGTCCTTTAGGTTAAAAACTGTACATCCTTTAACAGTCCCAGTTTAATTAATAACTCATTTTAAATTCAGACAACATGAAACCACTGATCTCAGCAGCCAAGTCCGGCTGCTCTGACCCTGCTGTTTTTAATCTGAACTAGAACACAGCTCCATCCCAGAGGGACACGACACAATGCCGCTCTTATTCACAAGCAAACTGACCTTGAGAAGCGGCTCATGCTAGCCGTTTGTAATACACTTCCTAGGTTACATCGGAACTCCTGTCACTTAATCTACCGTCTATATTAGCGTCATGTAGCAGTTAGCATAAATGACGAAATGACAAAGCAGCTAAAATTCAACATGGCTGCTTAGCACTGAATTGCTTCAATCAGTATATCTCTGGTAAAAATACCCTTTCTTTATATATTAATATACAGATACAGTTACAAACCCAATATGACCATGAGTATTAGAACACCTGACTATTATATTCATCTTATTCTGAGTCAGGGTTCTGTACAGGACTCGAGAGTTCTTCCACTCCAATCAGAACACAGCATGTCTTCATGGAGCTCAGGGGTTTGTGCACAGGGACATTGTCCTGGTCGAACAGGGTTTGAGTCTCTTAGTTCCAGTAGATGTTCACAAACTGGTGAAATTAATGTATAGATATATTGTATAAGTATAAGTATATTCAATTAATTGTCATTGTGGAAGGTACGTGTACAGAGCCGATGAAATGCATTTTTCGCATATCCCATCTTAGTAAGTTGGGGGTCAGAGCACAGGGTCAGCTATGATACAGCGCCCCTGGAGCAGGAGGGGTTAAGGGTCTTGCTCAAGGACCCAACAGTGGTTGACTTGCCGGAGGTGGGGCTTGAACCCAGGTGTCTTCAGATTAACAACTCAGCACCTTAACCATTTGAGCCACCCTGCCCCCCAAAAAATATGATGATGATGATATGGTGATATGATGGATGCCGGAGAAGGATTTAAACATTAGTTCATTTATTTGGAGAGCACAAACGGAGGAGGAGGAGGAGGAGGAGGAGAGGGAGGATGCTTACAGAGACGACCCACTGGGAAAAAACACTAAAACTAACACCCGCCCTATGATACTATCACATTTCAACCCCAGTAAAAACATTCGCTTAAATCTTTCTCAGCTGTTCGCGTAGCGTGAGCTTTTAAACAGGAAACAGTGAAAAACATCCCATAACCGGACTCTAGACTTATGATAGAAATAGATTAATAGTTCTCAATTAACTTTATGGAATTTCCTCAATTATTCATCTTTAACTTTAATGTAATAGATGAAAGCTGTTGTGTGCAATTTAATTGTTTATTATAATTAAAAAAGGAACGATTTATGAGCTAAGGGTTTGTTGCCATGGCAACGTTTGTAGAATGCTGTACTGGTGGATTCAGTTATTAAAAAAATGTAAATGTCTTTATTTTGTCACATATACTTTTTTACAGCTGAGTGAAACTTTTCAATCTGTCAATCAATCAGGTTTCAAAAAAAGTAGAGAAGAAGGAATCTGTAAAGCTATAAAAGTCCGAATTATATTTGACACTATTATTTTACATTTCTATTAATTGAAAGACCAGGATGACCTGGGTTCGAGCCCCACCACCACCAGCCAGCCACTGTTGGGTCCTTGAAAAAGACCCTTAACCCTTCCTGCCCCAGGGGCGCTGTATCATAGCTGATCCTGTGCTCTGACCCCCAACTTACTAAGATGGGATATGCGAAGAAACAAGTTTCACTCAGCTGTAAAAAAGTATATGTGACAAAATAAAGACTTAAATTTCTGAAGGGTTTTATTCCTCTTACACCACAGCAGATTATCATTTTATTGATTGAAAAACATATTTTAAAATGTATCTAGCTTGAGTTCACGTTTATAGTACTTGGCACAAACCCTCGTCCGGCGTGACTGGCATTTATCTAATTTGTTTTAGCACAATGAGCAGTTGAGGATTAAGGGCCTTGATCAGTAGAACCTGCAATTATTTGAACAGCAGTCCAACACCATTAAGCTACTACTGTTTTAAGTTCCTGCCTGCAAAACAAGTTACCTGTAGTGAGTTATTACTCACACAAGCAGCCGCTCCCTTACCAGTTTTCTTTTTTTTTCCTTTTATATAACAGTACCAAAATCTCCTAACACAAGAGACGTTCCTCCGTAATAGCATAATAAACATTCACTTCACTTCACAAAAAACTTTATTACCAACTCTGTTGTTTTTTTATATATATATATATCTAATATATTATTTATTTATTTATTTTATATTTATTAGGGCTGCACGATATTGGAGAAAACAGACATTGCGATATTGTCTTTTTCTGCGATTATCAGATGACTTTAAAACGCTCTATTTTGAAAGAATTCATTATTTTAGAATGACTGTGTTGATTTTGAGAGTGAATCTGCGTAAAATATAATACACACAAATTATAACCATAGATAAATCCAACAGAACAAAGATGCTTTGATTCTTTATGATTTTCTGGCGATTCAGATACAGAAATTGAATAATTTAATGTAAAATCACGCCGTATAGACCTCACTGTATAAATGAAACATAATTAATCTGTGTTAAAGCTACGAAAGCGACTGTTTCTGGTGTCTAAGTCCATAAACTTGCTAGAAAATGTTTACACAGTAACAGAAATAAAATAATGTGCAAACGCTAAACTTTACTCCATCATTCAACTTTGCAATTAATCCACAAATCACGTGTTATGACTTTTGCTGACATTGCATATCCTGCGCTGTGTCTATTGCAGATGTACACATTGCGATATTGATGCTGAAACCGTATAATATATTATTACATTATTGTTTGCCTGCATGTGAAACTATTGTCAGCATATTTATGCAGGGATGTGGTAGCTTAGTGGTTAAGCTGTTGGACTGCTGATCAGAAGATCGTAAGTTTAATTCTTAGCACCACCAAGCTGTCACTGCTGGGCCCCTTAGCAAGGCCCTTAACCTTTAACTGCTCAGTTGGATAAAAACAAAAATGGGATAAATGTAAAGTCACTGTGGATAACGGTGTCTGCCAAATGCAGTAAAAGTCAATGTAAATTTAAGCATCCTGTGGTGTTTAGTAATAACAGGATCTGTTCTCAGAGGAGCAGCAATGAAGTGTGTTGACTTTAATAGATAAATAAATACTGCATGATTAGATCCGGTGATTAGCTCAGAGGCTTGGGGACAGTGCTACACAGGGACATTGTCCACTTCATGATCAACTGCCTGGTCTTAATTTAATCCAGTCTGTCATACACTCCAGTTAACATCAAAGACCCGGATTGTAATTACTCGCGTATGTGACGCGTCTGCACAAAGAAAAGCTCCTGTTCCTGTTCTGTCGCTTTGTTTCTGTCGGTCCTCATGTGTGATGCACGTGCTGCTAATTATTCTTAAGATGACTTGCTTTGTTTGTCGAGAGCGCAATAAACGAGGGCGGGTCCGAAGAGGGCAGAAGGTCGCCGATGTTAACCTCCATTTCAGCCAGCTGTCACGCGACACAAAGCCTTGCACACTTTTCCTGTTTCAACAGAACAAAATCCGACTCACAAAGACTGAATAGAGGCCTGGGGCTATGTGAAGATGAATGAAAAGTAGCTTTGATACCTTAAACAACTGCATATAATGCGTCTCTGGCTCGTCGCATTGACTGCTGGTTACACTAGCACTGTCGTAATAAAAAGCACAACTGTTGGCCTGAATGTAGCTTTTTGGTAGCTGTTGGACTAGTTTGGACTTGTTTGAAAGGTGCCGTCAGTGGTTACAGACGGGGAAAGAGCTTAATCGTCTAGGAGATTTGCACTTTATCCAACTATACGTAATGAAAAGTCTTTCTCCTGCTAAAATTGTATTTATTTTGATTTTTTCCTTTTTTTTTCTTTAGCCACCAGTTTACCTTCACTTCAATAAAAACATTTAAACACCAGACTATCACATCTTTTATTTTATTACACTATTCCAGATTCCAGTCTCACTCTTTCTCTTATAATAACCCTCCACACCTCTGGAAAGCCTTTGCACTCGATTGGGTCATGTGACTGTGTGAACTGGATCATTCGGTTACAGTAGTATTATTGAGATCAGACACTAATGTTAAAGTGAGGCGGTTAATGGATCAGTCAGGGTTCCAGTTTATCCCAGTGGGGTTTAATGGGGTTAAGTCAAAGTCAGGGCTCATTAATTTGAAGAAAAAAAATTTGTGTGGAAAAGCTATCCTTTTTATGTTTTATAGTAAGTATAGAACTTCTCTTTAAATATATTGCCCCTAGTGGAGTAGGTAAAAGAAGAACAGGGGGAAATTTTTAGCCTTTAAAAAATATAATCATTCACTCTAGGGATGCACTAATACCATTTTTTACAAGTAATGATATTTTTTATTGGTACTCAACGATACCAATACCGAAACCGATACCGAAACCGATACCGAAACCGATACCTGTACTTGTTTAACGTACGAAAAAACTGTGGATTATTTGTATGGCTCTTAAAAATGTTTCTCGTTATATCTTACTGGGTTATAGCTTGTCATTTTCTCTCATCTTTCATGTAGGGTTGGTCGCCATAAGTGGCAAATTCTCTGTGCTGGTTTTTGTGTTTTAATTTAATTTTATTATGTTTTATCAGATTACCGGTATTATAAGTTCTCATTTTTGTACCTCTTGCCATAGTTTGCAGTCAGCCATGCGTAGGTTGTCATCATTTTTGTTGAAATATTTTCACGATGCTGAGTCTGACATTGTGTCGCTGCTGCCGGAGTCTTTGCGCACTGAAAGTTCTGTCACTGATGATCAGTCTTTGGTGTCGGAGTGTTTTTACGAGTAGGATATCAGTATCAGTATTAGTATCGGTGCATCCCTAATTTACTTACGTAAGTGTGGATGTTATTTATACATATATCTACACATATAATTATCCTAATCGTCTTTTTATGCTTTATAAGCTCAGTGACTGGACGAGAGCACTGTGCTATGTACATTATGTATACATTTTACCCCAATAGTTTAAGGCAACAGGGCAGCTCGGTGGCTTAGGGGTTAGCACTGTTGCCTCACAGAAAAAAGGCCCGGGCTTGCATGTTCTTTCCGTGTTTGTGTGGGTTTACTCCGGGTTCTCCGGTTTCCTCCCATAGTCCAAAAACATGTATGTTAGAGTGATTGGTGATTCTAAATCGCGCATAGTAGTGTGTGTGTGTGTGTGTGTGTGTGTGTGTGTGGGGCCCTGGGATGGACTGGCGACCTGTTCAGGGTGTCCCCCTCCTGCCTTTCGTCCTTTCAGAGACGGCTGGGATAGACACCAGCAGATCACCGTGACCCCGAATTAGGGAATAAGCGGGTATAAAAGATGAATGAATGAATTTGTAATGTAACTTTTTAAACCCCTGTATTTATTGTGCTGTTTCACTTTAAACATAGCAGTGATTAATATTAACCACACACACACACACACACACACACACACACATAAAAGATCACTTGCATTTGTATTTATACCTTTAATAAACTTCAGTGTCACCTTTTACTCTTGCTGTGTGTTTCATCCTGTGTTTATGATATAGTTGATGGCAGTCATTGGAGTCTCCATTAAGGCTATAAATAGAACTGCAGGCTTTTTGTCATCTCGTATACGTGTGAGCAAATGCCCCCGGGTTCATGTTGTGTGTGTTGTTATTACTAGCGTGTGTGTATGTGTAGGAGCAGCAAGAGTGGGCTGGGTGACGGAAGGCAGATGGCCATCTCTCCAGGGAAATCATGGGGGTAAATCTCTCCATTTAAAACCTTCACCCTGCGCCAAGGCCGGGCGGAGCAACAGTACCACACACCCAGCAGGGGTAACTGAAAGGAAAGGGAGTGGAAAAAAGAGAAACAATAGGGACAATACTTAAAGGCCTTAAAGGACTTGGAATAAAGTCTCTGCTGCAGGGCTGTAGATAATTAAAGCCTGTCAAAATAAGTGCAGAAACCTGATAAACTGCTCTGATCACACAAACTTATTATATTTAATAAAGCAAAAATCTTATTATAGTAAAAATGACTATAGTAAATTATAAGATAGTATAATTATTTTAATTTAAATAAATTGTAGGATAGTATAGTACAAACTAAAACTAGTATAGTATAAACTATCATAGTAAATTGCAGTGATGTGTTTATTTCTTGTGGTAATTCTATTACACTTGTTATAATAACTTTACTATAATGAAATAAATAAATCACTACATTAATAACTGTTAATTAGTTTATATTACAGTTCCTTCTGTACTATACATTTACATTTATCAGAGTAAATTTACCCGACTGATACACCTCTTAATACCACCACTATCACGTCACAATTTAGTAAAGTAAGAAACCCGTTAACACACAACTCCAAACCTCTACACTACAACCACAACCGTACCACATACAACATCTGGAGCAGTTCAGAATCAATATTTATCTTAATATTAATATAACATCACAAAAACATTAAACATATAGATTCAGATTTTTTTCAGATTCAGAAGTGGTTTATTGGCATGAAGGTAAATAAATTACGCTGTTGCTAAAGCAACATTATATATAATACATTTAAAGGCTGTAAGTCAGTTGTACCGGTCGTAGGAGCTGGATATGTTTGTTAGCAGAACTTTCCTCACGATGTCTTACTCCGTAAAAATCCACCTTAAAACGTAGTGTTAAGTTTGTCTGAGAGCAAGTCAATTTCTTCCTTTCTGTCGGCCATTGTAAGTGTAAAAATTCCAATTCAACTGTACAGACGCATTTTGCTAGTCTATAGGCTGTAGGAATTTACTCTGATCAACCAATCAGAGGACGGAAGAATGCTGACGTCATCGTATGCCAGCTAGCGGGCTTTGGGAGGCGGGTTTAAGAATCTGATTGGTTAAAGAAACAGTCTTTAATAATATTAACCAATGATCAATCTGCCACTGCTGATATAGTTTAAGTCACATGGGCAGCGCTACTGAATCTGAAGGCAGATTAGATTAACATGGCAGCACATAGAAACTGAAATCTGATTGGACAAAAAATCTAACATTCACATACACGTACTGGAAGCAGTGCAGCAGGAGAAACACTACGAAATGAAGAGAATAAACTGTTGGAATAAATTAATACAATTTAATGAAGCAAATATTAGAATTTAGGTTGTAAATGTAGGGCAGTGATTCTGATAGAGAAGGACTTACTGACCTGCACTGCACAACATCGACATTTATCACATTTGGCAGTTGCCCTTTTCCAGAGCGACTTACATTTACCTTGCTCAAGGGCCCAGCGGTGGCCACACGGTGAATAGAACCCTGATCTTCCAATTAGTATATATTATTTAGTTTTCTTCCAATTTAGTTTACTCTATATTTACATTTATGACATTTGGCAGACATCCTTATCCAGGGCTATTTACAGTTATTTCATTTATACAACTAGGTTAGGGGCCTTGCTCAGGGGCCCAGCAGTGGGAACTTGGTTGTATTGGGAATCAAACCCAAAATCTTCCTATAAGCAATCCAACACCTTAGCCACGGGGCTACCACCTTCCCAGCATGGTGTATACATTAACCGAGTGTAAATACTATAACAATGATCCAGTCTACCAGAGTCTTCTAGTTTACTCTAATGTAGCTTTATAAAGTAATGTTTTACTACAGTATTTACTACAGTTTATCAATTTACTAGCGTTATGACTATACTACACTGCAGTAAGATGGGATAAACACTGTTATATTTACAAAAGCCATGTAATAGACAGCTGCAGCTCACACAGAACGCTGCCGCCGCAAGGATTCTGACTAAAACCAGGAAATCTCCTTAGATTGGTCCTCAGGTCCGAACACTGACTGACTGTTAATTATAAAGTACTGTTACTCGTTTATTAATCAGTCAATAATCTTTGACTCACTGACTATAAACCAATCAGATCACTCGGATCATTAGGATCAATTCAGTTAAACATACCGAAGGGTTCGGTCTAATCAACCAGCTACCAGAAGAGATCAGATGTGTTAAATCAGTCGCCATCTTTAAATTCAGACTTAAACACATCTGTTTAGTTCTGCATTCACTGAATTCAGCGCTGTGTTACGTCCCAACTGACTAGAATCAGTTTATATTCTAAAGTGTTTTCATTCATTTTATATCATTGGTTACATTTTTTTCTTTTGGTTTTTCTTATGAAAAGCACTTTAAATTACCGCTGTGTGTGACATAAACTTGCTATACTACACTAAACTACAATCTTACTTTAGAAAGTATACTATGGTATTTTTTCATGTGAGCACTCATTAGAAATTAGAAATCTAATTAATGATATATATATATATATATATATATATATATATATATATATATATATATATATATGTGTATATATGTATATATATATATATATATATATAAATAATTGATTTTTGTTTAAAGTGTTATCAGATTTAATCAGAATGAATTGCACTCGGTTATTAAGCACCTTAAATTCTCTTGTCTTTGTCACTCGGAATTGATGACGTTCTCCATCATCAATCTATAGTAGCATCAATAGATGTAATGATTAGAAGCTGAGTAAGCATTCATTTGTCTACCTTTTTTTAGCAGTATACATTAGAAGTTGTCTCCTACAATTACAAATGATTTGTGGTGTGTGTTATAAGTTAAACCTTCATGCTGCCGGTCTACGCTTAACCCTAACTGATCCACACGGTCATTCCATAAAGATGAGCTGACTCCATGAGTTACCGATGGCGGCCATTTAGTTAAAGCCAATTACCAAAGTGTTTTTTACTGTCTACACTGCATTATTCCCCCAGCCTGGCGAGATAAAAGCCAGCTCTCATCTCATCTCATGTAATGCATATAAAGCCTCATTAACTAGCGCTAGCATTAATAGCTTGATGCTGATGTGAAGATAAAAAACCCCACTTTTTTTCTCCATGATTTTCTTCTCGGAACTAATCAGCAGGTTGTTTGTGAAACCTCTGTAATTAACACAGTTCAAGTCTGAGCCTGAAAACCAGCAGGTGGGTTTGGTTTAACGGTCACTGGGGTATACTGGGAAATCTATTATGGGATTTTAGAAGCTAGGGGAGTCAGTAATAACGGTAAAGCTTTGACAACAGCACTGAATTATATATATGCACCAATGATAAACTAGTTATAGGGTAGAAAGCAGCTTGCTAGATGCCATCAGGTGCTTTTTAAATAAACATGTAAGCGAAATAAAGAAACAGAACAGAAATAGAATATTGAAAAAAAATTTCCTTAAATGTGTGGGTTAATTACTATTTTCTACTAATGTTTTTACACATAATTATGCAGTAAGCATCATAACTACTAATATAACTAATCATAGAAAAATGTAAAATTTTTAGTCTTTTTTTTTTTTTTTTAGCAATTTAGCCTACAACTTTATCCTAGCTGTATTGAGCAACATTTCAAAAGTGACGAAGTTTGTAAATACTGACATTTGGTCATTCATTTATCTTCTATAGCTGCTTATTCCCTAATTCGGGGTCACGGTGATCTGCTGGAGTCTATCCCAGCCGTCTCTGAAAGGGAGAAAGGCAGGAGGGGGACACTCTGAACAGGTCACCAGTCCATCACAGGCCCACACACACACACACACACTCCTATGGGCAATTTAGAATCACCAATCAATCTAACATACATGTTTTTGGACTGTGGGAGAAAACCGGAGAATCCCAGAGTAAACCCACAGAAGCAAAGACCCCTGCAGGGGAATCAAACCCTGGACCTTCTTGCTTTGAGGCAACAGTGCTAAACAATAAGCCACCGTGCTGCCCAGACACTGACATACGAAAAGGAAAACATATGAGTTAGGACATATTTCCGGACCGCCATGTTGATCTTGTCACGTGACATACGATGTCACAAGAGTGTGAATATTTAAATCTGGATGTTTATTTGGATAATGTAAAACAAGAGTGTAATTTACCCACAAGAAACAATGGGGTTTTTTAAAAAAGTTTTTTTTAAGTATTCAAAGCTACTTAACACTTAAAACGTGCTGCGCTGCCGCTTTCCGCCATTTTCATTTTCCGCGAAGTAATTTTAACGTTGCACACATTTATTCCGCTCCGCAGGTGTCAATTAAACAGTGTAATGATGTTTTTGTAGCTGTGGCAGTGAATGTTAACCGCAGTCACTTCAGTCACAACTGAGCCTCCAAAATACGTTACCAAGGCAACAGAGGAACGGTTAGTGGGCGTGGCTGGTGCTCGGCGGGTTTAAAAAAAAAAAGATGTGTACGAATACGAGTGGGCGTGGCTAAGTGTGCAGGAGTGGGCGGGGCTAGCCTGGCTGCGATTTCCCCCGGTGTTTGCGGCGCTGCTGCTGTCTGCGTTAAAGGGGGGGGACAGCCGGGAAGGGGTGTGGAGAAGAAATTGCGCTTTATTTCGTTAAATGCATCATTTTTTCCTAAATGTCATCGTTATAACGACATTTCGTAGCTCGTGCATGTGTTTGTAAATCATTTTTTTTTCATTGCAAGAAGCGGACCGTGGATTTGATTTTGCGCTCGTGAAGATGGCCGGTTGCATTCCGAGTGCTTTTCTCACCATTTCACCGCGCGCTCACATCACACCGCGTTTGCGCTAATTTGCCGTTTGATTTGCCTTTTCCCCCCCGTCGTTTAAGCGTGTGTGGGGTAGACAGGTCTCCCCCCCTCTTGCTGTATTTTAATGACCGGTTTCGTGCTTTGCTGCGCGATGTACATGGAGAAAACCAATGTGCTCCGGGGTAAGAGCTTCGCACCTTCTGGGTTTGTTCACTGTGCATGTTCAGATCTTAACGATTATAATAAAAACGCTGTAAATATTCATCATCTTCATGTCAGTCTTCACCATGCGCCATGATCATGTTGATCTCATGTTCTTCCTGCAGCAGCTTTAGGGATACAGATGCATGCATGCAACGGTTGCAAATATGCATATGACTGTTCTTTGCAGCATCTGCAGTTTGGTCGTCAGTAAATGCCTTCTGATCTCATCTGGGAGTTCGATTTTGCACCTTTGCACATCATAAATGTTATGAATATCAACGACATTAGCATTTTTGTCTTTGATTGACAGCATTTTCCCCACTAAAGTCACATTTCTGGTGCACAATAAGTAAGGATGCATTCAGCGATACAGGTGATGCATGCAGTGTGTGTGTCTGTGTGTGTAAGAGAAATAGCACTAAGTGAAGCACAAACGCCATGGCTGAGTCTGGTAACCGCATGCATTTACAGGTTAGTCCATGATGCAGGCGTGCCCTGGACCCCCAAACCACATGTGACAGTTACACCTGCAGTCCTGTCTCCAGTTGCATACACATGCGGAAGTATCTTGCAGTTGCAGTGTTTCTCATATCTTATGAATCTTCCATGATGGAACCCAAGCACCATTGCCCACGCTCCCTCTTTCGTGCCATGTTGTGGTGGGCGTTGCTGGAGTGTCTGTTTCCCGCTTCTCATTCCTCGCTTTTCAAATGCATCACCATGGATATCTTTGTAGCGCATGGTGTGTTATGCATACCCATTCCTGTCTAGTCACGGTTGCATGGATGTCATTTCAATGAACCGGCGTGTCATATCGGTTACGCCGGATGACAGACCCGTGACTCGGCTCTGACAGGGTCGGAGCCCCGAATATCACAGACAGTCTGTCTGATTAGACTGTGCATTTAGTGCAAACACTTCCGAGTCTCGTTTTTAGGTGTGGTCAGTCGCACTGTCTCTGTTCAGGCGTTTGATTAATAATTTCTATTTCTGACTAATCACCTTGTCCATTCGAAGGACAGAGCATCTCCTGAGCTTAGATGTTCTATCAGCAGCCACTAACAGTTTGATTGTCTTACAAAGGTCTTCCTTAGTTCCTCTGTGTAATAACAATCTTAAATCTCATGTAAATATTATTCCGTTACTTCATATTAATTCAGATAGTACATATCTGTACATATGTCTAGATTGTTTACTCGCTCACATTCAGCGGTGTGCGGGTCAGTCTGTCCTTCTCTGCTGTTCTAACAGAATCACTGACCTACATTTACAACCTAAATTCTAATATTTGTTCCATTAAATTGTATTAATTTATTCCCAACAGTTTATTCTATAGACTATAGCATAGACTAGCATAGACTAGCAAAACGCATAGACTAGCATAGACTAGCAAAACGCATAGACTAGCAATAGAAAGCAAAGACGCATAGACATAGACTAGCAAAACGCATAGACTAGCATAGACTAGCAAAACGCATAGACTAGCATAGACTAGCAAAACGCATAGACTAGCATAGACTAGCAAAACGCATAGACTAGCAAAACGCATAGACTAGCAAAAAGCATAGACTAGCATAGACTAGCAAAACGCGTCTGTACGGTTGAATTAGAATTTTTACGCCTGCAATGGCTGACGGAGGAGGAGAAATTAGATTTGTATCAAACTAACTTAAAAATACGATTTTTTTAAAAAAAGTTGGACATCGTGAGGTTAACCCCGAAGCTAACTAGACTGTTTAGCCTGGAGTTTTTTGCCACTTCCAGACCAGTGGCGCTGACCGACTTACAGCCTTTAAAGCTCTGATATATTTTATTGATATCTAATAAATATTGATTCTGAACTGCTCCAGATGTTGTATGTGGTACAGTTGTGGTTGTAGTGTAGAGGTTTGGAATCGTGTATGTTTTTGATCCTCAATATGTGAAATGTCTCTCTGTCTGTAATTCCACGCCTTGTTATATTGTGTGTTTGTTTAGTATTGATGGTTTCTATCATTGCGACATGATAGTGGTGGTATTAAGAGGTCGGGCAAGTCCCCACTGAAGGCCCACGACCACTGCTCACAACATAATTGTTTCCTTATACCTTTTTTTAATATTTTTATACCATTATGATTATTAGATTACTTAATTATTAGATTATGTCTCAGTGTTGGATGGGGTCGATTAGTCAATGGTTAATCGATTAATCAGCAATTGTTTTATCTTTTTTATGAGATAACTGATAAATGTAACAGGGAAATCACTTAATCGGGCTGCAAAAAACAAGGAAAAAGCATTTAGAGTATTTTGTGTGTAGTTTGTAACCCTGTCAGCCCACACCCTATGGGTGAGTTTATACTCCGACGTATCGAAAATTGACTACTTTTATACTATATAGTGGGTGAAACTGAGTATGTGAGGCGTGTGGTGTGTTAGAATGATCAGTATGTGAATTACAGTCAGCGATAAGCTCCTGGATAATCTATTACTCCCGCCGAATTTAAAAGCATGCATACAATGTACACTTTACTATCCCATGATCCCGCAGGTGAGTCGACTCGTTATATGCGGAAGTGGCGGCAAACGGCGATGCTGCATTTTTTACTTAAGTGATTTAAGTAGCCTAATTTTAAAAATAGTTTCCTGTAGTTAATTTGCACTCATTTTACATCATTCATGTTAAACATTATCCAATTTAAAACTTGCGCTGCGGTGACATTGTATGTCATTTTATTTCTCCTACACGTAACCGACCTATAAGAACATACTCTTTAAATAGTCAGGCAGTTACTGAACTCTACTACATACTTAAGATGTATTCGATTTTGGACCAAACCGTTCTTTATGACCAGTGAGATCAAACAGCAAATCCGCAACAAAAATCAGACTGTGAGGATTAAGCGACATTGTAGACAGCGTTGAATTTGCAATTTGTATTTGTTTTAGAATTATTCGAGAAATAATTCCCTCTCTGTTTGTGCTGATCAAAAGAAAAGTCCTGAGATCTGAACCCAAAGCCTACCAGACACTGTTTCACACTAACTTTCTGAAAGTATTTGTGATCATATCAGAAAGGAAAACTAGCTCATCTGTGGAAATCGAGCGGGTGTCTGGGTGCCGTCTGTGTGTTGACTGTCCTGTCAGTGCAGTCAGTAATGAGCGGATAAAAATAGTCTGTCCCCTCGCTGTAGATGAGATAATATCGAACGCGTAAACACATTCTGTTTGTTTTTCCACAGCGTGAATGCGGCATGGAAGTCACACAGCCTTTTTCAACAATAAATAAAATCCAGTCGTATAGAATGGATCATGTGGTACCCACAGCTACACCTCACACCTATCACAGATATACAGATGTTTTCCAGATTTCCAGGACCCTAAAATAGATTTTTCACCGTTTATGAAATATTTATGTAAAAGTCAGAGAAGACGGATGTCGTGGCTCAGCAGAGGGATGACATTTGACTTTGATCCAAAAGCACCTGCCAGAGCAGCAGGTACGCTTTGTCGAATGAGTCCTGTTCTAAAGATGTCCACAAATAGAGACCATTAGGTGGCTGTTCTTCAGAGAACAAGCTCTTGGAACAAACAGATAAACTGCGGAGACATTTTAAACATTAAAGACGGAGACATTTCAGAAATCCGCTTGAGGTTTTTCTGTTTTGGCTTCATGTGTTCGTCTTTTCTGCTGGCCTTTAAGCGGCACTCGGGTCAAAAATAAAGCGTAACCATCCATGCAGCTGCTGTAGTACTCGCCTCTCAGAGCGGTAATAGACTTGGAAACCACTTCTGATGACACAGCCTTGAGGTTAAAGTACATTTTTAAAGACTCATGGCAGCTCGGAGGCATTTTATTTCACTGTATTTCACTAAAGTCCCCCTACGTCTCCTCCTACACAAAGAGAAACTAGACTAGGAATGTGCATTCGCTTAAAGACGCTTATAGAAACATCTGGAAAAATTAGAGATCAATTACTGATTAATCAAGAATTTTAAACTTTGTATTATTTTCTGATTTCGGAAAACACTAATGAAATTGTGTTTTTCAGAGTGAATGCTATTTATTTATTTAACTTTTACCTTTCTCTGATTTTACAGCCGCTTTTCTACAATATTGTGACGCATATTGCGATATTTTCAGGTGTTTTGTTGCACCTAAATTGTTGGATCAAGTGAGAACTGCACAACAGCACTGCATGCTGTGTGAAACTCTTAGTTTACCTCCGCTTTTAAGAGGAACGTTGGGGAAATGCTTTGCATGCGCTGTTGCGCTAATTTCCGTTGGTAAATGGGGGACGCTAGTCTCACACATGACTGCATATTCAAAATAAGACACAAGGAAGTACGTTTGGTACATTACAGTGATTGGCCAAATTTGCAATAGTCCCACTGATTGGCTAAAATTAAAAATGTTAATCGTTGTGATTAGAATATTGCGAAATCCTGGATGAATTAAAAGTCTAACGATTGACTGATGAGGTTGGGGATTCCTGTAGTGTGTGTATATAGTAATAACCACGTAAGGCATAAATGTAAAAGAATATATTGGATTATGTTCATGTGACATGTACACAACATCACTAAAACATCTGTAGTATGTAACACAACTGTCATTAGTCAGTCATGTCATTTGTCTATTCGGGCTGCACGATATCGCACGAAGAAAAATGCGATATGCGATAACATGATAAATAATGCAATATTTGATATCTTCTTCTCCTTTCGGCTGTTCCCTTTTTAGGGGTCGCCACAGCGAATCATCTGTCTCCCCCTAACCCTATTCTCTACATCCTCTTCACTCACACCCACTAACTTCATGTCCTCTTTTATCATATCCATATACCTCCTCTTTGGTCTTCCTCTTTGTCTTCTGCCTGGTAGCTTCATTTCTAACATCCTCCTACCGATATATTCACTGTCCCTCCTCTGGACATGTCCAAACCACCTCAATCTGGCTTCCCTGACTCTATCCCCAAAACATCTAACATGAGCCGTCCCCCTATGAACTCATTTCTAATCCTGTCCAACCTCGTCACTCCCAAACAAAACCTCAACATCTTCAGCTCTGCTACTTCCAGCTCTGCCACCTGTCTCCTCCTCAGCGCCACTGTCTCTAAACATTTTTCTGCTGAGCGTCGCTGATACAAATTGTTGTTTGTTTTAAGGTGACTGTTTTGTAGTGATTTGTAGTGTTTCCCCTTTACGTTGCCTCTCGATATCTACCTGTTCTACATAGAACTCGAGTCTGCATCTGGTTCATCTGGTTCAAAACCCAAATACTGCCATATCTTTGAGGCACTTCTTCACTTTGGCACCAAATCGTGGGCAGCAGCTGCGGGTGCCTTGGTTTGATCAAGATTAACTCGTTATGAAAGCTTTGAGACGTGTTGATTGTCTTGCGTTAAAGCATGCGCACGCTTAACCCAACTAACATCCATGTGCCAAATATTTTACCTTCGGCATCAACCTAAAACTCTGACCTCACATTTTTATTCCTAGCATTAAATTGCTTATTTGTTTATTGCAAACTAATTCAATATTTAGATCACAATATGCAGATTTATGATATTCCGGTATATTGTGCGGCCCGAATGTTTCTGTAGCAGTGCGTAACTTTTGTGGCCACGTTCAAATTACACTAATAGGACAACAGTACATTGTGTGTATTTCTCACAAATAAAACCTTACCAATGTTGACATTAAGATTTGTTTAAATTTGAAGTTCCAATACTATTTCAAGCAAATGCCCCTCTAAGTCAAGTTGAAGCTCCTTATTGCCCCCTCCCCCCATCCTACATCTCATGCACACAAACTGGATGTTTTCTGTTGTGAGGGATACCATTTTAATCAGACCTCCATCAGGTATTGCATAAACAATAGAATAGGAAATATTTTTTAAGAACAAGGAAATTAACAAACTTACCTGCGGATTAGCATGAAAAATGTAACGAACATCACACAAGTCTTCAGTTTGTTAGCAAACTATTGTTGATTTGCTGTATGTTATAGATGGTAATAAACGTAAGAGAAACACAGTCATACTAAATATAATCCACGTCATATTAGCAACATTTTCTCTTCAGCTGTGCTTTTAATAATTTCTTTTTAGGGAAACTTGGCAAACTTCCACATCGAACAGCTTAACACACCTGTTTCTCCAGCGCCCACTATTCTTGTTCAGACACCCCTGTAGGCACCACCAGATTTACCCCCTTCTATGTTGTCTAAACTCCCACATCTTAGACTCCACTTATTTCACTGCAATTGTGAGCTAAGACACAAACATCAGGTAAGGAAGTCATGGGTGCCATCAGTGGTCCAGTTCATCTGAAAGGTGTTCAGTGAGGTCTTCAGTTCTTTCACTTCAACCAGAACACAGCACGTCTTCATGGAGATCAGGGGTTTTGTGCACAGAGACATAGTCATGCTGGAACAGGGTTTGAGTCTGTTAGTTTCAGTGTGCTTTTAAATTTTTGGCAACATTTTGGAGAGAAACCACATACGGATCTGAAGGTCTGGTGTCCACAAACGTTTGGCAATATAGTGTAAAATGTAATGGGGGAAAAACTCAGGAATGCATTTTTTAAGGGTTTTTTTTTTGTAATCAACTTGCAGATTGTTTCAAACTGACCAAATACTGAAGCGTCTTTACGCCAGCGCGTCCCCTAGGAAGCATGCCAGGAACGTGTTGGGCTTTTGTCATACTTGTTTGCTTGCTTAGCCATTCATCAGTCCCCCCCGGTGAAGTCGGAATCGAGAGAAGCTCAGGACACTTGATCCGGTCTGCTCTGCTGCTCCTCACTGCAGAGGACTCCAGATCTCTCCTAAACGCTCGCTTTCCTTATACGCTGCTGGTTCCTGCTGTGTGCTGTTTGCTCAGGCATGTAAAGCTGTGTGTGTGTGTTTCTATGTGTGTGTGTGTGTGTGTGTGTGGATGTGTGTGGGCGGATAGCTGTTTGGGATTTTTGCACCCTTGATTCATGTACAGCTTCTGATGGTTCGACCTTGAGCTCATTCATGCAGCTCTTTGTAATTTTATTTTTTTTTCTGTCGTGCCAAACCTCTGTGTTAGCTCAAACCCATTCCTCCACCAAATCCATGGATTATATCGAATGATGAAATGAGTTGAATTTATCTCCACCTTTTACAATAAGGAATAGCGAAAAATATTTTGGTTGTCGAATTGACTTGCAATAATACAGTTTAACCAGCGTGGCGCTGTAGCGCAAACTGTCATTCAGCGATTGCATATGGAAATATGTTGAAGTGTAATTACACCGAACTAGTAAAGCGTGGACAAGTTTTACAAAATGACAAACAAAATATGCCGTCGTGTGTAAAGTTATAATCACAACTAAGTTTTTTTTATTCTTTGCTTTGGGATAGAAATACGTTTGATATGAGGAAAGCAGCTTGTAATAAATAAATATTTAAATATGAATATTATATGTATTTGAGATATTTAGATATTTTATATGAATAAATACATGCATAGAAGTATAAATTATTATTACTTACATAATACATAAAATATAATGAATAATAATGTCTTATTAATCTACTATTAAAGGAATTGCTTGTTGTAGTGGGCAGTCACAGTGGTGCGGGTGTAGATAGTATACAGATCCATACGTGTCCCTATCTTAAGCTTTACGCACTCTTAGCCTTAATCGCCGTTTACCCTGTGTGATTTCGGCCACCATTTATTCGTCCGAGAACATTTTTAAAACCCTGAAAGCTTCGCTTGAATCTGTTGTCTTTGGTTGCTAGTTTGTTGTGACGATTAATATCTGATGAAATTTCGACAGTTTCAGATTCTTTCCTTTAGTGTGACTTCCCCTACGACAAGAACCAATAGAAGCGCCAAACCTGATGACTCAATTAACGCGACATTACATTACATTTACAGCATTTGCCAGACACCACTTTTACAGAGCAACTTACATTCAACTTAGCAATTTTGGGTTAAGGGCCTTGCTCAGGGGCCCTGGCTCAGTGGCAACTTGGTGTTGCTGGGAATCAAACCTTAATCTTCTAATTAGCAATCCAACACCTTAACCACTGCGCTACCACCTAATGCAACAAGTTCAAACCACGGCATGGGAAAATGTGGAAAAGAGGCTGGTGGACACAACAGCAAGACCAAAAACTGCTAAGAGCAAAATGGATGCTGCAGTTTTTGTTTGCTGCTAGCTAGTATTTATAACGCTGGTTACTGATTGTGTCACGGATTGATGAGGTAAAACTCCGGTTGAGTCTTTCTCATGTGCATTTGTTTTTGACATGTCTTGACTATCGTCCAGTCCGCCATTATGATAACTGAGATCTTACAGTGTGACATGGGGATCATGTTCTTACAGGCTAACAAACAACAGTTGTAAAAGAGTTTTAATAATTTGTGCTCGGCTTTAGACAAACTCTGGACTTAAACATCTGACGCCAGACTAAACTGTAAACACCTAAAGAATTTGCAAGTCGTTATCTGATTGGTTAGATTCTTCCTGATTGACATTTAGTGCTAATAAGGATGAGCTGAAAGCTGAATTTTCCAAATGATGTGACGTTCACTGTACGGACTCCATCATTCCAATGTCAGTCAGAAAGAGAGTGTAACCAGCAGGTCGTACCTTGTGTTAGCATTGTGCTAACCAAGCGCTAATGTAATAAAATGTACTGCGTCTTGCATATCAAAATGTTTTTATTTAATCACTACCTGTCAAGTTCTTGAGTTGCGTAACCCGTGCAGCGATTAATAAACGTAACCTTAACATGTGTAAAGTAGGTTAAAGTCCTGGATAAAAAAAAAAAAAAACGCTGTAGAAATTTACTACTTTAAGCTTTTAACATGAAATTTATTGGTGGTTCCGTTGGCAAAAAGACAGCTTCATATTACAGGGCTTCAAAAATACACAGCTTTACCCGAAGACAGATTAGAAGACTGTAATTTGTGCCTTCTGAGAAAGAGCAGACTGAGACTGTGGAATGAAAGAGAGAAAGAGAAAGAGAAAGAATTTATCCATCTGTTCAGATGTTTGAATGACATAGACGGGTCTCGAGACTGCAAAAAAACCCCGAACCAATGGAAAATATCTTTCCTCCGTCTGCTTTTTGACGACTGCAGAAGAATATGTCTTGTGTGTCTCATAAATCCTCTTTACAGGGTTGATCCTTTATACCTTTCATGCTGATTTGCAGTGCTTCCTTTGCGCTTATATATATGGTAGAGGTTTATAGGATGACGGTGGTAGAAGGGTGCCAACGTATGCATCACGTTTGATAAGCGATGCTACATCAGCCGCATAAACACTCGATAAACAGGTAGCGTGTGTTTTCGAGGTACTGCGCAAAAGCTTTCGGGGTGTAAATATTTGGCATATCTCACCTAAAATAGGCTTGTAGGTCAAAAACTGCAGTCTAAACATGCGTACGCTGCCGAGCGCTATTTAAGAGGAGTTCTGGGAAGTAAAATAAAGCAAACCCAGAAGACAGTGAGCGGTGGATTCTGCAGCTGGGAGAGCTTTGGGGCTTTTTTCCCCCTTCCCTCTCCCTGTTTTCTCTCTTTTCCCCTTTAAGGCGTTTTAACAGTGCATGTGGAAGTCATTTCAGCCCCCTGCTTGCAGAAGTGGGTGCGAGTGTCGTCATATGGAATCAATTACCTCAGGGTAGCGGTGCACATGCCAGACTTTCTCTCCTTTTTTAAAAAAAAATAGCGACATCATTCGGTTGTCTATGCGCAGTCTGACCTGTCTGTGAGACTTACATTTTTTTTTTCAAAAGGCATGCCGGGTATTTTTGTTTTCATCAACCTGTTTGCCCGTGTGACTGAAGCTGGTCGTTCTCTACGCTTACTATAGTGTCGAGATCGATTGTGCCGGTAAACAGAAGAATCATAACACAGCATGGCTGCACTCTAGGCAGACGTTCTAACACCCTGAACTACATAATCCACTCCAGACACACTCAGGGCCGCGCTCTCACCGTTTACTGTTTCAGCTAAAGCTCCTAAAGCTGCAGACTGTTAGAGCAAAATTAGAAAGAAATTGACCTGGCTGCTAAACTTGCCTGTGGATTTATAAAATATCTCAAATACTTCTAGGAAGAAGTGGTAGCTCAGTGGATTTAAAGGGGTTAAGATTTCTGATCAAAAGATCATGGGTTCGATCTCCAGCACCTAAAAAAAAACTGGCAGTGCTGGGCCCCTGAGCAAGGCCCTCAACTTTTATCTGCTTAGTAGAAAAAAAGACAAATGTAGCTCTGGATAGGGGTGTCTGTCAAATGCCAGAAATTCAATTAACTTCTTGTCAATCAATCAACCAATCAATTAATCAACCAACCAACCAATCAATCAATCAACCAACCAATCAGTCAATCAACCAACAACCAATCAATCAGTCGTTTATATGGCCTTCCAGTAAAAACAAGATAGAACAATAAAAATTCCACATAAAATATACAAAAACAAAATCTAGCAATGTTTCAGCTATGAGATATAAAAATATCATTTTGTTGTTAAAGTAATTCTTTAATTATTTAAATAGTTTTTTCCTCTATTACATTCATGTGCAAAACTGTTGAATAGTTTTATGTGAATTAATTGATAGTATGATAGACAGGGGCGTCATTTTAGTGCCCTAAAACTTCCCGCTATCAAACTACCAAAAGTTTATCGAAAGTATAATTTTTTCTTTTTTCAAAATAAAAAAATAAAAATAACTATAAAATTCAAAACAAGTCAATAAAAATGGTTTTGTTTACTTCTCTTTGCTAGTCTGCGCATGTGTGAAACGGTTTGGGCTGCATGTCAGCTGGAGGCGGGACACCATGTTAAGAAAATCACTTTTATAAAATGTTTCGCAGCACGTAGGTTATAGGAGGTTTCATACGAAGCCCAGCACATGATGAGGTGATAAACTGGGAGAAAAAACAATCCTTTCATTAATAATCACCATCAGCAATCCAGTTTTTTTTGTTGACTGTCATAAAATGATAAAATGATTTCTTAAATACAAAGTCTACATTTTTTTGCATTTTTTGCATTCAGCTAACAGTAATACTGACTGATGATAATAATAATAATAATAATA
Organism: Bagarius yarrelli; assembly: GCA_005784505.1. Lineage (NCBI taxonomy): Eukaryota > Metazoa > Chordata > Actinopteri > Siluriformes > Sisoridae > Bagarius > Bagarius yarrelli. The sequence goes on along the minus strand of VCAZ01000169.1, from coordinate 685,075 downwards.
ATAGTATGGTGACTAATGATAGCGAGGGCTAAACCTCCCCTTAAGGATGAAATCGTAGAATTGCCCCTGTTATAGAGCAGCGATTAAGGAGGTCTGAACTATTTCCTCTTATGATTGCATGTGGAAGTGTTTAATTTATGATCTAATCCTTTTTGTTTCGGTTCTATCATTAAATTGTCATTTGTGTAACGGATTAGTTTATCAGTCGAATAGCTTAACCAACCCAAAGTTTCTGCAGAACAAGAGTTGCACTTTTCTCCTTCTTTAAACTGTTTTAGATCAGCATAAACCGAAGCAGTCCAAATCTACTGGTGCTGTTTTAATCCAGCCTAAAGAAGGTCTCCATTTCTCTCATCCTTGTATTCCACCCGCACGTCGTAAATGTTAAAGGAAAATCTCTCAGCTGTCAGGTCACATTTCTGTCAGCCTGTAATCCAAGGCACGCACACGGAACCCAACGCAATTTCAAACTGACTTTATTTGGATTCGCGTTTAAATAGTTGGGTTTCTTTCATCCGCTGCTCTTCTGTGGATTGGCTCCAGTCAAGCAGCAGCCAATGGGAAGCACTGCCTCTAATCTTAACCTGGGTGTTTATTCTAAAGCCTGAAAGCAGTACAGTGTTTATGACTGCAGCAGCAGCAGGAGAAAGAGAGGTAAAGTGAGAAGAAAAAGAAAATGAGAGTGGAGATTTTGAGAGAACCATGTAAAGCAGAGGTCAGGCAATCTCGGTCCTGCAGCATTTAGCTCCAACTTGACTCGACACACTTTCAAATAAACCTAGAAGGATGTTGATTAGTAGGTTCCAATGTGTTTGATTAGGGTTGGAGTTAAATTCTGCAGGACACCCCGACCCTCCAGGACCGAGATATGAATGGTATGGATATGAAGGGTCTGATCATAACGAGTGCATGTTGAGCTATTATGCATTTTTATCCTTGAGCAATACAATGCAATACTTGAAAAGAAAATAGCTGATATAAAACAAAAATAGATAAAAACACAACAATTACAAAGCCATGATTGCTTCTGACAATGTCTGTATGTATCAGCGATCCAACTACATGATCGGAGGTGAACCTAAAACAGTTTAATGTAAACGTAAAACAGTTTTAAAAATCATTTATTTATGTATGTATGGATACTTAAGGTAAGAAGACCTATCGTGAAAAAAATATCGTGTATTGATATTTTTACACAGCAATAATAACAGACATGTACTGTGAGTGGCAGGGGAACAATGTGGGACACAGAAGAGGTCAGGTAAAATAAAAATATCTTTCTTTGTCCCATAGATTCTGAAATTTGTTTCCTTTCGCATATCCCATCTCAGTAAGTTGGGGGTCAGAGCGCAGGGTCAGCTATGATACAGCGCCCCTGGAGCAGAAAGGGTTAAGGGTCTTGTTCAGGGACACAACACTGGCAGACTGGATGCAGTGGGGCTTAAACCCAGGTCTTCCTGGACTAACCATTTACTCAATTAGCAGGGCAAAAAAATTTGTGATGCACCAAAATGAAACTGTGTGACAAAACAATTGCACAAAAACCACCTATTTTAAAGCAGTCAGCAGTGGGTGGGGCAGGGGGAGCTGGGAAACAAGCCAAACAATCTAACTTAACCAACATGAATTATTCAGCCATGCATCAGGGATATGTCCTCTGCATTCTCAGCTAAAGCATTGTTTAGTCCAAATGCACATGAAAAGTGTCCGACGTGGACGCGAGAGACTCTTACGAGAGACTCTTACGAGAGACTCTTACGAGAGACTCTTTTCTAAAGCAAATAAACACGGATTGACATAGTTTTTATGAAGCAATACTTTGAATGGCATATGCAATAGATTGATATCTTTCTCCGTCTCTCTCTCTCTCTCTAACCCTGTCTCAGGCCCGTCCGCGTCCAGTCCTCGGCTCCTCACTAAAAGTCTGTCTTTGGAACCAGGTCCGTGTCCAGGAGCCCACGAGGCCCCTCAGCGTCTCTGTTCAGACCCCGGGCCCCTGGGACTGCATCATTGCAACGGCACAAGCGAGATCGAACCTCAAATCGCTCCACCTTTACCCCCTAAAACAAGGCCACCAATACCTGGTCCCAAACCACAAGGTGTGTTGCTCTTACTGTTAAAATATATTTATTTTACAAAGTTTAGCATTTAGCTAACAGTTATACTGACTGATGATAACTGATGATAGTAGCCCGACTATGGATGAAATTGTAGAATTGCCCCTGGTAATCGAGCAGCGATTAAGGGGTCCATGCTATTTCTTCTGATGATTGCATTTGGAAGTGTTCCACTTATGACCTAATGCTTATTGTTTCGGTTCCATCATAAACATTCTTGTAACAGATCAGTTGAAAAATGTGTAATAGGAACATCAGCTCATATTAAAATCTGTGTTAGTAACACCGACCCTGTCTGCATGTCTCGCTCAGATACAGTAGTCACGTGACCTGCTCAGGTTTACCCTAACGATTGCTTTATTGATTATGTCTCGCTCAGTGCCCCCGAAGCCACCACATCTCCAACAACAGAGCGGCCGCCGACCCCGGCCCCCGGACAAACCTCTGCCCCCGCCTCCGTCCCGCCCACTCCCAGCAGACCCTCGCCAATCACGGACAGGCTTGCCAGGAGCCGAGGGAAGCTCCTCCCCAACATGTGTTCTGTCACTTATCGAGAGATTTGAGAGGTAAGAGAAACGCATCCTTAAAGCATTGTTTTTACATCCAAAAAGTGGTTTTTCCTCCAAAAATATAGCTATTGCGTTAAAGTCAGAACGCATGAAGTGAAACATTATGGTATGGTCCGGTTATTCAAGATTTTCTGTTGCATGTTTTTAGGGAGCAAATTATCATGGTGCCTGACATCACAGGGGGAGTAATGTGTATGCCGAGGGTACCTGATCTGCAGCCCGCCACCGATGCTATGGACCCTTCAGATGCTACGGATGTTACGGACGCTATATTAACCTGCACTTCTTTTAGCGAGCCTGTGGAGACTTGTTTGGTCAACAAGGAGCTGCAGAAAGGAGCAGAGGAAGAGGAAAACAGGAGAACGCCAAAGACGAAGGGGAGGTACATGAGGACATAAAGGAGGACGATAAAGAGCTAGGAGCCTCCTGCTCTGAAAAACGCCTTTCCACAGAATCCGGCTACAGTGCCTCCGACAAACTCCTGGACGCAATAGAGATAAGAGACCTTGGCCAATCAGAAATCCCCCCTGACCGCTTGTCCCTTCCTCCACAGCAAACAGACACTAAACTCACCAACCGGGACAGCGGCATTGACAGCATCAGTTCTCCATCTCACAGCGAGGAGCTATGCTTCGCTGGCGACGACAGAGAGGTGTGCATTTCGCTTCCTCGCCTCTCGTCCTCTTCCTCATGCGGCTATGTGGAAGGACCGGTGGGAGAAGGAGCTATCGCTGTCGTGGAGGAAGGAGCCAGGGACTCGGAGGGAGACAGCGATTTGGAAGAAGGGAGCGGAGACGAAAGCGAGAACGCCATGGCCATACAGCCTCAACCTAAAGCTGAGAGACAGGACTCTGTTGAGGTAGGATTCATTATAAAACTGGAGCGGATATATTTTTGCATATAGAAATGAATATTCGAGGAGTTGATGGAGTTGATGGTTCAATGGTTAAAGCTCTGGGTTACGGGGTCACTGTCACTGGGGCATATTTTTGTATTTGCCACAGTGATAACAACAGTACTAAACTAAACAAACAACTAAAAAAAACATATTTATTACACCCCTCTTGCAAACAAGTAATTCTTATTTCTAAATTAATATAAATTTAAAAAGTGGTCTCAAATTCAAATAAATAAAAACAAACTTAAAAAAAAAAATCTGTTAACATATTTTGTGGAATAAAAGCACTGACAAGGTAATAAAAACAATCAACTATCGGCCAAATTAATAGCGAATAAAAAAGTCTTTCACTTCAATTCAATTCAAAAAACTTTATTTGTTCATAAGGGCATCCCAGTCTATCCCAGCTGTCTCTGAAAGGGTGAAAGACACCCTGGACAGGTCACCAGTCCATCACAGGGCCACGCACACACACACACACACACTCACTCTTACTCCTGTGTGCAATTTAGAATCACCAGTCAATCTAACGTACATGTTTATGGACTGTGGGAGGAAACCGGAGAACCCGGAGTAAAACCCACACAAGCACAGGGAGAACATCTTTTAACTTCACATTAAAAGACCCCTGCAGGGAAATTGAATTCGGGACCTTCTTGCTGTGAGGAAACAGTGCTAACTTGCTGATTACTTGATATGTTGAATAAAGTATCAATTAGAGCAAATTAATTAATTTACCTCCATGCGCTGTTGTGTTCTCACCAGGCAGTGCCTGCAGGCAATTCCTACAATATTTATAGGTAGATGTATTGGTGGATCCGATATTACAAAACCGATACCTGATATGTGAAAAAAAAGCCTTGAATATCTGGAAAATATGATTATCAGTCGATCTCTATTTTTTGTTATTTTATGCTTGGTCTGTTTGAACAGTGCCCCGTCACGCATTCCCGGGTTTTTAGACCCGACTACAGCAAAAAAGTAAAACATGCATCAATCATCGAGCGGAGATGTTCTCTGAATCTTACACTGTAGACACCCAGTGTGTTCTGGAGATTTGGATAAACAGACAAAAAAAAATAAAAAATGCTGGATGTCAACTACAAAATGATAAAAAAAACACCAAACAAACCCTAATTAATTATAATACTATTCGTCTAGTGATGTATTTCGTGCCAGTTTGGTGTTCTACATGCTGAGTTGATTCTTATCCAGCTCCACACACTTGGCACAGGTTTGTTTGCCTTTTCCTGTTGCTGTATTTGTAAGACAGTGTATATGCTGTCAGCTCTACCTGCAGATAGCAATGAATGTAAAATAAAAATGTATAATCTTTTACTTAAATTAACGGCAGTGTGGCAGATGCTTTTGTCAAGGATACTCTTGAGGGTTAAGAGTCTTGATCAAGGAGTTGTTGTTTTGGGACTTGAACTAATGACCTTCCAGATCAGCAGTCAAACAGTTTAATCACTGAGCTACCATTTGTTTATAAAATTTAGTGCCATGACCCGGATTCACACTGGGTTTGCTGCGGCCACATCCACTCAATCAATCACAGCACTGTAGACGTGCAGGTCTTCACTGCATTCACTGAGCCTGATTTTTTCAGTTTTATTGGATCCTTTTTGGAAACTTCACCACCTGCACTAAAGAGCACAGAAACACCAACAATATCTGTGTCATTAACTCTTAAAATATGAGCCTTAGATGATAGGTCAAGCCTCCTGGACGACATCAAGTTTTCACCACACTTTCAGTCTGTCTTTCCAAATATCCAACAGCTGTTTATGTTTGCGTGTGTGTGCCTTGCAGCTATCAGTGCAGCAGCGGGTGTTTAACATTGCCAACGAGCTCCTCCACACGGAAAAGGCCTACGTGTCCAGGCTTCACCTGCTCGACCAGGTGTTCTGTGGGCGGTTGATGGAGGAGGCGCGAGCGCGTGGATCTTTTCCTTGTGAGGTGGTGATGGGCATCTTCTCCAACATCTGCTCTATTTACTGCTTCCATCAACAGTTCCTGCTGCCAGCGCTGGAGAAACGCATGGAAGAGTGGTTAGTGAATGAGGGGGCAGAAGGCAACAGAGCAACAAGCTTTCTGTCAAAACCAAATTTAAAACCTTCTTAGCTACGCAGAATAACTAGAAACATTTAAGGCCACAAAAGATTCTGGGAATTTTTAAGGCTGGAAACTTTCCATGGGTATGAACAGGAATTTGTTGGGAATTATTCAGAATTAACTGGAATATCTGGGGAAATAATGGGAAATAATTGGAATGCCTAATATTAATTATATCCATCATACTGAATGCAGATTCAGCTGAATTTCTATGCTGCATTTTTCCAGTCACATGCACACAGCACTGCAAGGCTGCTGAGGCCTCACCGCCGCATGCACTGTATAATCCTACATAACATACATCCATACTGCAAAATAATGTTGAAAAACATCCATCTTGATCAGTATTTATGCAAATTACATAAATATTACATAAATTTAGCTGTTGTACAACACAATTCTACAATAAAAAAAATTCATTCATAGCAAGACATTGCTTAGCTAGTTCAGGTGTTTGAGTAGGGCTGGAGATCAATTCTGCAGGTTGCTGACTGAGTGGGGTGACCCCTGATCGAAATAATTTAAATAAATTTCCAAAAAATTAATGTTAAGATTTCCAAAATTCTCCAGATCCAGTTCCCATGAAAAGTTTCCAGAAGTTTTTAGAAAATGTTCTGCCCCATTGTAACCCTAGAGGTAACACACATATAAAAAGTGTTCGCTGGCTGCTCTCTGTACAAACCCCAAAACGACTATAAACTCCTGATCTTTACTCACAGGGATGTGAACCCACGGATTGGGGACATCCTCCAGAAACTGGCTCCCTTCCTGAAGATGTATGGAGAATATGTGAAGAACTTTGACACGGCCATGGAGCTGGTAAACACCTGGATGGAGCGCTCATCGCAGTTTAAAGCCATCGTTCATGACATACAGGTACGAGCAGGCTGTGATTGCTTTGATGTGTTCTAGTGCTCTCCTACAAACATCTGCCATTTACTGGGTTTTAATGTGTCTCTGCTGGTCAAAATTAGTTCTAGTATGTCCTTTAGGTGTTTCTGGTTACTTTAAAAGTTGTAATAAATTAATGCTGGTCTAAAAAAGAATTTAATGGTTTCTAATGGGCTTTAATGTGTTTCTGCTCGTTATGTTTTAAAAATGTCTAATGGTTTCTAATGGGTTTTAATGTTCTCATACTGGTTCAAGAAAATTCTGATGGTTTCTTATGGGTTTTAAAAAATGTCCTGCTGGTCCTAGAAAATTCTAATGGTTTTCAATGAGTTTTAATATTCTCATGCTGGTCCTAGAAAATCTAATAGTGTTTAATGGGGTTTTTAATTCTCATACTGGTTCTAGAACATGCAAATGGTTTCTGGTGGGTTGATAAAAATTTAAGATGCTTTTTGATAAAACAGGCAGAAGTATATATATTTGTTTAGTTCAAACACTACATATTTTGGACTGGCATCATTTTAAACAGGTTTTACTCTGTAGTTGGGCTGGAGATCATCAATCCAATTTGACAACAGTGGCTGTCATTGGAAAAAAAAATTTTATAGTAGCATGTTGTGGAATGGTGGCTGCTACATCAATATAAAGGTGTGTGTAGATGAGTAGCCGGAGTCAGGAGTGGTGGGACTGTGATGTGAAAACAGTCAAATTTTGCCAAATATACTGTGATGTGAAAACAGTCAAATTTTGCCAAATATATCAGCTGTTTGTAGCTACACGCCAGTGCGGAATGATGACACATCCATTGAAAATTGTGTAAAAGTTGCGTCAATTCCAAGAATGCAGTCGCATCACAAAACATCTGACCTGTGTTGGATTTAATACCACATCTGGAAGTGACACAAATCAGAATTGAAAACATTGTTAGAAGAAAAACAGATCTGAGTCACATATTGGGATCAGATTTGGGCCACATTTGCCTGCAGTGTGAACGTAGCCAAATATAGTTAATATGGTTATAAAGCATTCTAATGGTTTCTAATGGCTAATATTGTAGTCCCATTAGACAAACCTATGAGAATTCTATTGGATTTTAAAAACCTTAAATGTTTCTGCTGGTCTTGAAGAATTCTCCTGTCTTCTAATGGTTTGATTGTGTTACTGCTGGTCTCTTTTTAGACAACTGTAACTGTATTATTGGATTCTAATGGGTTTTTCTAATAAAACCCACCGAGGCCAGTAGTATTTTGAACTCAAAGGTGCAGTTTATTTACAACATGACAAAACAATAAACATAAACTACACAAGACATGACTTAACTTAGCTAGATTAGCCTAGTTTAGCTAAGCATAGCATATTTAATCTTAGCTTGACTTGGCTACTTAGCATAAATATAAACAGCAAATATAAACTCCCAGATACTTGACACGGCACTCACGACAAACCTGCGAAAAACCTGCGACAAACTCGCGACTAACCCACGACAGCAGTACAGGGACCCAACCAAAATCCTCAACAAAGACAAAGGGAAAGACAAGGACTAAAAATACACATGACAAACCAACAGGAACATGACACATGGACGAGGAGATCATGTGACAGGAACACAAGCGGAACAAGGATCATGAACAATAAACAAGAACACAATATAAACATGGAACAAACATTACCATAAACATGAACATGAGCCATAACGTTACAGTTTTATTGTCTTTCTTTAATCGTCAGTACAAAAAACATGTAATAGTTGTAGATCTGATAAGTAAAGGATTGTGCAATATTATTTCTCCCTTTATTTTTTTTTTTCCTTTTTGTATCAGACGGATTCTCGGTATTTCTGAGAGAAACAGGAAACAGTATTAGCAAAATTTTTATTTATAAAAACACCCATTTCTGTGAATTCCTGAGCTTCTTCTTTGAAAGGCTTGGATTCACTGGTTTCTAACAGGAAAATAATCCTGTTTTGGTGCGTGTGTGTGGGTGGGTGGGTTGATGGCGCAGATATGAGAGCATGCTCTCCTCGGCGGTTAGTGGAAGCAGGCCCTTCTGTTAAACGCTCTGCCGCGCGGGGATGAGTAAGAGCATTACACGCTGCGCAGATGTGTGAAAGACGTGAGTCGTTGCCAACTCCGTCTTTCACACAGCTACAACTGGTGTTAATTAGAAGCCAACTTGACTTAATTTACACCTGTGCTAAAAAAACACACACTGAATACAGTTTATTTCACTCCAAAGTCTTGCACAGAAACAGTCTGACAACCTGGTTCCTGTCATCAACTGTTTAATATTAATTAATGCTGCGTAGAAGTGCGTTTTAAAGAAAAATAATGAGTTTGATAACAGCTTAACACCTCTGTGGAAGACCTGGAGAGAAACTATAATAATATTAATAATAATAATAATCATTTATATTATTAGTGTGAAATAATATATGCTATTGGCTATTGGCAAATCAGTTTGCATATAACCGAAAGGAAAGAAAAGTTTTAATTCTATATGACTGTCAGGTTCTTGTTTCTTATTGTTTGTTATGTTGCATGTTTTGTTTCTGTTTGTTATGTTTCTTGTTACTTCCTGATTTGCCCTTGTCATGTGATTCTTGTCCCTCATGTGTTCCTGTCATGTGATCCCCCCTGTCCTTGTGTCATGTTTTTATTGGTTAGTCTGGTCATGTGTTGCTTATTGTTTTCAGGTGTCTCTAGTTTAGTAATGTCAGTATAAACTACTTAAATGCAAGAATATAGAATGTTTTTTAGTTTTGTTCAAGACACCAGAAATAATTTATTGTAAATTTTAAAAATTAATAAGTTGTATCAAGAAGCAGCCGAATATTATCAGCCAGCGTAGTGCATTTATTTCTGTTCTGACTTGGTCAAAAGTAACCTAATTGGGCAAAAACTCAACTCCAATCTGGCAACGCTGGCTTTGGTCACTTGCATTCGTAAAGCGGATAAATCCCTGATAGATCAGACTGATTAATTGGTTTACCAGCAAGCCGAACTGGATCTGGTTATAGGATTTCATTCTTTTATCGGAGTAATAAAAATGTCATTTTCCCCCATATCACTGATAATGTATCTGTCTGATAGATATCGTGTCTCCCTACTGAAAACCGAAACTTTTTTATATAACGAAAACATTTAGGCTCAAAGGTATATTTGTTAATGGGTTTAGCAGCGGTGGTCAGTGCGGGTCAGTCTGTCCTTCTCTTCTGTTCTAAACACTTATCAGTACATTAACCTACATTAACAACCTAAATTCTAATATTTGTTTCATTAAATTGTATTAATTTATTCCAACAGTTTATTCTCTTCATTCCGTAGTGTTTCTCTCGCTGCACTGCTTCCAGTACGTGTATATGAATGTTAGAGTTTTTATCCAATCAGATTTCAGTTTCTATGTGCTGCCATGTTAATCTAATCTGCCTTCAGAATCAGTAGAGCTGCCCGTGTGACTTAAACTATATCAGCAGTGGCAGATTGATCATTGGTTAAAATTATTAAAGACTCTTTCTTTAACCAATCAGATTTTAAACCCGCCTCCCGAGAACCGCTAGCTGGCGCACAATGACGTCAGCGTTCCGTCCTCTAATTAGTTAATCAGAGTAAATTCTTACAGCCTATAGACTAGCAAAACACGTCTGTACAGTTGAATTAGAATTTTTACGTCCGCAATGGCTGACGGAGGAGGAGAAATTAACTCGGTCTCGGACAAACTTAAAAATACGTTTTTAAGGCGGATTTTTACAGAAAAGTTGTAGATGGTGAGGAGAGTTCGGTTAACCCTGAAGATAACTAGCTTGTCTCCGTCCAAAAAAGATTTAACGGTTAACGGGTTTCTTGCTTTAATAAAAATGTTTTTATCCTCAATATGTGAAATGTCTCTTTGTCTGTAATTCCACGCCGTGTTATATTGTGTGTTTGTTTAGTATTTATGTGGGGGGGTATTAAAAGGTGTATGAAATGGGTAAATCCACAATGAAGGCCCAGCTACCAAATGCACCGCCACTGGCGTTTAGTGATTTTAAAATTAATTTTAAAATAAAATGTATTGTAAAACCAGAAGTTATTTTTTAATTGTTTTGCGAAAGCAAAGTCAAAATGCATCTTAATGTAGCTTAACTCTGTGTTAAGTCCAATTAACAGTCATCCAAACTGAAGATAGAGGTCTTCATACCACGTTGGAATAAAGCCTTATGACTGTTATGGCCAGAGCTTGTGTAGCCTTATGCTAATTCAACATTACAGTTCTGCTGGATGCTCTGACTGTGTTCAGGAGTTCATACATATCTCCTTCTTGTGTGTGTGTGTGTGTGTGTGTGTGTGTTCAGAAAGAGGAGATGTGTGGAAACCTCACCCTACAGCACCACATGTTGGAGCCCGTACAGCGGATCCCTCGGTACGAGCTCCTGTTAAAGGACTACCTGCACCGGCTACCGGAGGACGCAGAGGACTTTAAGGATGCACAAAGTGAGTCTTAGTGTGTGGAAGAGTGAGAAAGCGCCCGGTCTTTTACCCCCAAAACCATAGCGTATATTCCACCTGTATACGTTGTGCTTTATTGTATCTGTGGGTCTGTTACATCATGCTAAACCCACACCCTTTTTCCACCCATCGTCCAGCTCTCCCATATCATACAACAACATTTTTATCATTTCTCTCCATCAGAATCTTTGGAGCTGATTGCCACAGCAGCCGAGCACTCCAACGCAGCCATCAGAAAAATGGTGAGTAGATTTCCCAAAACATCGCATGTAACATCTGGAATGTACATGAGCCCTAAGCGCCACAGCATGTCCTAAAATTGAAGGCATCATCCTTGACTTCCTTTCCACTAGGGCTGTTCGATTTTATTGAAGAAAATTGCCATATGCGACAGCATGCTAAATAATGCGATAATCGATATGCAATACGATCTTTGAAGATTTTTCTGCTGCGCATAACTGATACAAATTCTTGTTGGTTTTGGAATGACTGTAAAGATTTGTAGTGTTTCCCTTTACGTTGCCACTTGATATTTTGCATGTGGTTCATCTCTTTTATAACAGAAAAACTGAGGTGCTTCTTCGTTTTGGCACTAAATCATCGTCAGCAGCTGCAGCTGCCGTGAGATTATCGAAATTAGTTCACTATATAAACTCTGCAGCTCGTGTATTGTCTTGTATCGAAGAAGATGAATAGTAGTAATTGAAGTATGTATATGTATATCTGCAATATGTATATCAGTAAGTTTATAGTTCATGTTTTATGTTTTAACTTGTTTCATGTTTTATGTTTTAATTTTATGTTTCTGTTCATGTCTTTTGTTTACTTCCTGTCTTGTTCCTTGTCATGTGATCTTTGTTCCTCATGTGTTCCTGTCATGTGGTCCCCTTGTCCCTGTGTCTTGTTCCCATCGGTTGGTCTTGTGTATTTATAGTCGTGGATTTCGGTTGAGTCTGTCATGCTAAGTCAAGTTAAGTTTCTGGTAGTCAAGTTCATGTTTGCTGTTTATGTTTATGCAGAGTAGTCAAGATAAACTAAGCTAAGCTAAAATAAGCTAGGCTAGGCTATGTTTATTTAAGTTAATTTAAGTCAAGTCTTGTTTGGTGTATGTTTAGTTTATGCCTTGGGTTCTAAAGCTTAAAGGAAATCAATACAATATCACGATATGCACTTTTGCGATATTATTGATAATTCTGATATATTGTGCAGCTTTTCTCTTTTTCTGATGAAGTGTTTGTGTTAAAAGCCCACACTACCATTTAGTCGAGTGCCTTTGTGATTAGAGATGAGCATCGTTTTCACGAGCAGAGGGACGTCCAGAGTCTGTCATCTAGAGCTGCTAATTGCTTTCACAGCTTTCACTCAAACTGCCAACATCAAATGTGCCTTTATGATTAGCACAAATTGTGTCTTATTTTTCCGGTTTCTTTATGGTGATGGTTTTAATGCTTAAATGTAAAGAGACTGTCCTGATCTGCCTTATCTGTCATTATTGCATAGTGTCTTTAAGCTTAAACTGTGTCTCCTGTCCCTCAGGAGCGCATGAGGAAGTTGTTGAAGGTCTACGAGCTGCTCGGAGGCGAGGAGGACATTGTGAACCCGACTAACGAGCTCATTAAGGAAGGACACATCCTCAAACTGTCGGCTAAGAACGGAACTTCGCAGGACAGATACCTCATACTGGTAAGGGGTTGTTGTGCAAGAAATACAGTTTGTTCTTTCTCAGAGTTTGGCATCGACTTCTAACTTGTCTTTCCACCTCACTGTAGTTCAACGACAGGTTGCTCTACTGTGTCCCTAAACTCCGACTGATAGGACAGAAATTCGGAGTACGGGCAAGGATCGACGTAGACGGCATGGAGGTTTGTACAAATAGTTTTCATCCAGACAAATTTCTAATGTTCCAGACCACATTTTCCAGAGACACTGAAGGGCTTAAAGACAAAAATAAATTACAGAATACCACAGCGCTGCTGAATTCTTTATTCTGATTGGTCAGCAAGAACTTTTCGGACACTGGTAATTCTAATCAGAGGTTTATATTGATATTTTAATGTATTTTTTATTTCCATAAGTAACATTTTAAACAGGAACTTGTAGGATGAATGCGCCACATAAGACCTGATAAATCAAGATTTTCAGTAACATGACAGACTATTTTTTTTTTCATTAGGAATTTTTTCTTTTTAAATTTATATGCAACAAAATAAATGCTTATGGCCGGCGCCGTGGTGTAGCAGGTTAAGGCACCGGCACCCACGTGCGCTCCAGCGACCTGGGTTCATTTCCTGGCTCGGGTACTTTCCGGTCCCACCTCTCTCTTTCTATCTCCCCCATTTCATCCCTCTATCAATAATTGTCAAAATTGTCTGAAAAATAAATAAATACTTGGTTAATAATAATAATTGCTCATGCTTTTTCACTCGGAGAATTTTAAAACAGACATCCTGTAAAATGTTTCCCACAAAATAACACAAAACCTCCGCAAATCACACACACCTTTTGGGTCGCAATTGTCGAAAAAAAATGCAAATTCCTTAAGGAAGTGGTTTATTAAGGCTGGTTCGGCTATAACACAAGTGATAACAGGGGCTATTTTTCTTTATAGGGATGAAAAAGTGGCATATATATATATATATGCACAAAACTGGTTAACTGTCCTAGATTGCGTTTTTTTAAATTACATTACATTCAATATGCCTGCATGACACAGCTACATTAATAATATGTTAAAATTTCATATAAATATCCTGCCTTTCTGCCACAATACCACACATCCCACCTCTTTCCCAAATTCCTGACACTTGACATGAAAAAATATGTGATCTACTGTACCAGTATTGAGCTGTTCAATGATGAGACTCAAAGCACATTTGTACGTCGCTCTGGACAAAACGTCTCCTGAAGGTTATAAATGTACATGTAATACGGTTTGTGTTGCTACAGTCAATCCGTTGTAAATATTAGTGAGGTGTGGAATGAAATGTGTTTTAACAGAAATGTTGTCGTTTCTCATGTTTTTGTGTTGTTGTGAATGTCATCCGCGGTTTGTAGGTTATTAGAACACCTCGGCTCCGAACATAAACACTTCTCCCGGAATCTCACAGCGCTGTTTAGTGGTCACCTGATCAAGCATCAAGTCACACTGTTCCGCTTTTGATGCGTTTAGAATTTCTAGTGCGCAAAATAAAAAAAGAACAGGGAGTATGAATGATTCAAATGTTGTGACTCACGTGTTACTGCTACATCTGGGCTAAAATATTGTGCTGTTACTTTTGAGAAGCTGTGACATTTGAGAAACTCCATGATTTGTAAATTATACTTGTCGCTTGTTGCATAGAATATATTTAGTGGTGGCTCATGGTTAAGGTGTTGGATTACCAACCTGAAGGTTGTGGGTTCGATTCCCAGCTCCGGCAAGCCACCACTGTTGGGCCCCTGAGCAAGACCCTTAACCCCCAATTGCTCAGTTGTATAACAAGGAATATTGTAAGTCGCTCTGGAATGCTGCAAATGTAATGTAAACTTTATCCATGGGCCGTATTTGGTCCTCGGGACAGACTTTGGACTCTTTTGCTTTAATTAATAACGAATTTTTTAGTCAAAGTCTTTCTTAATTTACGGTTGTGTTCCACAGCTTAAAGAGACGAGCAGTATGAACGTTCCACGAACGTTTTTGGTGTCCGGGAAACAGCGCTCTCTCGAACTTCAGGCCAGGTGAGTTCAGGTTATATAACCATAAACACACATACGTTCATATTACTTTTCTGACAAAAAAACACTTTAAGGTTTGTGGATAATATATTTATTTTTTTTGCACACAAACTTTAAAGCAGTTTTGGACAGAAAAGTAATGTGAACTTATAAAAATTATTTCATCGGTTAATTAAATCTATTGAGCGCAGCGGTGTGTGGATGTTTCATCACCACTTACCGTAGAGCAGGACTCAGTCAGTGTGTTCCATCTCTTTTCCCATAGAACTGAAGAAGAGAAGAAAGACTGGATTCAGGTGAGCACTCAAATCTCTCCATATGTTTTTTTTACTCTTTTTTTTCTGATTTTTTTTTTCCTCGATGTCTCATGCTACATCTTTCATTTTTGTTAATCAGGCAATCCAGGCCACTATCCACAGGCATGAGCAGAGCGTGGAGACATTCAGGATGTTGAACTGTTCGGTGCGTGAGGACGACTGCACTCCCCCCAACTCTCCGGTGAGACGCCATCTTCTAATCTCATTTTTGTACAAAAACCATTGAATATTTGTGAGACGTTAAGATGCACAGTTCAGATCCAGTCTGTTTCTAAACATGATATTATCTCAGTTTAAGTAAAAAAGTTCACTGAGATTGACAGACAGACAGAAAAGCCTAACTGTCATCACTGAAACAGAGACCTCAGAGTGCAGCGCTTAAAGTGTTGGACTGCTAATTGGAAGATCATAGATTTGAGTCCCACCGCCACCAGATTGCAACTGTTGGGCCCCTGAGCAAGGCCCTTAACCCCTAATTGCTCAGTTGTATGAAAAGATAAATGTAAGTCGTCATGGATAAGGACGTCTACCAAATGCTACATGTGTAAAAAAAAAATCCTTACCGCGTCATTGATAATATATTTTTGATTTTTTTCCCTTTTTTTGTCCACAAACAAACAAACTGAAATTCTTTAACTGAGTAAATGCTAAAAAATATCTGACCGACTGAGACTGGAAATTCATTCATTTTGGACCATTTTACATTTTGGCATTTGACATTTTGGTTTACAAACAGTGAAAGATTCTAAAATGGATTGTCTTATGAACCATAACCAATCATAGCCATCTGATGCCATCAGTATGTGTCGACCAAACCCGCCTCGATCTATTCTTGAAACCAACTTTTTAAAAATAATTGCTGATAATCAGGAACAACATCAGTGAATTTAGACTGTTTTGATTTTAATGATCCAAAATAAACATGGATGAATTTAGACACTGAATCATAAACAATCAGTAATGATGAACAATTGAATGTAAAATGTTGTGAAACGGAGAACCTGTAGAACCGCAACAGAGCAACATTCTTACTATAAAACAGGGTTTAACGTTATTTCATGCAATCACAACCTTTTAATATTTAACAATCACAACACCTGAGTTTATAACCATCAATTTTTATAAAACAATCTAGGAATTTTCTTTTTATTCCTGCACACACACCTAAATCCATTTTACTGCACACACACACATCTCCTTTTGGTCCTGAAGGTGAGGGAAATGTTCACACATTAACTAAACTGCACATACATGTTGTATGCGGTTGTTCAGTACAGCATGTGATGTGTTACAGATGATTTTTTTATTTATTAAATACATTTATAATATTACATTTTGGTTAACAAGGAGGGAAAGATAGATAGATGAATAGATTGAGGCGGGTTTGGTTGGCACACAATGATGACATCAGATGGTTATGATTGGTTGATTAAAATGTTGATCCAGGAATAACAAAGGATGTTAATGATCCAGGATCACATCCTACCTGGCAAAAATCATGTTCACTTCAACTAAGACTGATAGACAGAAAGGACACACAGGTTAGACTAATGAAACTGACAAAGGCCACTCCTTTTTTTAATAACTGACAGGTTACATGTTCTTCACCGAGACTGACAGGTGTAGAAGCCACACCTCCTTAAAAAAAAAAAAAAAAAAAGCCACAAAGGCCACATTACCTTTACACAGACTGACAGACCCATAAACGCCACGATGGAAGGAAAGTTTATAAAACACTTCAGATATATTTGTTAAATAAAACTCTTCTAATATCAGTAATAAAAAATAAGTGAGTATATTGACACAGACGTTTGGTTAGATTCAGTCATGATTTCTTATTGTTTTTTTGCGCCTGAGGCCAGCTGTTTTAAATCAAAACATCTGTATCATAGACGGTGTTATTTTTCCACCTCTAATATTACAGATGTCTCTTTTTCTTGTCTCCAGAACTGCACTGAGCTGGGAAAACGGGCTCCTACTCCGATCCGGGAGAAAGAAGTGACGCTGTGTATGAAGTGCCAGGAGCCTTTCAACTCCATCACTAAGAGACGGCATCACTGCAAGGCGTGCGGTCATGTGAGTGTTACTTTACATCATCACCCTTATGGATTCGGAAAAAAATCTCCAGAATGTTGTTTTATTGTTCACACAAATTCTATATAAACATAATAAATAGTGGAAACCAGTAAAAAAAAAATAACTCCCACCATTTTTTTTTAGGTGGTGTGTGGAAAATGTTCGGAATTTCGTGCTCGGTTGTTATACGATAACAATCGAGCGAATCGTGTGTGTATAGACTGTTATACGACGCTGGTGGGAGTCCCGCCCTCTCCGGCAAGCTTGACCAATAGTACTCACAGAAGACGATCCATTTTAGAGGTAAGAACCGAAGACCAGGTTTAAATAAAGCAGCCATGTTTCCATCCACCTCCTTTTTGCACATAATAGACTATCGCATAAAAAAATTGCTGGATGGAAACGCCAAGATGCGCATAAATTCTGGAAATGTGCATAAAAAGTTTTTATAGTGACTTTTCATCCGATTTAAACAAATACGCACGGAATGTTACGATGGAAACACATTTACTGAATAAATTCCAGCATGTGCATCAAAAAAGTCATGTGATTTTGCTTTAACAGATCATGTGATAAGAAAAATTGCTGACACCAAATGCGTCCCTCACGACTCATTCGGCTCATGTAGCCTATTTATATAGCGCAATGGCGATGCATTTTTTTGGTGGGAAATGGAGGGTAATGGGACGGCATTAAGAGACGAACCAGTGGACTAGTCTCATTGCCACTGCAGGACCTCTGGGCAAGGCCCTTAACCCCCAACTGCTCAGCTGTATAAATGAGCTAAATGTAAGTCGCTCTGGATAAGGGCATTTGCCTAATGCCCCTGAAAACGGTCGAAGGAAAAATTTAAGGAAAGCGGTGGCTTAGTGGTTAAGGTGTTATACTGATACCAGAAAGACCGGGGTTCGGTTCCCAGCACCACCAAGCTACCGCTGCTGGGCCTCTGAGCAAGGCCCTTAATTGCTCAGCTGTATAAAGGAAAAAAATGTAAGTCGCTCTGGATAAGAACATCTGCCAAATGATGTAAATGCAATGATTTTGTTCTCTTTGATTTGTGCTTTATTCGCAAATTTTCTGCGATATTCCAGTTTTGGCATTAGCATCATTCGCATCTTTGGATGAAAACATGGCTACTTGATCTAATGGCTTCATGGTTAAGGCTCGGGGATCCTTATTAAGTTAGGACGAGTCAAATCCCAGCACCAGCATGCCAACCATGTAAGAATACAGTGCAGCCAATATGAGACACCAGTTCATCTGTTGGGAATTTACCAAAGTCAGTCCACCTACTGACATGTTTTCTTATTTACAGAAGAATTAAGGGCCTTGCATCAGTGGCAGCTTGGTGGCCCTGGGATTTAGATTCACCTTTAAGGGCAGACACCCTTATCTAGAGCGACTTATATTTATCTCCTTTATACCATTAAGCAATTGGGGGTTACAGGCCTTGCTCAGGGGCAGCAGGGGTAAATTGGTGATGCTGGGAATCAAACCTACAATTTCGGGTAGGGTCCCACAATTCCCCACTCCCCCATCACTTCTCCATTTACCACTTGAACTCATATCCTTCTAGTCGGCATTCCAACAACTTAACCACTGAGCTAACACTGCATTTGCTTAATAGGGGTAAATTAGAGAAACTGGAGGAAACCCTCATGTTCCACCCACATATAAAACTCCACACTTAGTAATCTAAGCTCTGGTACAGGCAGGAAATCCTGGATACTCTGCTATGCTGTATGCCAGGAAAGTCTGCTAGTGTACCTGGGTGTGAATAAGCACGCCCTGCCGTACTTCATCAGCGATCCTGAAATGTGCTCCAGATCCACCACCCTGACTAGGATAAATGAATTCAGTAATATAGTAATATAACACTGGTGTGTTAGTGAACATCTCACCAGACAGTGTTTTTTTTCTTGTGTGCTGCAGAAACAGGCGTCTGTGGCAGCGGAGAACAGTGTCCTCTGCAGCTTCCTACACCACATGGAGAAGGGCAGCGGGCGTGGCTGGCAAAAAGCCTGGTTTGTCATCCCTGAAAACGAACCCCTGGTGCTTTACATTTATGGGGCTCCACAGGTGGGAAATCAGCTCAACCACTACACCAATTAGCTCACAAGCACTAGTTTTTCTCTCTGTCCGAAGGTCTTTGCACAAAAACTTTGCGTATTTGTTATCCTAAAAATTCATCACAAATTCATCAAAAATTTTGATTCATTTCAATCAATGAAATTAGACATTTATTTCTATTGTAGAATCTTAAGTCTGATTAATTACACAATCATTTTCTATAACAGCAGATCACAGGGAAATTACAGGTTTATCAGGGATTGAATAAGTTTCTTCTGATATACGAGATGTGTATGATGAACACGCTGAGAAAGATAATAATCCTAGTAAAATAAAACTTTTAACAATGGACACTGTGTTACAGCAGCTTCACAGAATCAAAGGTAGAACTGTGTGTTTATCCAAGAAAAATAGTAAACACTCACTAAAACACTCAATTCAGTTCAACTCATATCTGTAAATAAATTTTACAATTAAGCAAGTCAGAGGCGACAGCGGCAAGAAACCGAAACTCCATCAGTGACAGAATGGAGAAAAAAACCCTGGGAGACACCAGGCCCAGTCGGGTAATCGGGTCTCCAGCAGGTTGCTACATGCTGCAGTATAAATTAGCTTGTGCAGATTCTGCTTCCTGAGGTCTGGTTCGTATGGCCGTCTATAAGACAAGGTCTTCCTGGAAATTTGTCTCTGGGGCTCATTGTCTCTAAGGGCTGATCCATCATCTGAGCTGGATACAGACTGGATCTGGTGGCGACGGTGATCTCGGAATCAGGAAGAAACAGACATATATTAGCGTAGATGCTTTTCTTCTTACGATGTAACAAGTGCATTGTGTGCTATTGAAAGTTTTCCCTGTTCCGGGTGACCTGATTATCGCTGCGTAACAATCCTTTAATGGATTTGGATAATGAAAATGTGCAGGTTGGAAGGTGTCTTCTGTAATAACATTTCTGTCACTACAACATCACTGATTTATTTTCTTTAACTGCACATCATTTTTTTATTCCCTACTAATATTCTGTATTGATTTCCGTCCCAATGGGCTCCTCTTCACCCGTTTCCACTCTGTGTTTCGAACAGGATGTGAAAGCTCAGCGCAGCATCCCTCTCATTGGCTTCGAAGTCTCCCTCCCTGAGTCAGGTGACCGTCTGGAGCGGCGCTACGCCTTCAAAATGAGCCAGAGTCACCTGACTGTTTACTTCAGCGCTGAAGGAGAGGAGCTCCAACGCCGCTGGATGGAGGTGCTGTCCAGAGCCGGGAGAGGGGAGGAGCTACAAGTACACAGTCCGATCTCGGAGGCTCTGGAAGAAGAAGCGGAGGAACCCAGCTCTCTAGGAGAAAGCACATGATTGGTTTAAAAAATCTTTCCCTTATTTTTGCACACATAAACTGTACAAATGTGACAAGAAGAACCGTTTTCTGCCAAAACTACACACACACACACACACACACACACACACAGTAAGACAGGCACATGCAAACACACAGACACACACCACCTTCACAACTTTTACACAAACCTGTTGTAATTGTCAGTCGTAAGTTGCATGAAATATCTACTAGTATGTTTCTCTGTGTATCGCATTTCTTCTGTGAGTGTGATGGATCGGCACGCGGTGCATCAGCGCCTTGCCAGTTTAGTCACCCTGCTCTCCACTTTCTCCGCCGTGATCACCGAATCGTTCTCTTTTAGGAAGATCTGCTCCATCTTTTTTACCCAAAACCAGTGCTAGCCGTCCTAATTTGCCAGCATTTCTGTCTGTACAAGATGAAGTCAGAACAGCATTGGACACCATTTCATCTGTAACGTTTACCGTTTCATAAAAAGCCATCCGGTGGTGCAGATTCGCAGGAATCATAGCATTAATGAACGAATTGTCTCGAAGGTGTATCATTTTTTTCGTTAATAATATGATTATAGTGTACAGGGTGTCCCATAAAAACAAGATGAAAACTAAAGAGTTTATTTCAATCCTAATATGTTTTGCTTAATGCACAATTTTTAGGAGTAACTGAAAAAAAAAAATAATATATATATATATATATATATATATATATATATATATATATATATATATATATATATATAATATATATATATATTTATATGAATCCTATGAGGTTATAAAACTTATGGGATATCTTGTACAGTGATATATTAATATAAATAAATATATACGCAGTATATATTCCTCTTTATGTGGGTCAGTATTTTATATTTAAAATAAAACCTTCAATGAGCAAAAACAGTTTTATAGACTTTGTCAGGGGAAAAAACGCTTCCTTACAGCTGTGAAATTAAATAAAAGCTGCAAAATTAATTGTTTTCATTTTTTTTTTTTTTTACTAGGGTGTAATTTACAATTTGTTTGCTGTAAATTTTACGCAAGTGTTAGAAGCAAAAAAACTGAACAAAAACTACATGTCTGGTTTCGGCGTATTTTTGCTCAGACGTGGTAAAATGTAGTTCTGAGATTAATTCTGGATAAAAATAGAAAACAAAACAAAGAATATATTAGATAAAAAATAGATAAGACATATATAAGAAATCTCCCAATTTCAAGCACGATTGGGAAAAAATGCAAAGAAATGATATTCTTTCTTTCCTTTCTGTTCTTCTTTTACATCCTCCTCATATTAGTGACTTAGACCCACATACAGTGCAGTAATATGTACTGTGTATAGACATATAAAGATATATACACACACTAATACTAACATACGGAATATATAAGATTACGTTATATAATGATGAAATCCAGGAACTCGGGCTCGTCCTACCTTCCTGACGTCGTTAATATCCTATATTCGATATTAAATAATAAAAAGGACTGGTATCTCTGCTGAAACTAGCCGGTGTTGATCATTAACACTGACTTAGCATCTGTTTCTCCCAGACAAACCGCTCGGTCAGATAGGTGACCACAGAAAACAGGCAACCCCTCAGCATCCGTTTGGATCTATTGTGCCACTCTGTGGACATGTAGTGCACTACGTCCTTTCAGTATTCGGGCTTAATACAATACGATACAACCGATTAGGAAAAAAACTGGCAATTAAACAATAGGGCTTTAAATTAAATCTTAGTGCTAATCCAAACTAAAAGAAGGGGCTATTAATACGGTCTTTGTAGTATGCAGTAGTGTTTAATTAGATTTCGATACTGGGAGACTTTGTAGACAGAATGAATGAGAGAGAGAGAGAGAGAGAGAAAGAGAGTGAGTGAAAAAGCAGACATTTTTAATTAGTGAAATTTCTGGCGTATAAATGTAAACACGGGGTTTTTTTGATAGGAAAATATCTATAAATAAAACGTAACGAAAGTTTTGATGATACTATTGCGCATTTTTAAAACCGTGTTGTATTTGTGTATGGAAACAAAAGTAGTCAAAGATTCAAAATGGCGTCTGTAAATATCTAATTTATTGCACAAAACCCAGTTTTGTGGGTGGGGTGTTCTCCCCGAGCTCGGTGTTTAAATTCATTATGTGCCATTCAGATGGACATCAGAGCATCCCGTGGAGAGCATGTGAGGGGGGTTTTAACGCCCTTTATCCCTGGATCAAAAAATCCAAAAGTCGCTATGTTGTGTTTTGATCCTGTTTAAAATCGGGTTTGGCAGCACGAGCGGGTCGCTGTAACTGTATGTGTTGTCAGGAGATGTTTTTAGATCTTGCTCACCGCTTGTTCGAAAACACTTTGCTTGTTCTCTCACCCAAAGGCTTAACAATGATGTCAGAAAAAAAATCGGGGTCATTACCTGAACAGTGGACTGTTTTTTTTGTTTTGTTTTTTATATATATTTTCCAGCAGGTTTACGGTATTTCCTGGACCAAAAAGTCTACAAAACAACCTGTAAATTGTGATTTTGCATTCTAAAATTTGACCACAACACCCATATGACAATGCCCCTGTGCACAAAGCCTCCGAGTAGCTTAAAGACATAATGGTGTGTTCAGGTTGGAGTGGAAGAACTCGAGCGTCCTGCACTGGTTCCTCAATACTTTTGGCAATATAGTGTATTTTATTAAGATGTCCGTTTCCTATTCGCTGGTGTGACTTATTGTCCAGAAAATACGGTAATAGTCTTAGAGGAGTCTTGTGCGTTTTTCCTCTATGAATGTGTGAGTTCATCGTCAGTTGAGCCTGCCACTTGTTTACTCGTTCATACCTCCAGCATCACAGTTCAGCACAAACAAAGGGGTTTTTTCTTTATCATCAGTCCATCATCCTTCCTGCTATTCGTTTTTCCATATACTTCCCCCCCCCCCTTTTTTTTTTTACCAAACTATACTGCAGGAGAAATGTATTACTGTGTGTTGTGTTTATATTTTATTGTTTTCTGTTTTGTTTTTTTATTCGGATGTATTTATTGTTTTTTACACTATCCTCCGTTCTTGCTTTGGGAATCGAACAGCACGAATGACTGAATGTGTACGAAGAGGATCTGTACTGGGAAAATGTCCGGATTACCAGGAACAAAAGGTTCGGTTTTACATATCACTTCATAGAACTGCATTTTTAAACTTATGGACATTTGTTATGTGGCATTTTGTTCCTAGCGAACGCCATGTTTCAAGGCGCCAGTATGCAGGATTGCATTTCGCAGCTTGACTCAGCATCTTAACACAGCTATACTGGCAGATCTGACGGGGTTGTTTTCCCACACAAACGAGCACTTCTATTCACCAAAAAAAAAAAAAAAGGCGAAGGTGTGGTGCAGATGTGGTACTTAAGTCTTTATAAATTACAGTTGACAGGATTAATAAATCGATCAATTTTAAGGGTATGATGTTGATTGCTAAAATACCCATAACGTTTTAGTTTTATGGTTATACAGCGAAGAACGAAAAGTTAAAGCGAAGCAGACGTTCATTCGAATTTTTCTCCTTTTGTTCTGATTTTTATTTTTATGAACGGATCCTGACAGACAGCATGCAGACAACAGTGTGTTTATCTCTTGATCACATGACCACACGTCTGCGTTTGCTATGTGAGGGATTAATCGCTGGTGTCTTGCCTCCAGAAATAGACATGCTTTTTATAGCTGGACGTCGTGTGGGTGCATCGAGGTTACGGTTTCATCCTCTTTGCTCTCTGACATCAAAAACGATCAGCAGAAATGAGATCAAATATTATGCCTTTGTTCATGTTTTGGGCATAAAAATAGCAAATCTCTGACAGCACTAACATGTTTGCATTGTGCAAAAAGTGTCATTCGTGGGGTTTTTTTCCAAATCACTACATTACATATTTTTACTTTTTGTTTCTCTTCATCATGGAATCTGTATAAAATTGCTCCACCCATGATAAGTATTACTGTTATTACAAGTACTATTCTAATTATTATCATTAATTATATTAGTGGCAGGCCACTGGGTACCATTGTATGTTGATAACCCAATAAAAATCTGTGCAAGATCATGAAAATGTTTATGAATTAAAGGAATTAAAAACAAACTTGATTGGTTAATCTCACTTTGTATTATACACGTGACACATCCTAACCTGAGCTATACCGACCAGGAGTCATTGGAGAAGTAGTGGGTCAGTGGTGAAGGTGTTGGACTAATACCTGGAAGACTGGGGTTCATTTTCCAGCACTACCAATCTACCACTGCTGGGCCCCTGAGCAAAGCTAACCCCTAATTGCTCAGCTGTATTAAAAACAAAGATAAATGTAAGTCACTCTGGATAAGGTCGTCTGCCAAATGCTGTAAATGTAAAATATTTTTTAATTCTAATTAATCTTTAAGATCTTTAAGATAATCTTTATTGATCCCACAGTGGGGAAATTAAATTGTTACGGTGGCTCAGATACAGAAACAATTACGTGCAAAGTAGGAAAATAGGTGAGAGGTATTGCCTATGATGGATGTCAGCTTAACCAACATCCTCCTCTCACCCACCTCCTCCACAGAGTCCAGTGGACAGAACTGGCCCTCCTGACCAGTTTGTTGAGTCTCTTAAAGTTTTCATTAACAAAAATAAATAAATTGAATAGGTTCATTAGGGTTTAATATAGGTTCATTAGGCTTTACACAGCACTAATTTAATATTATAATAAGACATGTCTTTGAGTAAAAACAGCAGAAATTTAAAAAAAAATTAATGTATTATTATAATGCAATAATATACAGTAGAATATGTGCATTATACAATACATTGGTATTAGTGTTGTAGTAACTAATACATTACTGTAAATATATATTTTAAAAATGCCACAGTAAATAGTACATAGTCATATTTTTCCATTTTATCTGTTTGGATGATGAAATATCTTACGAAATTAAATCAAAGACGGACTCCTTTTTACTGCATATAAACAAGAACTTGCGCTGTTCGCCTGATTTGTGGTGAGGACGCTAAACCCCGCCTACACGTAACGCTATTGGTTAAGTCGGCTGTCTGTCCAGGCTCTGCCGATAACTCGTCTATAGTGATGTAATTTCAGGGATTTTCCGTCTTTACGGTGGTGTTCGACTCTCAAAGAATCGATTCTTCACGGTGTCGGTTCGGGTTGCGCGCTGTGTGATTTAGTTATTAAATATAATCACAGTTATGATATTTTTTGTTTTTTGGACAAAAAGACAAAGACAAAAGAGTATGTCTTAAATTACTCACGATGACACTTTGGGTTAGCATTATAACAGCGTAAATGAATCTTGAGTCAACTTATGATTTATGTTTTTAAAAAGCTTTACAACAGTTAATTAAACAGTATTTTAATTATTCATTCATTTTTTTTTAATGATACATCCCGGTCAGACTGTGACTGGACCCTTAAAAACTGTATCGCATAAAGGTTCAAAGAATCGACTCTAACGCTTTGAATCCGCGAGCCGACTCCTTTAAACAGTCTTGACGCTTTTTTTGTGGTCGGAGGAGTCATTTCAAGCGGAGGGTTGGAAGCTGAGAGCTGCGCATACTGATGTTTACATACATTTGAAAGTTAAGTGAAAGGGACGTAACTAGTCACAAAACTAGTTAACCTGTTTATGCGTGTCCAACACTGTTTTCAGGCTAGTTAGTAAAGCTAACTCGCGTCTTTTTAAAGCGTGTTTTTGTGAACAGCGTTATTGTAGCCGTGTTGTTTACTGCGGAGACCATTTTTGTTAAACTAACAAGAGGGACAGCTTTAAATTCAACAAATTTACATCAAATCGTCTTTTTTATACTAACAGAAAGAAACCGCAGCACAGTTTAAGAGTGTGTGTGAGAGTGTGTGTGTGTGTGTGTTGAGAAATGTCCGGGCTGTCTTTAAAGATCCTGCAGCAGGGAGAAGAAAAGAACAATCCGGATCTCCAGAAGAACTCCAGACAGGTAGAGGTACCTGGAGAACCTCCTCAGACTGTCTTCGTCATCCTTGATTCATCTGAACATCTCAATCTTCTCAGGTGAGTGTGTGAGCGTTTGCTGTGTACCTTCATAATCTTCTTACACCATCCAAAAAAAGCATCCGTCTATCTATCTATCTATCTATCTATCTATCTATCTATCTATCTATCTATCCATTCATTCATCTATCCATCCATACATCCATCCAATCTCCTGCCTGCCAGATGTTACAGTTATTACCCCCCGGGGATGATTGATAAAAGGTCCTAAACACCTCTTACACACAGTCCCGGTTGGGGATTTGACTTTTTGACTTTCTGAGGACATTGTAAATATTTTTATGTCTATAATAATCACAAGCCAATCACATAATTGTGTAAAAATGGTGTCATGTTTGGTAACTGATTAACTGACTAATTAATTGCATTTTTTTTTTTTTTACTGTTCCACCGGTTGTGTCCTGTTAAATTTACATAACAAACATTTTATAATTTATCATTATATAAACTGATCTAGTGGTCAGATCTGTTTGAAAAGTGCTTAAAGTTATAACATTTTAGTTACATTTCATTGAGGAAAAAAAATTACACAACAGGGAGGAGCTGATACGGGAAAATAATCCACAACCACATGTGTCTTTTAAACAGGAAGTAAAAAAAAAAAAACCAGCAGAATAAACTGATATGTTTTATTGCTTTTATACCGCAGCAATTTTAACAAGTTTTGCCATTGGCCAATTGGGGGGGCGGGTTGCAGGTATAGAATCCCAGTTCAATGACAGTTAATGTAACTATAAATGGCCTAAAAGTATAACTTTAAGGGCTCGGGTTCTTTTTGGTTCCAACCATGCACGCTTGAGCTCCGGCACCCGCAAGCGACCCGGGTTCTATTCCGGCTCGGGTCCCTTTAAGTTATACTTTTTATCCAAAACTTCTCCACGCTGAAGACGGTCCAGTGTTGGAAATCTTCCTGATCTTTATTCAATTCAATTCAATTGTAGAAAACGTCCGAGAAATAAAGAGTGTTAATAGAACGCTGCAGTTTTTCACTGCCGGGCGTCTCAACAGCAATACAGCAGTAGATTGTGGAGATCTTTGGGCTTCAATGATCAATAGGTCTGTTATGGCTTGACAAGCTGAAGCTTTGTGTCAGTAGATAAAGCCGGAGTGGCGACAGAGAAAGGAATCCGCGTTAAAGATTAAAGATCGGCTGTACGAGTGTTAGGGTTCGAACTGTGAGAGAGTGGCCGATTGTGTGTGTGTGTGTGTGTGTGTGTGTGTGTGTGTGTGTGTGTGTGTGCGCGCACATCTCGTTTAAGGTTTATGATCTTTTAGCACCTCCGAGAGCATAAAATCACGGTTTGACCTTGTTGATTCTAACTGCTGCTCGTCACACTGTCTTCATCTGACCAACACTTTGCTGCTCTCAGCAACTATGGTGTTGTTTTTTATTGTATTTTCGTGCATGTAGTGTGACCCTTTGGATAGATAAATCACCCAGCAGACTGCACACTAAGCTCTCTGCCTTTACAGGAAAAAGGAAGTGGGTTTGTGTGACTGGCAGCCGGAGTGCTGATAGACGCTCGGCTGAAGCTTTCACTCTGACTCGCATAATGATCCAAAGGACAAGGACCTCGTTTGTGTCTGGTTCTAAGGGCATGTAGACGAGGGGAAAAATAACCCACTACAAAGAGCGTTTATCTCAGAGATTTTCTAAGCTAACAACCCCTGGGTGGTAAATCCTTCACCGATTTACCTAATTCTACCCTCGGTCGATTCTGTTCAGGAGGTTGTTTACGTGTCCATGTGGGTAAACATTAATAAAGTGTTTTCACACGGTTCTGCTCGACATGGTTAATCTTTTTTTCAGTCCTTTCTTCATAGCGCGAAATTTGCAGAAGGTTTATCCGATTTGAGGGAAATGGATAACGTGTGCTGGGAAAAATGAAACGTCAATAAAATCATGAAAGTTGAAGTTTAAGAGCATGAAAACCCTTTAATTATAAAGGGTTTTGAATAAACAACGGAATCAGTTTTTTTTTTCAGCAGGTTTGTCTTGTCTGATTTGTTGATATGTCTGATTTGTTGATGTGTAGATACACACACTAGTTTTACTAATTACTTTAACTGTTTAATAAAATAATCATATCTGATGGTCAAAAGTATCAGGACACCTGACTATCACATCCTGTTCCAGATGTTTGTCCCACTCTTCCCCAACCTATAATAATTTCTACACTTCTGGAAAGACTTTCCACTAAATTGTGTCATGTGACTGTGGGGATTTGATCATATTAGTGAGATCAGACACTGATGTTGAGGTGAGAAGGTCTGGGGTTCAGGCAGGATTCCAGATCATCCCAGTGGAGCTGAGTCGAAGTCAGGACTCTATATACTGTACAGGATATAAGAGAGCTTCTACACCAATCAGAACACAGCATGTCTTCATGAAGTTCAGGGGTTTGTGCACAGGGACATCGTCATGCTGGAACAGGGTTCAAGTCTCTTAGTTAATGCATTGCGACAACATACAAAGACATTGTAGACAGCTGTGTGCTTCAGACTGTGGCAACTGTCGGGATGTGCCAACACATATGGATGCCCTGTTAGTGTCCACAAACTTTTGGCCCTCAGGTGGTATTTCGATGGTGATTTAAGTGCTCTGTCCCTGTCAGAGACATCCCACTTGTTCAGATCTGAGGAACATAAGGACTGTATTGTGTTTATATCAATATTGTCCACATCAAGTTTTTATTCTGTGTGAATGGGGGCGGAGTCATGCTGCAAGAGACCACCCCCATCTGAGTAGAAGTGTTTTGTAATAGGACGTAACGGTGATCAGTCAGAATATTGTAGTGATGGAACTTAAAGGGACAAACGAGTAAAAGTCATGCAGAAAAAAAACAGCATCATAAACATCATAAAAACACTTTTTTTATTAATTCTGTCTGCAGGGCAGACATTAAAGTGCTGCTGCTGTTTCGACTTTCAGGCCAGATGTTTTACAGCACCAGATGTGGCCTTTGGTCATTACCTCAGAATCTGTTTATTAAAATCGCGGCTGCACTCGTGTGATTTTCTGCTATGAAAAAAATGTTCCGGGTTTTTGTGGACGCTGAAAAATCCTGAAAGAATCAGAGACATGAACCCACAACCCTCTCTCGAATTAATGTCAAATCTCTTCTCTTCTCTTCTCTTCTCTTCTCTTCTCTTCTCTTCTCTTCTCTTCTCTTCTTTCTTTTGTTGATTCTTTCTTTCTTTGGCCTTTTTTGTGTTGTTTCTGTCTGTTTTCTCTCCTTTACTCTTCTTTCTTTTTTTTTCTTTTCCCTTTTTTTTTTGTTCCTTTTTATGTTCTTTCTTTCTTTTCTTTTCTTTTCTTTCTTTGTTTCTTGCTTTCTTGTTTTTGTCCCTTTTGTGTTCTTTCTTTCTTTCTTTCTTCCCTTTTTTTTCTTCCTACATAGGATTTGCATTGCTAGTTTAATGAAAATTCTCCAACAAACCAGTTGAATAGTTGAAACTGGTGTATTGTTGGAATAAAGACTTGCCCTGAATAGCTGGGAGTCGTAAGCCGTCTGTTTTCCTGTCTCCTGTCCTGAGCGTTAAGCTGAGAGGAAATGACTCAGCAGAGCTGCTGGTTCTGTTTTACAGCTCAGACGGAAGCTTTGCTGAGTGCAGGGAATCGCATGCCTGAAGGAACCGCGCTGTCAACAGAAACAGAAACAGAACAGAAATCGCCTTTGGCTCCTGCTAAGTAATTAAACAGCGTATTTATTTCTCAGACCGATCTTTGTTCCTTTATCGCTGAATGACGGCTCGTCCTCGGTGTAGCTGTAGTAATGATCAGAGCGAGATGATTCAGCTGTATTATATAGTTTCCATAACCTCTTTCATAAACATGGCCTAATTAGTACTGTGCTGTTTGAGGAAAATAATCACTGAGCTGGGAAAGAAAAGAAAAGAAAGGAAGAGTCACCGCTCTTATTATACGGTCGATTATGACATGATGTCATTTTATTAGTTTATAGTTGTTCATGTTATAAATGCTCCAGTTATCATCCACATGTAAAGCAGCTGGAATCTTTCTTTCATTCCGTTTCGTTTCGTTTCATTCTCTCTCTCTCTCTTATTCTCTCTTTTTTTTTAATTAGTTTATTTATTTATTCACTCCATCATGCTCTCTTTCCATTTATTAATTCCTCTATTCATTTATTCATTCATATTTACTGACAAATACATATCCAGTATTGCAAAGCAAACAAAATAAAAGAATAGAAGAGAATTTATAAATAAATGAACAGCAAACGATTAAACCCCCGATGTATCGAACACGTCTGCGGTAAGTTGTTAGTGTAAGTTGTTACTATAGAAACGATGGCGTTTAAGTCCGAGTGTGTTAATACACACCTGCGATTTGACTTTTAGCCAGAACACAGTGAAAGCTGCTGTTACTAACACTTCATTAACACCTCCGAGCCGAGAACCCAACAGATGAGATGAGAATGACACACATTGGAGGTGCACATGTCCCAGAATAATGTGTGTCTCTACTTTCATTACAAATGTTATTTCCTTTTTTTTTAAATGTTGATAATCAGTAATATTTAGCGATATTAAGTTATTGTAGGTAATAAATAATTATAGTAATAGAAGTATATAAAAGGGCTGTCACAATTATTAAGTAACCGTATGAGCACTGTTTGTGTTCTTCTTTTCTTTGTCATTTTTTGTGTTCTTTCTTTCTTTCTTTCTTTTTTTCTTCTTGTCCTTTTGGTGTTGTTTCTTTCTATTTGTTCTTTGTTTTCTTTCTTTTTTTTTGTTTTTTGTTGCCCAGAGTCTGTCACAGGATTTTCTGAGCATTGGGGTTGTCTGTGGATCTGAGCACGCTCCACTATCGCTCTATTGCTGGAGTGCAAACGCATTTACGCTTAGCAAATCGATGTAAGTTTAAATGATGCTTTTCTGCTGCGTTTTGCATCACTGAGACGCATCAGCGCATTTCTACAGCAAAGATGTTTGCTAATGTTTCTTTGCCGTAATCTACCGATCCTTTAAGGAGCAGAATCAGTCTTATCGGGAAATGTGACCTTTATAGCATGTTCTGGTATGGTTATAGTTTATTGTTATTATTTTATCACTGACAGGATTTCTTATTCTTATTTCTGTAAAATACAATAATTATTATGTAGTAAATAAATGACTCTATTGAATTTAGTTAAATGTGCGAGGTTTGTTAATTGTATACTGCTATCAATTTTTTGTCAAATCCCTAAAACAATTAATTGCTAAAGCCGGAAAACAGGCAATAAAGCATCATAATCTCAACTATTTATTTTACAATTATTCACCACCCAAAAAAATCATAATCGTGACATCTATAAATAATATAATTATTTCCAGTACCACTTTCACCTGATCACAATTTTTCCCAACATTTTATTATTTTTTTTAACATAATCTCTGTTTCTATATTTTTTTATTTTTTATTTATAAATATATTTCACGTTAGCATGTTCTATAACTGTATTGTTTATTTTTTTTATTTTCGTATTTATTTCTTCACTTTCATATCGAATGCACTTTACATATATAAATAAATCACAATATATGTGCACACACCCCGCCTCACAGATGCGCTGATATTGTGATTGATTTATAGAATCATCCAATCGCTGAAATGCGAGTATGAAAAGTGCTTTAAAATTTGTCCAATCGTATCAGTGGGGCCGGGTCCGTCAGCCAGTCACAATTTAGGGGGCGGGCTTAAGCGAGCGCTCGGGTTTGGCTGAAGCGTCGCTAGTGCGCCCTCTGGCGGTTCACAAACATTAGTCTTAGTTCCTAAATTTAGAAACTATCGGTGTTTCGTGGTGCGCAACTCGGACGATTTCCTGGTTCGAGTGGATTTCTGATGATCTGTGGATCATTTCGGAGCGATTTTAGGCAGAGGGATTCTGTAAGATGTGCCCGGCGGTGTCGTCTGATCTGGTTAGTGCGCTGGGTCGGTATTCTGGGTTACGGCTCAACATGGCCACAACATGGGCAGGGAGGGAGAACTGCGTTAAATCGTTTCTTTCCGCGGATTGCACCGAATCGGGAGGTCGTAGAGTTCAGATAAACACCGTATCGGTTTAAAGACTATAGAAAGGGAACGGTTGAGCTTCTGTTCCGCTGTGTGTGTGTGTGTGTGTGTGTGTATGTGTGAATATGTGTGTGTGTGTGTGTGTGTGTGTGTGTGTGTTCAGCCGGGGTGCTTTGACAGCTCGCTCCGGGGTCTGTTTACATGCCGGAAAGCTGCTGGGGATCCTTTTACATTTATACTCTCAGATCAGGCGAACTCATACTACAGATTCTGATTAAAGATTAAAAATAATTAATTAATTACTTAATAATTATTTCTATAATATAGAAATAAAGAAAAATAACTACGAAAATAGCGATTATTCTGTAAACGGGGGTATAAACAGCTAAAATATATATAACAGAAATGTGGATTACAGTGTAAAGTAGTAATATAGAATACAGTTAACTTTATTCATGTTCATGTACTGGATTATTAAATATAGTGTTTACATTAGTATAGAATTATTATAGAATTGAGTATAGAAATGTAGATGATCCTGTAAATTTGTTAAAAAATTTATAATATTCTATAGAACAGTTTTTATAGAAATTACAATCCCGTATACGACCTTTATAAAGCGTACACTAATTATATAACTAATTCTACAACAAATGTTGACAGTAATGTACAATTTTATAGAAATGTTAACAGTCCTGTAAAATAATTATGTAAAAATATTAACAATCCTGTAAACTAAATTTATAGAAACATTGACTATCAGATGCGATTTTTTTTTATAACATGTTTTTTAAATTTATATAGAAATGATTCTATAAACTATTTATATAGATGATATCTGATTCTATAAACTATTTATATAGAAATGTAGATGATTCTATAAACTATTTATATAGAAATGTACTGATTAAACTATTATATAGAAATGTAGATGATTCTATCTAAACTATTTATATAGAAATGTAGCTGATTAAACTATATATACTGACTGATTATATATATTTAATAGAAATGTAGATTCTATAAACTGATTCTATAAACTATTTATATAGAAATGTAGATGATTCTATAAACTATTTATATAGAAATGTAGATGATTCTATAAACTATTTATATAGAAGTGTAGATTGCTTAGCTGTAGATGAATTCTATAAACTATTTATATAGAAATGTAGCTGATTCTATAAAACTATTTATATAGAAATGATTCTATAACTATTTATGTAGGATTCTTAAACTATTTATAGAAATAGAAATGTAGCTGATTCTATAAACTATTATATAGATCTATAACTAAATAGTAGAAATGTAGCTGATTCTATAAACTATTTATATAGAAATGTAGCTGATTCTATTTATTCTAAACTATTTATATAGAAATGTAGAGTCTGATTCTATAAAACTATTTATATAGAAGTGTAGTAGAGATGGATTCTATAAACTATTTAATAGACGTGTGATGAATTCTATAAACTATTTATATAGAAATGTGTGATTATAGAAATGATTCTATAAAACTATTTAGTTATATAGAAGTGTAGATGGATTCTATAAACTATTTATATAGAAAATAAATGTAGATGATTCTATAAACTATTTATATAGAAATGTAGCTGATTCTATAAACTATTATATATAGAAAGATTCTATAAACTATTATATATAGAAGTGTAGATGATTCTGTATATAAACTATTTATATAGAAATGTAGATGATTCTATAAACTATTTATATAGAAATGTAGATGATTCTATAAACTATTTATATAGAAATGCAGGTGATTCTATAAACGTACATGATCCTGTAAACTGATTCTATAACAAATGTTGACGATTCTGTAGAATGGTATAGAAATGTTGACTATCCTGTAAAATTAAAATTAAAATTAAATTGAATCTTCCGAATTTCTTTATATTGAAAACATAAATCTGTGTGTTTTTACAAACTGGGTATTTCAGGACAACAAAAAAAATAATTGTTTAAAAATAAAGAAAACAATTGTGTTAATTTTTCAATGTTAAATATTTGGAACTGTTTAAATGCCACATAAAATTCAGTTTTGTTAATTTGCACTCATCAATAATTAACATTTTTACAATTCAGATGATTTAAATTCATATTATAAGCTGTATATTTCTATGGGAATGTAAACTGATTGATGGAAGTCTAGACGATCCTGTAAATTATTCTTATAGATCATCATGTAGATAATCGTTTTCCATTTTTATAGAAATGTGGGAAAACCCCCCACATTATAAGTATAATAAGTTTTATTAAAATGTAAATAATCTTGTAAACAAATTTGATAGAAATTGAGACAGTTCTGTAAAGTAAATGTATGGATTCTGTGAGCTAGTATAGAATTTGGGAAAATTCTCATATAAGTGTAGATAATCGTGTAACCAATTACGGCTGTGTATTGGCAAGAGCCTAATGACTTTTTCGAGATAAGAAAAAGTCGACGTGTCACTCGATAGCCAGTCAGACATCTACGTTAGCAGGTGGAGTCGTCTGATCTCCAAGGTAAATGTTGTAAATTATACTCAAAAACCAGTTTATTCCAGTACATCCTATTCTATTGTTTTTTATACAATATTCGTTATTTATAAGTTTATTTAACATGTAACAAATAAAAATTGCTGTGTTTTTTTGGGGACCCAGAACGAATTAATGGCATTTTAATTCATTTTCATTGGGAAAATCGATTTGACAAACAAGTAATCAGAGTTACGAGCTCCGTCACAGAACGAATTAAACTGTATATCGGAATACAATACAAAAAAAGCTAACAAATAGCAAAAAACAACAAATACCAAGCCCACCATGCCTCTTCTGAGACAATAAGCTGTATGGTTCTACTACAGGATCGGAGGAGAAAGTTGTTTGACACATACTGGGATTATTAGTTAAATCAGTTTAAAACCTAAATTAAATCAATATTGATATTAGAGGTTAAAATATCAAAAAAAATATTGCGATAGTTTTCTGTAGAACTGTAAATGGTCCTGTGAGCTATTCTAGAGGGTATAGACTAAATGTATAGAAATGTTAAAACTATAATTATAGAATTGTAGATGTTTCCCCAGTCTTATTCCCTGTAAACTGATTATTATAGAACCGTTTCCAGTCGTCTAAAGTGAATCTTTGTTCATCTGAAGTTAATGTTATTGTAATCCCAATTCTGTAATCGGGTGCTGTTGAAGTGACGTAAATTTTAAGAGTGGTCAGTCGAGTATTTGCGAAATGAAGCTTCGTATTTATTTCTAGTCTGTTTTGATGTCAGTGTGAAAATGCTTCAGGTGACTGATGTATATAAGAAGTTGTGGGGGAAAATGATTGTGTTTTTTGTTGTTTTTTTAACCGTTATCGGGAATCCAAAGCCAAATGCAGCAGTGGATACAAATATACATAAAAACGGTCCAATCAGGTGGTCTAATGCACTCGGGTACGCTTGTACGGGTTTTTTGAAAACCAGCTCAGCTCTCCTGTTCTCCGAATTTGTCCGTTAGTGCGCTAACTGCTCTTGGGCTCAAGCCAAAGCTGCTATAAATCAAGCAGAACCAGCTCGCTGATCCTCCAGCCTGCCTTCCTGATCTACTGCCCTCATGACCTTTAAGTTCACCCAAGTAGAATTTCCCTGAAGAATCGTCTCCATGTAGGGTTGGCCAACGTTGGGAAAGAGTTCTTTCTTTAAACACTCTTGTTTTTGTTGGGTTTTTTTCCGTATTAGAGTCGAACCGCTTTTACCCGAGTCAGGAATCGTCGCTGACATCGAGGTGGACGGCATCCTCGCGTCCGAATCGGACACCTTTTATCAGCTCAAGAGTCAGCCCATTACAGTCAGGTGAGTTCAGGACACAACACACACACACACACACCGTGCTGTTAGTTAGGACTGGCGATTGACAAAAAAATATATAAACTGTAATGATTTTTAATTGTTGTGTTTTGAGCTGTAAATGGCGCTCCGGGGGTCAGTTATTCTGTGGGTATGTGTCAGAGAGGTTTTAAAAGTTCACTGTTTTGCGATGGTTATGCTGTTTTTTGTTGCAAAGACTTGGAAGACTAAGTAAGTTTGGTCATTTCTCAGATTCTTCCTCTTATCTGTTGCTCAAGTTGGACACAAATAGATTAGATTAGATTAGATTTACCCTTATTGTCATTGTGCAAGGTACATGTACAGAGCCAATGAAAAGCAGTAGGTTAACAAGCACTATATCTTATCCTATAAAGATATTACAGTGCTTATAGAGCTATTACAGTGCTTATAGAGCTATTACAGTGCTTATAGAGCTATTACAGTGCGTATAGAGCTATTACAGTGCTTATAGAGCTATTACAGTGCTTATAGAGCTATTACAGTGCTTATAGAGCTATTACAGTGCTTACAGAGTTAGTATAGTGCTTATAGAGCTATTACAGTGCTTATAGAGCTATTACAGTGCTTACAGAGTTAGTATAGTGCTTATGGAGATGTATTAAGTATAATAAGTCTAATCTAAGAATTGACGGGCTGTATGATGTACAAGCACAGCGCGCCCTCATTGAAATCTCACCCAGTCGTATTTAAAAGCATTCTTATTTGTGGATGATTTTTGCTATAACTTGATATAACAAACTCACTTTGAATATGTTGAACTGACTTTTTGGTGCTTCACTAAATTTGGGCTTTTTCCCTTTTTTGGTTTGAAATGCATAAACACATTGTTCGCATACTGGATAAAGAGCACCACTAATAATAATACTGTGCTAATCGGTCTCAAATGCTAAATATTTCCATATTTGACTTTTAGCACCCGAGTCTGGTCAAACTTTGCCATTATCCAAGTGTAGTTCTTTGTGCTTCTTGGAGTATTTTGTTATTTTCCTTTACCTGTCGCAGACTGAAACAGCGCCTCCGTCAGGATTTTAACATGTTCATACCGACTTGGAACAGTAGTATCAGTTCTTGTGATGTCTCTACACCAAGCTGCCACTGCTGTGCGCTTAAACAAGGCCCTTAACCCTAAACAGCACAGTCGGTTAATTAATGTCACTGTAAGTTTGCCAAATGCTGTAAATTCAGGGTGTCCAAACGCGGCCCTAGAGGGCTGGTGTACTGTTGGAGTTTAGCTCCAACCCTTATCAAACACATCTGAACCAACTAATCAAGGTGTTGCTAGAGTATACTTAAAACTTAAGGTAGGTATGTTAAGGAAAGTTGGATCTTAACTCTGCAGGCCCTCCAGCACCTAGTCTGCTGTAAATGTAAACATAGTATTAGATTAGAGTAGATTAGTGTGGATGAGTATATTAGTGTAGATAAGTAGATTAAAGTAGATTATTTAAAGTATATAAATAAATTAGAGTAGATAAGTAGATTATTAGAATAGATCGTTTTAGATTAGAGTAGAATAGAGTAGATTATTAGTTTGGAGTAGATTAGAATAGATTATTAGATTGGAATGGATTATTAAATGACAGTATATTATTAGAGTAGAATAGAGTAGATTATTAGTTTGGAGTAGATTAGAGTAGATTATTAGATTGAAATGGAATATTAGATTGCAGTATATTATAAGATTCGAGTAGATTAGAGTAGATTATTAGTTTGGAGTAGATTAGAGTAGATTATTAGATTGCAGTATATTATTAGAGTAGAATAGAGTAGATTATTAGTTTGGAGTGGATTATTAGATTGGAGTAGATTAGAGTAGATTATTAGATTGGAATGGATTATTAGATTGGAGTAGATTAGAGTAGATTATTAGATTGGAATGGATTATTAGATTGGAGTAGATTAGATTATTAGTAGATTATTAGATTGGAATTAGAATGGATTATTAGATTGGAGTAGATTAGAGTAGATTATTAGATTGGAATGGATTATTAGATTGGAGTAGATTAGAGTAGATTATTAGATTGGAATGAGATTATTAGATTGGAGTAGATTAGAGCAGATTATTAGATTGGAATGGATTATTAGATTGCAGTATATTATAAGATTAGAGTAGAATAGAGTAGATTATTAGTTTGGAGTAGATTATTAGATTGGAGTAGATTACTGTATTCGATTAGGTTATCAGATTATTAGATTAGGCTAGAGTAGATGATTACATTAGAATAGATTAGATTATTAGATTAAATTAGATTAGATTAATATTAGATTTTAATTATCGCTTACAGAAAATGGATATACACTTTTATAAATGGGGGCTGTTTTTTCTTTGCCCCAGGTTTTTTCCTGTAACAGTCGATGTGAGCAGTGAGATTCCAGATGAAATATCTCTCATTCCAGAGCTGAAACTTTAATATCAAACCTTCTGTTGATTCTTTTCTCCCTCAAATATTTGCTTTGCATTAACTTGAAGATTTGCTTACATCCGATTGGCCAAAATGTTGTGTAATTAAGCAGCCGCGCGAACGAGGACGAAGGCGACGCCGCTCTCCAGCTGTGCATGCTTCAGTGCCGAGCGTGTGTGAGCACATCTGCATGCTGTTGTTGCCGTTGGCTGCTTTAAGCTCTGGGACTTCCCACAGTGACTCAGCACATTGGCAGTCGTTTAGGAAAACAGACGCGGGGCTTTTCAGTGGAAATTCAACTTTCAAGACTTGTGGAGTTTTTACATTTTTTACTTCTTTTTCATTGTGGTCGGCTTGAGGAAGTTTCTGAGTTTACGGATTTGTTTGGGAGTTTTGTTTTCAGGAAGTCCCTGTGGGATGTACTGGGTTGATTTGATCACTGCGAAACTATTCTTAAACAGTGTTTACGCTCATGTCCTCTTATGAAGTCCTGCGATTGGGAGACATTATAATCATCCGGTACATCCCGTTACACACAAACCTCGAAACTTTTGTTTTTATTAAAGTTTTTATAATAGTTTTCTAAATGTGTTAGTTATTATTCATTTTGCAGATGTTTGTGTGTGTGTCTTTCTGTGCGTGTGCGTGCCTTTTTGTGCATGCGTGTCTGTGTGTCTTTCTGTAATGTGGGTGTCTTTATGTGTGTGTGTGTGTCTCTGTGTGCGTGTTTGTGTGTATGTCCGTCCGTCTCTGTCTGTCTGTCTGTGTCTGTGTGTGTTTATTTGTTTGTGTTAGTGTGTGTGTGAGTATGTTTGTGTGTATATGTCTGTGTTTGTGTGTGTGAGTATGTTTGTGTGTATAGTCTGTGTTTTATACTGTATATGTTTGGAGTATGTAGGAATTTATAAAGTTGTAAATTGTTAGTATATAATTTGCTATGATTTTAGGGGGAAATCTTGTATTAGGCTGTACTGGTGAAAATCATTATTCTGTATTTAGTTACTTGCCTACATTATAAACCGAACAGCTGCATTAAAACCACCTGTTTTATATTGTTTCGGATCCCATCATCCCACCAAAACACTTCCTATTCCCACCCATGGACACAAAGCTCCGCCCCCAAAACCCAGCATGCTTTAGCTCCAGTTAAACTGACTGTAACACGCAGGTCTTTTTAGAAAGGCAACTCACAACAATGTAAACAGGCAAATTGACCACATAACAACTGAATTATTGTTATTATTATAGAACAATAATTACAGAGAATGTTCTTAATGCGCTTTTTTATTTATAATAAAATCAGATCTATTTATACAATTTGCCTTGATGTAGAGAATAAAAATAGGATAAAGGCCCAGCTGGTGGTTTTTCTGACCGTCCTCAGACTATTAATCAGCATATAGTACTAATGTATGTATCATAATAAAGCTGGTTTTTTACCCATTTTGCCCTTCCTTTAGTGGCTCAGTTGCTCGTGCCGCTCCCGCTGTGACCCTTAGCACGTCCGCCATGTCCTCCCGGGTGTTAATGAGGCAGGAGCTGATGAGGCAGCAGGCACAGGACCAGGAGAGGAGAGAAGCCCAGCAGCAGGCGTCCAGCGCACAACTGCGTCCCATAGACTCGACTCCCGCCATCTCCGTCTCGTCCTCTCTGCCCAATGCTCGCCCCACCACCACGCAGGTTCCTGTGGAGGTGCTGAAGGTAAGCATGCTTATGGTTAAAGGCCTTACTGACTAAACTGACTAAAGCTATGTAATTTTTAGGATCGTTGATAGTCAGATTGTACGAACATGACCCTCATGTCACACCGTAGGATCTGAGTTATTATAATGTATTATACGTCAGTCTAGACGTGTTAAAAACAGATGCACACGAAAAGACTCGTCTGGAATTTTACCTCATCAATCCGTGACACGTTTAGTAACCGGCCTTTTCTCGCTAAACGTCAGCTAGCAGGTTACATTCCATAACTCTAAGTTTCTCTTCTTGCTGTTCCATCCACCAGACTTGTTTCGACATTTACCCCCCCCCCCCGGTGGTTTGAAGTTATTGTGTTAATTGCGTCATTCATTTCGGAGCTGTTATTGGTTGGATGGTCATTGTAGGAGGAGTAACTCTGTGGAAAAGAATCTTCTGACACCGCACAGGAAAAACTGATCGCAGCAGTCATTCATCGTCTGTCAGTGAACACAACAGATTTTTGCGAAGGGTTATAGGTATATCGTTTAGGATTTCAGAACATGTCCCACTAAATCAGAGCCCAAATCACAGTTTAAACCCAGCTTAAGATTTTAGCAGTGATGTCATCATTTCTGTTTAGTAAAATGCTTTAATGAGATTTGGAGGTGCAGCTTATCATAAAAAATGCCCCCTGCCCCAGTCATTACAAAACTGCTTATATTTGCAGTTAGTAACTTATGGGGTAGGGCTGGGCCAATAAACAGTATCATATCGAATCATGGTAAAATTGATATTAATGACGGTGATAAAATTGACATGAATTATAGAAATAATAATGGATAATCATTTAGATTAAGTTGCTGTTTAGCACAGATGGTCATGTGTTTATTCTGCTTCTCCTCAGGTTCAGACTCACCTGGAAAACCCGACTAAGTATCACATCCAGCAGGCTCAAAGGCAGCAGGTGAAGCAATACCTCTCCCACACCCTCGGTAACAGAGTGGCCAGTCAGACGCTGGCCATGTCGCCTTCACCCCAGTCAGGCTCCGCCCCCGAGCTGGCCCCAGCTGCCAGCAGCACTCCCAGCAGCCCCCTGGCTGTGCTGAGCCTCAGCTCCCATAAAGAGGAGGTAAGTTCTAACAATGGAAAGCTCATATATTTATCTATCTATCTGTCTGTCTGTCTGTCCGTCCGCCCCCCCTCTATCTCCCTCCCTCCCTAACAGGCATTTCATTCTATACATTACCCATCAGTACATAGACGAGTTGTAAGTGGTAGCTTAGTGGTTACAATGTTGGACTAATGATCAGATGATCATAGGTTCACCCAGCTACCACTGCTGGGCCCCTAAGCAAGGCCCTTAATCCTCTTGAAAACTGCTTAGCTGTACAAATGAGATAAATATAAGTCACTTAGGGTATCTTCCCATGTAAATATGACTAAATGTTATGAACAGCTGCTATTAGCGATCAGTGTTTAGCTTTATAAATAATGTTTTATAAAAAACCTGTTGTGAAAATGTTTTTTTGTTTTTTTTTTCAACCTTTAGGTATGACTAGTCTCTGGTTTGAACTGCTAAATAATTTAAAAGCTAAACAATTCATATACATCCATGATTGGATGCAGCAGCTCACAACAGATTTATAGATGTTAAATATACACATCCAAAAATAAGAATCGATAGCAGTCATTAACAAATGATGAAGATGATTTTTAAAAAATAACAATAAAAGCAGGGATCTAAACATGTAAAAGTACTCAATTAATATTATATTGAACTTTAATTATGGTGATATGGTAGATTATTAGGTAAAATATTATAAATAGTGCTGTGTATTGGAAAAGACCTACGCCAAACATGTCCTCTGTTGCAGTGTCCAAATGATTTAATTTTAGACTCCTCTGTCCAAAGACATTCCAGAGCTTTGGGTCTTTGTCTTTGTTCTCTTTGGCAAACTTCAGTCTGGCCTTCGTGTTTTTCCTAGAGAACAAAGGTTTCCTCCTTGGAAGGTTTCACCTCCCATGAAAGTTATACTTGTGTAGTCTGTTTTTGATTGTAGAGTCGTGCACTTTCACATCAACAGTACCAAGAGCCTGCTGTAGGTCCCGTGTGGACACCTTAGGGTTTTTAGTGACGGTCCGCTCTCGGGGTTGATTTGCTTGGACGGCCAGACCTGGGCATGTTGTCAGTTGTTTCGAATGTCCTCCACTTGTAGACTTTTTTGCGGACAGTGGAATGAGATCTTTGTAAATCTTTTTTCAGGCTCATAAGCTGCTACTATCTTTTTTTTTTTTTTTTGAAGACCTCAGGCAGCTCTTTCTATCTCACCATGGTGTTCACTATCACTATCACAGTCAAGAGCCCACCAAACTTAATGTCTGAGGATTAAATAGAGACAGCCTTCTTCAAAAAGCTGAGGAACAATGTTCTCACCGTGTGATTTCATTTTAAGTGGGAACAAATGTTAGGATGTCCTTATTTATTCCTCACTAGTCTATTTTTTTAAAATAGATTTTACAGAAGGTCTTTTCTTCACTATTAATTGTTTAGTTATATTATTGCTATTATTGCTGTTTTAATAGCCAGTTCACTTGTGTATTTACTGCTTAACCAGTAAACGTGCACTCAAGTGTTACTAGTTTATTTCTTTATATGTCATTCTTTTATGTAAGAGTGAGACCGGTTCATTCGTTAGTTTTGGCCAGGATGTGGTTTTTAATATCTAGAAACTTCTGTAAAACAATAGCTGACAAAACAAAGACTTTTTACACAGTTTGTGGTCCGACTCCCCAGCTTGAGTTCCCTGTATGCTGTTTCACTAAACACTACCTGTTTTCCTTTAGCTTAGCAGCTGCTACACAGGGCTTGGCAGGAACCTGTTCACTGGCACTTTTATTTTCCAAGAAATGTTCGGCATTTGCGTGGCATTAAAAAGCTTAAACAAAATAGGGCAGCTCGCTAAAGAGATCCGCTCCACCATCCAGACTCCCCCTATCCTTCATATCAGTGAACAGTTAATGTGGGGATTTCATTCCCAAAGGCCTGTAATTACAATATATTTCAGTATTAATTCAAAGTCATTCAAATCGTGTGTGAAGGAATTTCCTCCTTTCCATGTCTAGGTTAATTCTGTCAAAAAATATAATATAGAAAATATCGACAAAGGGAGCAGATCTTTTTTTTATTTATTTATTATTGTTTAGTTTTAACAGCATGTAAAATGATGTAACAAAAATAAGCAAGTTAACGTTTGTACCAGCTACATAGAATAAACAAATAAAATAAATGTCTGCTATGAACATAATCTTATCTGTATTAATCGCAGCAGTTGCTGGTAAACTGATTTAATTAAGCCCAGTGGGTTTTACTCGGGTTATACCCTCATTTTAAGTATGTATTAATCATAACTATATCCACAGCAATGTGTCTATGCAGAAATGAACCTTTCTGTGGACTTTACAGGAACAACACACTCGATTTATTAAAAGTGCTGTGTAATGGATTAATGTTCTGATTACAGACATGCACCATTTACGTTCTAACTATGAAATTAATTCTTAATTCAACCCGAACACTTGTCTGAATTAAAGTTTAACCGATACTAATACCAGTTTTTTCAAGGTTTATTTATTGTTTTACTTCTATTTGTAAGACAGTGAAAACAACAGTACTGAACTTTATAACACTGTCAATACTGTAAATTTCTTGGAAAAAATTACTTCCACATCAGTGCGAAACTAAAAGAATTAGA
This sequence comes from Bagarius yarrelli, assembly GCA_005784505.1. Taxonomy (NCBI): domain Eukaryota; kingdom Metazoa; phylum Chordata; class Actinopteri; order Siluriformes; family Sisoridae; genus Bagarius; species Bagarius yarrelli. The sequence goes on along the minus strand of VCAZ01000169.1, from coordinate 640,696 downwards.
AAAATAAACGTAAAAAGAAACTGCGCTGGTGTTAAATTTCTTCAATTCCTAAAAGATGGCACCATATATCGATTTTATAAAACCGATAACTGGTGTTTTAAAAGCTGCTTAAAATTCAGGGGAAAAATATCAATGAAAGTGATTATCGGTCGATCTCTAGTCTCTGAACGCTTGTTGTTGTGTTTTGTAGTAAATAACGTGAAAGGTTATACTGCTGAAACTGTAAGCTAGTCCGTGTTTTATGACCTATTAAAGAAACAGGAACTGAATACTTCTCCTTTTGCCCGGCACTGTGACACGTAGCATTGTGTCAGTCTAAGATTACTTTTTTCCTAAGAAGGCTTAGAGGAAATATTTTGATATGATCCTATTACAGAATTAATAGTGTTGTGACTTTTTTTACACTGATTTGTAAGGTACGGTATGTTTCACACATCTCCCCAATTGATTAAACTTCAAACTCTGCTCCCCAAATCTGTGTACAGTATAATTGCAGCAGTACTTTGTGTAGAAGAGCCACCTGGAGCTCCTCTAGAGCAACCAGTTCCCTGTGCTGTCAAATCACACAATTTAAAGTCTGATGGTTTGTGTTGAAACATTTTACTCTTGTGGAATGGTTAAAATGTCTGGTTTAAGCTGACTGCATTGGGGCTAAATCCTAAAGCCCCTGAGCTGCAGGTTTTACACCCACGATGCATTATTTCTTTCTTCTGTCTTTACTAAGTTAGATAAGCTAGCCATGTGTTTTTATATACTTTTGCTCTCCATACCATTATCATTAAAAGGGAAATGATAATAAGCTGTGGTTGAAATTTTCACTAGTGATATTGGGACATATCTGCAACAAGCAATATGTAGAGTAAAAACACACACCCTGACCAAGAAAATATGACACAGCTAAAAATTCCACAACCTACTAACAGTCCTGCTTTTCCAGACACATAGAAGTCTGTGACTATTATTGATCATTCGCTGGCCAAATCCAGACCCAGCAGAATCTTTAACGGTGCCCAGTTCGGTGCCGAGCTGTTTAGTAATTATTGCATTAATGGAGCAGCAGTATGTGTAGTTCCTTTAGCGGAGTGTTTAGTTAGCTCTGTAAATACAATAGCATGCTTTGTCAGGACCTTGTGAAGTCGGCCGGCCCCTCTGTTGCGCTCACCGTTCCAGTACCACATCGTGCTGGTAAATATCACACTGGCAGTCCAATGGGCCCCTGCACACTTAGCAGGCTTTGTGGGCTTGGCTATTAAAGCTCCACTGGACATGCGAGTCCTTCTCGACAGTCTTTAATAAACCCGAGCGGGCGCTTCAGCCATGCTGCTGCAGAGACACACTACGAAGTATATGCTGTCCGAGGTTAACATTTATCTCTTGTTTAGGCAGCAGGACTGCCGGTTTAGCCTAAATGATTGTCTGTATGCCTCACGGCAGTGTGGCCGATGTGTCACGCGGAAACTGCTGCGCTTTGTGTTTATTTTAGACCTATAAGCTTTCTGACTCAGCACACACACTCAAGGACTTCGATGTTTTAAATGTTCAGCGATTTTTGTTTTGTTTCCTGCTCAACTTACTGATTGGTTTTGTTTCTTTATGGACACACAGATCGATGGCGTAATCGATGACATCATTAGCCTGGAGTCCAGTTTGAATGACCCCGAGTTCATGACTCTGATTGACACCAGCCTGCAGCTGCCCAACACGGTATGTCCCGGCTTTCTGAAAACGCAAAAACATTTCTCGTTCCCTTTAGGGGGAGCAGATGTTGCATAGGTCTTCTTAAGGTGCGATAAAGGTCCAAAATAATTTTTCTCTCTAAGACGTAATACAAAACGTTTGACATGGAAGTGGAAATTTATCGTGCACTTCCTGTTCCAGATGGGGGAACACTTGACATTATTTGGACACTGAAAGGATCTAGAGCTGGAGTATAAAACCTTTTCCTCCCCTTGGTTTTGACTGTCTATTTAAAATTGGTAATAAATGATTACCAGACCTGGTCAGATGAACCTTTCCACCAGTTCTGCATACAGGAGTTTACTTCCATTAGAGAATCTCCTGTCCTTCCACAGCTCGAAGGTTTTATACTGGGTTTTGATTCTGCAAACTGGGACGACCACTGAATAACATTGAACTTATAGCCGTTGTCATGTGGCCTGTGACTCTTGCTTTGTGTTTTCAGGCTGGAGTTACAGTCCATTTAGCGGTAGCTCAAATAGTTAAGACTCTGGGTTGTTGATCAGAATATCAGGGTCAACAATCTGCAGGTTCACAGGACAAGAATTGCTAAGACGGGAGTTGATCGGTTCTTTACCCTGCTCATCCAGTTTATCTAACTTTCTGTAATAAAGGAGGAAATAAAGTAATGGAGGAAGGGTACAGTGTAACAGGAAGGAAAGAAAGGAAATGAACAAACCAAATGAACGACAGGAGACGGCCAAGAAAAAATGAAGGAATTTTAAAGCAGAAGGAAAAACAAACAAAACAGAGTAAGACAAAGGGTTAGTAGAGAGAAAGAAACAAACATAGTGAGAGAAAGGGAAAAAAAAGTAGTGAATGTGAAATGAATGAACTAAAACAAACAAGGAAAGACAAGAAACAAAAGTACAGGAGAGAAAGAAATAAACAAACAAAAGTACAGGAGAGAAAGAAATAAACAAACAAAAGTACAGGAGAGAAAGAAAGAAATAAACAAAACAAAAACAAAAGTACAGGAGAGAAAGAAATAAACAAACAAAAGTACAGGAGGGAAGAAACAAACAAGTACAGGAGGGAAATAAACAACAAAAGTACAGGAGGGAAAGAAATAAACAAAACAAAGTAAGAGGAATGAAAGAGAAACAAACAAACTAAGTAAAGGAAAGGGAAGGGAAGAAATAAGCAAAGTAAGACAGTGGAAAGTAATAAACAAACAAAGTAAGAGGAGGGAGGAAAAGAAAGAAGAGAGAGAGAGAGAGAGAGAGAAGAAAGAAAAGAATGAAAGAAAACAAAGTTAGAGGAAGAAAGGAAAACAGCAAGGAAATAAAGAAAGATAACAATAGAGGCTGAATTAAAGAAAGTCTGAACTACACTGAACTTCTAGTCGTGGTCATGACACCAGATTTTGTCGACTTTTATTTTGTGGTTTCCTGCTGGAATTGCAGTTTCTTCAGCGTTAGCTGCAATAGTTAAGACTCTGGGTTGTTGATTGGAGAATCGGGGTTCATTTCCTTATGACTGTACCCTTCCTGCTGGTGGCTCTGTATCATGGCTGTCGAGGGGCTCTTCCTGTGGGGGGGAACTTCACCATGCAGTGATGTATATGTGACAAATAAAGACTTACTTACTTACTTATTTCCCCTTTTTATTATTATTAGCTGGAAAATAAATTACCAACGAGCACCCCAGTCTTTTAGACAGATGAATCCTAATTTTCCTCAGATCCGTCATGTCTTTACGTCCATCCGACCGTCTTTACAGTGGGTTCTTCTGTATTGAGAAGTGTTCCCGTTGCATCAGGGGTAAAATCTGATTTATACCGGGACGTTGCTGGCAAATATTAGTTGCAGGATTCAATTACTATGTTTTAACTCAGCTGGCATTGCTGAAGCACTTGTTGCATCTATTCTTCCAGTCATAATTACACAAGGAGTGTCGTTACTGGTGCTCAGGCCTTGGCACATTTTTTCGAACCCATGCGGTTGAATTTGCGCAGGAGCTCCTGGAATCTGGTGATTCTCTGGAAACCAACTTACATTTCTGACACATGGCTACCAAAAGGGTAGTGCTGGGTGGAGAACACTCTACATAGAGGAAGGGGGGTTATGCACACACACACACACACACACACACCCACACCCACACAGCCATAGGATTGTGTGTGTTGAAGCAGATAGGCAACAGTAAAATGTTTTTTTTTTATCTGAGAGATATTTCCCCATTCTCAACGTTCCTTTTTTTCTTACAAAAAAAAAAAAAACCCGGCGTGACAGAAAGAGGAAGAAGTGTGTGCTGTCAGAGAGTTCGGAGAAGATGAGGATTCTGGTTTTAGTGCCGGAGAATGAAAAAAAAAGGCTTAAGACTGAGGTAAACTTAGTCCTTTTTCTAAGACTCTTGCTTTTGGGAGTTATGACTGCAGATCGTAGCTTTTATTGATGTCGAATTAAAAAAGGTAGGACGACGTTTTGCTTCACAGGGTCAATAACTAGGGTCTAAATATCGGTGTCAATTATTTAGCTGTGTGATTGCAGCTTAGAAGGTTTTGTCTGGACGGAGATGTCTGTTGTTCTAGACTAAACCATTAAGGTCTGTGAGCGCACATGGCTTCATTCAAAAAAGGAAGTTCTCCTGATTGTTCTGCTGGGTTTTTTTTGTACCTAAAATGTTCACACTTAGACTTTAATCTTTAATCTTTAGTTGCAGTTTATTGATTTCTTAATGTTAATATTTGGACTCTCTTAACTGTTTTTGGGTGTTTGTTTCGGCATTTAAGTGGCATCAAATGAGGCACCGAAATCTGTGTCCTGATTCGGTTCTAGTACATACCATTGGGTACCGAACCCCAGTAAAACCAGGCAATATGACACCTTAAGAAGGTGATTGTACGTTCCTGGTTTCAGCTTTTCTGTTCCAAAGCTGGACGTGAGTAATCCAGCGTCGGATGTCTGGTGTGCTCCTGGGTGCCACTTATTGCTGACACTGTTCCATTTCCAAACCACAGGTGAAGATGGTGTCATTAGACTGGTATGAGCAGAATCAGAGGAGCTCTGGCTCATGCAGCTGTGATGCTGTTGGGGTTTTTTTTTGTAATAACTGATCTGTGATCCAGAAGGCTTGTTGTGTTTAGGGGGTGGGGAAGGGCAGTTCAGAGACATCTGATCTTATTTCATGTTGTCCTAAATGCACATAATGTTCCACGCCATGCTGGTGCACTGTTTAGATAGCGATAACACAGTGAGTGGGCGGTGCCAAATGTAACCTTCTGCTATTGGTGCTTTGCAGCTGCCAGTCTCAGGAAATCTCCTGGATGTGTACAGCAGTGCTGGGATGACTGCGCCCACCATCACCGTCAGTAACTCCTGTCCCGCAAACCTGCAGAATGTTAAGACGGAACTAAGCGGTACTTTAACCTGTTCATCCACCAAACATGTTTCAAACATTAGTTTCTTTTTTTTAAACGTTTATCCAACCGTCTGTAGGTGTTAGGAAAGAGAGGAAAGCAGAAAAAGGGAAAAGAAATAAAAATGAAGAAAAGCGAATAAGAGAGAATAAAAGAAAAAAAAGAAATAAAGAAAGAAGGGAGGGACAAACGAAGAAGAAAGGAAAAAAGGATTAAGGAAGACAGAATGAAGGAGGGACGGAAGAAAAAAAAATAAAACGAACGAAAGGAACGACAAAAGAAAGAAAGAAGACAGGAGAAAGGAAGGAAGGAAAGAAAGGAAAAATAAGGATGGAAGGAAAAAATTTTTTAAAAAGAATGACAGAAGAAGAAAGAGGGACAGAGGACAGAATAAGAGACAAGAAGAAAGAATGAAAGAAACAAAGGAATAAAGAAAAAGAGAGAAAAGAAGGAGAGAAAGAAAGGAAGGAGGGAAAGAAAAAAAAAGGACAGAAAAAGAAAGAATGAAAGGAAAAAAAGAAAAAGAAAGAAACCAGGAGAAAGGAAGAAAGGCAAGAAGGACAAAAAGACAGGAGAAAGGAAAAAGAGGAGGAAGTATAGAAAGAAAGATTGAAAATAAAGGACAGGAGAAAGAAAAGACGAAGGAAGTCAGGAAAGAAAGAAATTAATGTTCAGAAAAAAAGCTGTGTTTAAGAGAAGTGTTTTTATTCCTTGATGTTGTGGGTGTGTTTTAGATGCTGAGGCTAAAGCGCTCATCAAAGAACGGCAGAAAAAAGACAACCACAACCTGAGTGAGTTTCATCTGTTTTTCCTCCATTCTCCTGATCATTCTTTCCTAATGGAGTGGTGAGATTTAATGCGAGCAGATAAACCGGCGGCTGTAACGAGTTACTACGACGTTATTGAGCGAGTTTCTTCTTTTACAGTCGAAAGGCGGCGGAGATTCAACATCAATGACCGCATTAAGGAGCTGGGAGATCTGGTGCCCAAATCCAGTGACCCGTCAGTATCCAGTCCACTTACTTCCTCCCTTTTATACACATAAAGTGCAATAGATCAGCTCAGTGCTGCGTCTGTGCTGCTTTCTTATGTCCAGAGAGATGCGCTGGAACAAGGGCACCATCCTGAAGGCGTCGGTGGATTACATCCGTAAGCTGCAGAAGGAGCAGCAGAGAGCTAAAGAGATGGAGCAGAGGCAGAAGAAGCTGGAACACACCAACCGAGCACTGCTGCTCCGCATACAGGTCTGAAAAAAAAACTTTATTGGTATTTATTTTTTGTTTTAAACTGATTTTAAATGATCCTCCTGGCAAATGCGACAGATTCCAAGGAAAGAGCTGAAATTCCAGTTGTGTTTTTGCTGTAACTGTAAGTATGTGTAAGAGTTGTAATATGTTTTGTTCCCTTCTCTCTCTCCCCCCCCACCTTTGCTGTGGGTCAGGAGTTGGAGATGCAGGCTCGTCTCCATGGCCTCGCTCCCTCTCAGCATACGGACTCCATCATCAACCAGCAGCAACAGCAACAGCAGCAGCTTCCTCCTGTGCAGTCTGCCGCCGAACCAGTTCCCAAAACACTTCTCAGTCTGGGAGGCACAATGTTAAACCACACCCATGTCTCCTCTTTACTTTCCCCTCCACCTTCTGCTTCTCCAGTGGGTGGAGCCATGACGGTCCCACTGGACCTGGGAACTCTGTCTTTCGGCGAGCTGGATGACCACGCCTCCTCTATGTTTGGCTCCACTCTGATAGCGGGAGAAATGGGCCTGGGCGATATCCTGATGGACGACGGCGGCGCCGACCCCTTGCTGTCCTCGGTTTCGCCAGGAGCGTCCAAGACCAGCAGCCGCAGAAGCAGCTTCAGTATGGAGGAAGATTTGTGACCCATGCCATTCGCGCTTGTCTGATCAAACGACCATTAGTGGGCTATGTTAGCCAAACTAAGCTAATACAAAAGCTAACGTCTCTATCTCTGCTTGTGCGTGTCGCAAAACTGGCCAATCGAGGGCAGCGTATAACGAGGTCAACTGTTATTGTAATCATAGTACTGTTTTTAAAAAAAACCCAGCCATGCAGAGTGGCTTTCGACTCCTGCGCTGATGAGGAGACGGACGTGCTCGGCAACCTTTACCTCCGCGTTTTAGGGGCATCAGCGTTTACAAAGGAGCGTAGGAGCGAAGTAGTATGAAAGACGACGATGACTGCGCCACCAGACGTATGTAGATTTTTAAAGGATTATAAGCAGCTGACTAAAAATTTGCCAACTCTATTGTTCTGCATTAGAAGCAGGAATAGGAATTTTATATTTCTGTGCTCACTGACTGACCAACAAACATCGTGCACACATGATTATTATTTTTATTCATTATTTTTAACAGCAGCCCCCACTTATTTTCCTTCTTGTTTTAGAAAACAAACTCATTGTTTTTTTTACAATCAACACAGTGATATGGCTGTTAATACAGACTTTTATGATGATTTAATGAACAGAGATGGTATTTTCTGGACTAGATACTATTACACACACTGCTTCAGGCATGTTTACAGAACGGGCAAGCAGGGAGCCTTTTACATATCGCAGATCTAGCAAGCTCAAACTTTTCAGAACGCCGCAAGCACACGGGGTCATTTGACTAGAACCAACCAATGAGCTTTCTCAATTCAAGTAACCTTTATTTCTATAGCTCTTATCAATTAGTGTTGGTTCAAAGCAGTTTTACAGAATCACATCAAAATGCACAATATTAAACGCTTATCAACACACTCAGTTTGATTAATATCTATAAATTAAGAGTCGTTAACTAAGCAAGCCAGACGCGACAGCGGCAAGGAACCAAAACTCCATCGGTGACAGGAAAAAAAAACCTTGGGAGAAACCAGGCCCAGTCGGAGGGTCATTACCTTTTTCATTAACTAAAATCTCAGCTGTTATGTGGAAAAGCAGCTCATCATTGCGTTTGGTTTTTTTTTTTTCCTTTTCATCGTAAACAAATTTTGTAGCCAAGTTACAGCAGTGGGAGAAATCCATTGCTAACATTTTCTGGTTGTAATGGAGAGCGCAGCTGAGGGTTGCTCCGCAATAAAAAACTAATTGGTAACACAAACGAACTGGCGCTTGGAAATGAAGGGTTTTCCATGTGTTTTTAAGCACGATATGTAACCGGCCCCCTTAGACTGCTAATCGGAAGGTTGCGAGTTTAAATCCCACCACCACCAAGCTGCTACTGTTGGGCTTCTAAACTGCTTAATTGTATACATATGATAACTGTAGGTCGCCAAAATCTACACGCATATCCTGTTTTCTATAAATGATTTATTCAGATCAGTGGGAAAAATGCAGGCTGCTTGTTCTACAGCTATATAAAAAATATATTGTAGTTTTATTATTATTATTATTATTATTATTATAACATCAGCCTGTGTTTCATTCATTTATTCCGGACTTTGTTTGGTTAGGATTGGAATTTAGAAAATTCTCACTAGAATGTCTATAGTGGGTTTTTTTTTAGTGTAAAAACCCCTTCTCCTAAAGGTAATGATGGAATCTTCACAGCGTTGGTTTATGTGGGTTATTTTCTGCAGTTGTAGTAAAAGTGTAGCTCCGAGACTGGGAAATAATGTCTGATGAACAGAACTAAAATCACCGTTTGCAAAAAATGTTACGCGTTGTTAATTCGAGATAAAAATTAGTAAGAAGATCAAAACGCCGTGGTGTAGAGGGTTATGGCACCGGCACCCACATGCGCAATTTCAGCCTCGGGTCTCTTCCGGTCCCACCCCTTTCTCTCCCATCCTCCATTTCATCCATCTGTCTGCCTATAAATAGGCAAAAATGCCCCCCAAAAAATTTTTCAATGCGAAACTTTAGCCATTTTAGAAATGTCATTGTTAAACTTATTTTATCAGTCAAAAAATTTATATCAAATAAATATTTGTAATCAGCATTTTTCTTTCAGCTTAAAAAATGAATTTATAAGTTGTGGTAGCTAAAAACTATTAGCTCTATGTTGATAATGATTAACAAACAGAATGATTTTCGCCACATCGCTGCCAAAAATTAAGAGCTTAGCTACCAATTGTGACGCCATCGATTGCACCACGAGTCTGAAATTTCAGACACATTATTACGCTTTCCAAATGTCATGTTTAAAAAATCTAAAACAGGATGTTTTTTCACAATTCAGAGCCACCGTACAAGCGAAAAGGCAAACTCCAGAACGTCGAACCGCTGCTGAGAGGACTAATGTATAATGGGGTTGTCAAACCCCGGCACGTTACCTCTGATCTGTTGGCTTAAAGAAAATTGGTGGTCTTTTGTTTTAATGTGATTTCAGTATCTTTAGCAAAGTATCAAACTGAGTCACTGACGTAAGGAGAACAAATACAGAAAAATGTGTACAAAAGTTTCGGACTCGGTGTGCAAAGATGTTTACAGGTAATTCGACAGTTCGACTTTGAGATTATATCGAAAATGGATCGAAAATGGATCCTAAAGTGAAAATCTCACCTCAACAGTTTTCACCTATTTTATTTTCTATTATAACATTCAAAATTATGCAGATTTTAATTGGGTTAAAACTAAAGGGAGCTTTTGACTCTATAACAGGAATCACCTCGTTTAACATTCTCGGGGTAAACGGATATGAAAAAACAAAGTAAGCCTATATAACACCTTTCTTATGGTCTCCTGTAATCCAGAAAATACATCTCTCTTTGATTTTTCTTGGTTTGTATGTCACGCTGGCATGTCGGTGCTGAAACCCGCCATTTCTTTATGCAAAGAATGTTAAAAAAATATATCAGGCCAGCTGGAATATATTCGGGTTATCACTTTTTATCTAATTTCTCGCATTTAAAAACGTTTTTAGAAAAAAGGACAAACTAAAACGTATCCCATCCTGTGCAGATTCGCCTTCTTCTCTCAATGGGAGGCGTTTTTTTGTTTGTTTGGGCTCTTTGCAGAGTTAATGAAGACAACATTGATGATGATGATGATGATGATGATGATGGTGTTGATGGCGTCTGTTAAACTTTTATTGTTTAATAACTCGATTCACTGCTACAACATTCAAATAACTCAAATCCGCACAATCTGGCTGTTTTTTTTACCAGGATAAAATACTCGCTTACGATAAATCCTGTGTTATTATCACACCTCAGATAAAGATGAAGATTAAAATGACATTCCAACAATGAATATTACCGTGTGATGTATTTGAACATGCGGACTCGGACTAGTAACGTTCCATCAGTCGAACCTTTTTCTTTTCTTTTTTTTTCAGACGCACTTTAATTACACGCTGATTCACTCATTTATTTCCTGCTTTTATAACAAATTAACACCATTAAATCTGCTGTGATTTTTTTGCTTTCGGTCTGAATTTCTTTTGCTGTTAAAGCAGAACTTCAGCTGGAGTTTGAAAATGAATGATGTGTTCAGCACAAACGTTAGAGTCAAAACGTGTGAGTAAAAAAATAAGAACATCAAAATCGTCAGCATGAATTTTTGAACTTTTTTTGGGGGGGGTTGCTAGTTTTTAAGTTAAAATCCTTACTTTCACTTCTTTCTAAAACTCCAGACTGCCTCGATATAAGAAAGAACTTGTTATTAGTATTAATGATTTGCTCTGTTTCACGAAGATTTCGAGGAAAACGGCAACGATTTCAAAGTTCGACTTCATCCATGCGGGTTTTAATCTAAACCCTTGAACTTAAACATGTTTTCTTGGATGTGATTAGCGATTTCGGTGCTAAGTTACGTTAACGTAAACGATCTCGAATGAAAGTTAGAACATTATCGCTGTGCCTCTTTCCTCTCCTACCGCTTTTCCATCGATGTTCAGTGTCAGTTATTTAAAATAGCAGACGCTATACAGCACTTCACTGCGCAGACTTTCTTTCGACTGAATAGCGCTGTTAGCATTAGCGGCAATGTTTCTACACAGATGAGGAGGTGACAGCTGGACAGTCTGCCGCGTTGCTCGTTCAGGAGGTGATGTCAATCTAAGTAATATGCAAGTTGAGAGTGGATTTATTTTATTTTATTTTTTTCCTACACTAGCAACACTTTGTTTAGGGCTGTGTAGAAATCCAGATACGGCTAAATATCGCATTATTTTTTTTACTTCGGTGTATCGATATTCTAACCCTCTAATAACGATATCAACCTCCGATAACTTTTAAACTGAATTACGTTTATATTTAACCAAAACACTCAGTATGTGTCAAACGACTCCCTCCTCCTCCTCCTCCTCCTCCTCTGGAGATGTTGCTGACATATACAGCCGTTAACATGGCGGAAAAAATGAAAACGCCTACGCCTACAGTTTTCCTTTTTTTTTTTTTAAGTATTGCAATGTATTGTGATATGAATCGTATCGTGAAGCCCTTGCCAACACACAGCCCTTATATTGTGTGAGCTACGTGTTTAACCTCTACCTGTGTACCATGTATACGAGTGATAAATTAGCCCCCAGCACCACCAAGCTACCACTGCTGGGCCCCTGACAATGTCCTTTAACCCTCGGTTAGATTAAAAAAAAAAATAGAGATAAATATAAGTGGTCATAAATAGAGAAATGTACCCGTATCCCTTTGTTTAAAAGTAAGTTGACGTGCTGTAGCTTTCCACTGGATTGTATTGTAAAAAAATAAGAGCTCTATTTTCAGATATTTACTCCAGTCTAGGATTTTTTTGTAAACTTTTTTTTTAATCTCTGTGAATAATAATGGATTTAAAGTTACAGACTGTTTTTTTTTCTTTAGTTTTTCTGGATGGGAAAACGCTGACGTCACAATTGCCTTGCTTTAATTATTAAAAAAAAAAAAAATGTTGACGAACAACGGAGTTGTTTCCGATGAATGGAAAACGATGGTATGCATTAATTTGAGGTCTATGCAATAGTCAGTGACATGCGGGACAACGTGGCGTGTGTGTGTGTGTGTGTGTGTGTGTGAGACAGAGAGCTGTCTGCAGGAGAAGCTTTCTCATCAGCGCTGTACAGAAATGCATGCCTGCGTCATAGAGACTATAGATGCACATATTACACAATAACACCATATTGGAATAATCTATATCTATATAAAGTAGCAGATTTCCAGCTGTTTAGCCGTTCGTATTGTCTCCACAGAGAAATCGCCGTCCTCGAATTCAGTATATTTTTACAAGAACACAATAAAGTGGCATTTCTGGACATGTTTTTTTTTTCAGCAATATGTTCCTTTTATCTATTTTTGTAATACTTGAACTGGTGTGCATTTTCTGTTGGAATATAAATGACCTCCTAACAGCTCTGCATTACTTTATTCTTCCAATCGTATGTACAGGAAATATTAAACCTCCTGATTAATCAATAAGGTGTCCGAACGGCCGAGCGTCTCTGAGGGTCGAACCCTGAGCGTTAGAGGTGTCTGAACTGTCCTGTGTTTCTGTATCTTTCCAGCTTCAGTGTCACTGCAGTCGTCCTGTTCAATGTGTAGTTTTATTTTTATTTACTTTGTATCAAAAGATCTAAATAAAGTTTTAAACTCTCCTTTAGTGTGGAGGAAATTATTTGTGTGAGACCTTAAAAGCTTTGAAGCACGTGTGTGTGTGTGTGTGTGTGTGCGCGCGTGCATGCATGTGTGTGAGTGACCTAAAATCCCTCTGCTAATTGTATAAAATAAATAGTGTGTGTGAGAGAGAATGCTGAGCCTTAGATTAAGGTGTGTGTGTGTGTGTGTGTGTGTGTGTGTGTTGTGTGTGTGTGAGAGAGAGAGAGATAGGGAGAAAGGGAGAAAGAAAAAAGTGAAAAAGAGTACGCTGAGCCTTGGATTAGTGTGTTGTGTGTGTGTGCGTGCGTGCGTGTGTGTGTGTGTGTGTGTGTGTGTGAAGTGAGCAGAGGGTCTGTATTAATTGAATTGTATAATATTGTGTTTGTGTTTGTAGGCTTCTGATTCTGACAGTAAACGGCCAGCAGGGGGCAGAACTGTCCTGGTTTAATAACTGGGAGTCTGTGGGTATTTTAGCGGTGCCGGTCTATTAGGGGATTTAAGTCTGTTCTCAAAACTACTTTCTTTACGGTAAACTTTTAGAACCATCATTTTATTACTAAATGAATCTGTCATTTGTCATTATTATTGTGGGGGTTTTATATATATTATATATCTCATATTATAACTGTTTCATGCATTTCTCTTATACTTAACAGTTAAAAACAGAAACATAAAAGAATAAATTTGAAATGGATAAAAGTTTTATTAGTGTTACTGTGATTATTATTATTAACACTGGGATTAACAGTAAAATTAGATTAGAAAAATAATGTAAATGTCATTTTACTGGAAAAGAGAATATAAAATAAAGTCCGATATACACGAATTAGCTTAATATGTTTTATTGTGTTATTAAATAAATAAATCATTAAAACCAATGCAAATATAAAAAAAATTGAGAGTGTATAAAAGGCTGTGTGTGTGTGTGTGTGTGTGTGTAAGTGTGTGGGGGGGTAGGGGGGGGCTGAAGGTCAGTGTTACCGGTCGGTGGCACTGGTCTGGAAGTGGGGAATGAACTCTAGCTAGTTGTCCTCAGGGTACCGAACTCTCCACACCATCTACAACTTTTCTGGAAAAATCCGCCTAAAAATGGATTTTAAAGTATGATTGAAACCGAGTTAATTTCTCCTCCTTCGTCAGCCATTGTGGGGGTAAAAATTCTAATTCAACTGTACAGACAAATTTCGCTAGTCTGTGCTGGGCTATAAGATTTTACTCTAATCATCCAATCAGAGGACGGAAAAAATGCTGATGTCATTGTGCGCCAGGTAGCAGGCCTAAAAAGCCTAAAAGAAACTTTCATTCATTCATTTATTCATTCGTTCATTTATTCATTCATTCATTCATTCATTTTCTCCTGCTTATCTGGGGCCGGATCGCAGTCCAAGCAAAGATGCCCAGACTTCCCTTTCCCTGGCTACTTCCTCCAGCTTTTCCGGGGGGATTCCGAGACGTTCCCAGGTCAGCCAAGAGACATAGTCCCTCAAGCATGTCCTGGGTCTTCCCCGGGGTCTCTTCCTGGTGGGGCATGCCTGGAACACCTCGCTAGGGTGATGTCCAGAAGTCATTCGAAATAGATGCCCAAGCCACCTCAACTGGCCCCCAGCGGCTCTACTCCGAGCTCCTCCTGGGTGACGGAGCTCCTCACCCTATCTCTAAGGGAGCACCCCGCCACACTGCGGAGGAAACTCATCGGTGATGACCCAAAGCTCATGACTATAGGTGAGACTTCAGCTCAGCTCCTTCTTCACCACAACAGACCGGTACAATGACCACATTACTGCGGCTGCTGCACCGATCCGTCTGTCAATCTCACGCTCCATCCTTCCCTCACTCGTGAACAAGACCCCAAGATACTTAAACTCCTCCACTTGAGGTAGGAACTCCTCTCCAAACTGGAGGGTACAAGCCACCTTTTTCCGGTCGGGAACGATGGCCAACTTCGCACTCGCACTCGGCTGCAAACCACCCCAATGCATGCTGTAAGTCCTGGCTTGAAGGAGCCAACAGGACAACATCATCTGCAAAAAGCAGAAATGAAATCCTGTGGCCCCCAAACCGGACTCCCTCCAGCCCCTGGCTGCGCTTAGAAATTCTGTCCATAAATGTAATGAACAGAACCGGAGACAAAGGACAGCCCTGTCGGAGTCCAACATTCACCGGGAACAGGTTTGACTTACTGCCGGCAATGCGAACCAAGCTCCTGTTCCGGTCATGCAGAGACCGAACTGCCCTTAACAGGGGGCCATGGACCCCATACTCCCAGAGCACCTCCCACAGAACGCCAAGAGGGACACGGTCGAATGCCTTCTCCAAGTCCACAAAACACATGTGAACTGGTTGGGCAAACTCCCATGAACCCTCAAGCCCTCTATGGAGGGTATAGAGCTGGTCCAGTGTTCCATGACTAGGACGAAAACCGCATTGTTTCTCCTGAATCCGAGGTTTGACTAACAGCCGGACTCTACTCTCCAGTATCCTGGGATAGACTTACCTGGGAGGCTGAGGAGTGTAATCCCCCTGTAGTTGGAACGCACCCTCTGGTCCCCCTTCTTGAAAAGAGGGACCACCACCCTGGTTGCCCAATCCAGAGGCACTGTTCCCGACTGCTAGTTGCAGCATGTCAACCATGACAGCCCCACAACGTCCAGAGACTGGAGGTACTCAGGGCGAATCTCATCCACCCTCGGTGCCTTGCCACCGAGGAGGTGCTGAACTAACTCAGTGACTTTAGCTTCGGTGAAGAATGCATCTACCTCTGTGTCCTCGGCCTCTGCTTCTTCTGCGGAAGGTGTGCCAGAGGGATTGTGGAGATCCTTGAAGTATTCCTTCCACTGTCCAACAATATCCCCAGTCGAGGTTAGGACTCCTTCTTAAGCTTGACAGCATCCCTACTTACGGTCTCCACCACTGGTTTCAGGGATTGCCGTCGCTACTGTCACCAAAGACCTTTCGACCACAGCTCCGGATGGCCACATCAACAATGGAGGAGGAGAACATGGTCCATTTGGACTCAATGTCCCCAGCCTCCTTCGGGATCTGATTGAAGCTCTCCCGGAGGTGTAAGTTAAAGACCCCCCTAACAGAGGGTTCTGCCAGACGTTTCCAACAGACACCTATCCCCAACCCGAAGGCGCAGGGGCCCCGGTACCGCCAATCCGGGAGACGTAACCATTCTTGCTTTTTTCCTAAAAAGAAACCCTAAAAGAAACAGTCTTAAATAATATTAACTATTAAGCCCCATTCCGATCTCTTGCATGTCGTTTGTTGCACCTCTAGTTTGTTCTGTTCTCATATCCAGCTGTGCAGAAACGGTTCCACGTTTGTTATAGAACTGTGTTTTTGTTATCTTGTTGTAAGTTAATCAAAAATTATTTTCTTTCTCAGGTTCATTTGAAGGAAAAGGGGAAAAGCTGCTCATGTTAAGCAGCTGGTTAAGCTGAGGTTCTGGAGCGAATTCAGTCGGCAGCCATGAGAAATGAGCAGCACTGAAGACTTTCTGCTGAATCTGGTGTCTCCTGTCGGTGTGTTTAGTAAAACATGTAACAGTGGTAATTTACTACCTCTGCAAACTATCCAGTTTCCAACCCGAGTCTGAAGCTTTCCTGGACTGTTTACACACCTGATTCCACTTATGAGGTGGGTTTAATAATTAGTTGATGTGCTGAATCAGCTTTATGGAGCAAAAAAAAACACTTAAAGTGGGAAAAAAAACACAGAACACACATCAGCTGCAAAGCTGGTCGAATCGCATCTTTAATAACAAAACTGATTACATTTTCAGTATTTTGGTAGATGCCCTGATCCAGAGTGATGTACATTTATCCTATTTATGTTCCAATGGAACAGTTGAGGGCCTTGCTCAGGGGCCTGAAAGTGGCAGCTTGGATGTCCTGGTATTTTAACCCACAACCTTTCAATCAGCAGTCCCACACACCAGTAACCACTGAAAATTAAAATAAATCCCTTCTCTGATATATGGATTAGCAATTTAAGTAAACCTTTATATGTCTTGTTTACTAAACATTATTGCACAATGAACTTTTATTCTTTGCATACACCATCTTGGGAAGTTGTGGTCAGAGCACCTGGAACAGAAGGGTGTGAGGGCTTCGCTCAAGGGCTCAATGGTGGCAACTTTTACTGACATTAACTCAAATCCTTACCATCACTGTTAGCTCAAATCCCTGAGCAATTGATGGTTACAGGCTTTGGTCAGGGGCCAAACAGTGGTAATTTGGTGGTGCTGGGAATCGAAACAGGCATTAAATAATCATTAGAGTTAATAGAAGGTCCAGATTTTCCATGATTTTCCAAATGACTTTCTATTCATTCTAATGATTATTTAATGGCCCTGTAAGATGATTAATGATGCAATGATGATGATGATGATAGTGGTTAAGGTGATAAACTGCTAAACCGGTTTCGATTCCCAGCACCACCAAATTACCACTGCTGGGCCCCTGACCGAAACCCGTAACCGTCAATTGCTCAGGGCTAAATAAAAGTCTCTTAAAAATGCTGTCATAAATGTAAACTGTAATGATATTTCTGTGTAAAGGTTACTTATTTTAAACTTTTATTTCTTTAATTTTCTAATCATTTTGCAACAGATATACAGACGCACTGCTGTTTATTTAGACTTACACACTCTGGCAACCTTCCTGACTGACGTGTAACCGTAGCAGTTGTGACTGGCGTCGTGTTGGCAAAGCTGTTTCCTGTCTGGATCGACCCATACCGACGGTGAGCCTTTGAAGCGCAGCACCGGGTGGAGCTCGGGTTCTTATCCTCTCACCCCAACACTGTCATCTCAGTCACTTCCTGCACTTCCTGTTTGGCACATTTTTACAGCAAACTTGGTTTTCCTGCCCATCTCCGGCTCAAACCGGTACCTACTGCATGTTAAAAACACAAACCAGCGCTTTGAGGACAGAATTGTGTCATGCAAGAGATTAATAATATTAATTAGATGCTTTACATTTTTTTTTTTTTTTTTTTTTTTTTTTTTATAAAAAGGCCCGATGAACTGTTTTGCATTTTGCTCGTGGACAATAAGCAAAAAAGTCCCGAATGTATCACGCCTGTTTTTCTTTTGGCGGTGACCTCCTGCTTTTGTTGCACATTTACGGCTTCACTCTCCGGAACCGTGTGTCTGATGTTACTCTGCTGTGAGAATGTGCTGAGTGAGTCATAGGCTCTTCCTTTTCGAGTCGATCCGCCAGCTAAAGCGGAGGTCACGGCCCAAATGGTCCTCCCATGAGAAAGAGAGTGAAGCGTGGCCCACTTCCTGCCCTCAGACTGTTTCAGCTTAAATCAGAAACTCTGTTTACTGTCATTTTCCCTTGGGTCAGTTTCAGCATCTTTTAAAATATCCTCTTATTCAATGCATCCGTAGCACTCGTGGGATAAACGTGATTAAAGCCAAGGTTTGGGGGGAATTACAAAAAAAAACATTATTAGCTCACACGTTCTCAGGTTTGGTGCTCATATTGGTTCTTGGTTTGACGGCTGTTGTGGGAAAAGTCACACTGTTGAAAAGCCTGACACTGCAAATTACAGCGGCCATTAATCGACCGTCGGTGAACATGTAAAACTAGCAATGAAAGAACAGATTTTATAGTAGGATCATTGGAATCCTTTAGAATTCCGAAATTTCTCTTAGACGACCAGTTGCACAGTGTAAACCTGGCTCAAGTTCTACAAGCATTTTTCTATATTTATTTTATTTGTTATTGTCTCTGCCTAAATTGTGTATAGATATTCATTCATTTATTCATCTTCTATACCCGCTTATTCCCTAATTCGGGGTAACAGGAATCTGCTGGAAGGGGGTCTCTGAAAGGGTGAAAGACAGGAGGGGGACACCCTGGACAGGTCGCCAGTCCATCACAGGGTTACACACTCACACACACTCACTCCTATGGGCAATTTAGAATCACCAATTAATTTAACATACATGTTTTTGGACTGTGGGAGGAAACCAGAGAACCCGGAGTAAACACACACACACACGCAGGGAGAACATGCAAACTCTACACAGAAAGACCCCTGCAGGGGAATCGAACCTGGGATGTTTTTTTCTGTAAGGCAACAGTGTTAAACACTAAACCACAGTGCTGCTTGTGTATAGTTTTGTTTACTAAAATTGTGTTTGGTCCTATAAGTTTAAAAATTATTATAGACTTTGCTTTCCAGTCTTAAACATACTATGAGTAATTAAAAGGCTATTCAGCATTTCTAAAGGCACAGAGGTGCTGATAGCAATCAAGCCTTTAGACTAACATGTGTTTACATTAGGGCTCTGCTAAGTGTCTCACCTTGTGCACAGTGAGAGAAGCTGTAATCTGTTGATTGGTTAGTTTGAATGTCTCACATTCGTTTCCTAATCACATGGTCAAGTAATATAAGGAGATCGTAACTAGTGTGGGCAGCATGTTGGCTTAGTGATTGGCAATGTTGCCTCAGAGCAAGAAGGTCCCGGGTTTGGTTCCCGGGCAGGGGTCTTTCTGTATAAAGTTTACAAGTTTGCCGTGGGTTTACTCCGGTGATACTAAATTGCCCATAGGAGTGAGTGTGTGTGGCTTTGTAATGGACTGGTGACCTGTCCAGGGTGCCCCCCCTCCTGCCTCTCTCCCTTTCAGAGACGGCTGGGATAGACTCCAGCAGATCCCTGTGACCCCGAATTAGGGATTTCTTGCTCTTCATTTTTCTAGAAGAGGCTCTCTTCTTGAGGCTTTTCTCTCTCTCTCTCTCTCTCTCTTTCTCCATCTCTTCCTTCTCTCCTCTTTCTCAGGTGACCATGTGAAAATATTGTCATTAAAAAACCATTTTAAATTATTTTAATTAACTATGAAATTATTCAAAATTAAACCATTTATAAAATTTGTGCTAACTAGTCTTGCTTCCTATTGGAGTATAAGATAACCACTTAACAGAGACACTCTTCCACATATTTTAACTGCGCTCCGTTGGTATAAGTGGCGGTGGGCAGTAATAGACAAGAAATGATGGTGCTCATAAGGTTTCTTTAGTCCTTCAGCAATCCCACCATTACAGACCTGTTTAAATTACTATAAATCTAATTCTCTGCTATTTCTGCTTTTGTACAATAATAATGTACAGATTTCCACTGCTGAAAGGTATCACCTGCCTAGAAACTCACATAACCAATCGCTAGGCTTGCACTTTTTAATCCAAACCGGCCCAAGAGTTCGAAATGCAGGACATTAATGCAGTCATTTTCTCTAGATGTTTTAATAATAATCATACACTCTCTCATTTAGTATGAAAAAAATAATTATATTTAACTATTGCATGACAGCAGTACACAGTCACACAGGCTTCCTCTTTCCTTTTTTTATTTCCAAAACTTCCTGTTTTGGTTCTGCTCCAGCTTCTGTTCATTAACCTTTATTAACCATTAGCCTCCTGCTATTAGCTTGTATGTATATGCGTGTTATTTCCTCCTGAGACCCCGCCCACTGACTTGTATCCTCTGTTGTGGATATTGTGAATACTCTATCAATTTCTGCTGGACTATACAGAGGACATCCTGGGCTTTTTATTGGTGTACCATATGATTGGCTGCAATGCTAAGAACTAGTTCTTACACTGCATCCAATATGGCTGATTAAATGCCTAAATAGAAACAAGCAATAAAAGGTACATTTTATGGAGAAGGCTGTCTAAATTAGAGAATGTTCTTTAACGTAAAAGGTGTAGGAGTATTTAGTATCCCTGTGTCTCAGGAGGATATAATATTAGAACAAATCATAGTCACAGGGGTCAAGCGTGGAGGGTGGTGGAATAGCCAACATAAGTACAACTATTTGTGCTAAAAATATTTACTTAATATAAGTAACAGTAAAAATATTCATGATAAAAAGTGATAAATAATAATGTATGGAATGATTTGGATCTGATTAAATGAAGGGAAAATCCTTAATCCAGAAAAAAAACAACAACAAACAGAACTACATAAAATACCCGTAAATAAAAGGTACGATTTTATAGTAGTTTTTTTCTCACAGTAAGATTATCCTCCATAGCTAAACAAAAAACAAACTGATTAACCATGAGAACATGGTGGTTGTTCCATAATAAAATTAATCCTTATAGAATCACCATCAAATAGTCATTATTATAAAACTGTACGTTTGTTTTCTCAGGTTGGAGCTGGAATTCCTGATACACTGATATCATCACTTGTTTTGGTCACATCCAAGACATCACATTTCTTGTGTTTTTCCGAGCTCATCGTCGCCGCCATCATTAGGAGACAATAAGGCAGTTTCCCCAGTGACGATCTTGTTTTCTAGATGGCTATCTGGACACGGAATCTTTACTGCAGTATGGAATAACCTACTGGTTTATCGGGTCAGAGGAGAAACCCCCTCCCCCCCCAAAACTGGTTTCTCCCAAGTGTTTTTTTTCTCCATTCCGCCACCGATGGATGGTTTTTGCCGCTATCGCCTCTGACTTGCCTAGTTGGGGACTTTAAATTTATAGATATCATTCAAATTGAGTGTTTTAATGAATGTTTATCTGATGTGATTCTGTAAAACTGCTTTAAAACAATCCTGATTGTTAAAAGCGCTAGAAAAATAAAGGGGACTAGATTTGACTTGACATTATAGAATCGTTCGTTTAAAAAAATTAATTGAATATGAGGTCATGATTGTTCGTGTCTCTATTGGGTTCGATTCTCACTTCTGCTCCCTCTTCAGTCATTATTTTCTGAACTCGGCGCACTTTATAAAATAAGCTGGTTTCCCGTTCGAACTTCAGACGACTGCAGTCTTTCACCAGACTCGACATTTAATTATACGGAACATGATGGAAACTAATTATTAACAACTACATTATCATCATTAATATTTCATAGTAACTGAGGAACAACATCAAATGTAGAGAAGGGAAAATAAATTAGAAATTAAATTGATTGACAGTAAAAGTGAGGACATTTAAATCAACTCTTAAAAGCACATTTTATTCCCCAAAATCTACTTAATAAATGGAGGAAAGTAAATATAATGAATTATAACTCCATCTCTGTATATATATATCATATATCATTATTTTATTAGCTTTAGTACTGCGTATGATGCATTTTCTATTTATTGTGAAAAACAATTTTTCATTTGTTGTTATAAGAAATCACTTCTGTCTTTTTGGTCTGTCTGTGATAGCACGTTCAGTGTGCATGTTTATGGGCTGTCACCTCGTAATACACCACTTAAAGAGACGTGTCTGTGATCCACTTATCAGCTTTTAAGTAAGGCATTTTATCCCCATCGCCTTCCTTTATTTTTCTCTAAGCAGCACATTGCCTGTACCTGAGCTGTAGTTCAGGGTGGAATGGGCTTGAGAAAGCCTGTGAAATTCTACAATCCCTGATGAATATGCAGCTACTTGAATTTAGGGACCAGGCTATTTTCACACCAGTTTTAGGCTGTGATTAGTATTTTGCATATAGTTCTGTACAGACAAATACAATTTGCAAAGTAAGTAGAAATTTTATCATCACATTATCAGGGCCATTAATGAATATCCAGTGCTGAGCAAGAACCAGGCATGATTATCAAAACAAAAGTCTTTTTACTCCTTATGCACAATAGAAAAATGCAGTCAGATTAAATCCGAAGCTAATCATGAGCTAATGGAGTGCTCAGACAGAGTGCAGAAATAAACAGTTTATACGATTCAGATCATATTATCATTAGCATCAGATCATTATACAAGAATCAGTCGTGCCCTGTCGAGGGTAAGTGTAAATGTGCTTGACAAAAAGCTAAAATATGTTAAAAGACACACATTGAAGCTAGAAACATCATAAACAGTCCAGTAGTCCAAACGAATATATTAATTAAATACCTTCTGGCTTCAAATATTCTACTACCGCTTGTGTTTCACGTACTGACGTCTTAATCATTTTTTGCATCGCGTCTTTGAAGCTCAAATACACATTCGTTCTGCACACAGCAGTCACACCTTGATCTCAGTCCTCTCGCTAGCCCACAGAATAAATAAGGCACGCAACCTCCATGACAACAAACCTTTCTGCACACACTGGTGTGATGATGCCACATTCCAGATCATCTCTGTAAGACTACTAACATCCACGTCATTGTCTGTTTGCTGTCTAAGTAGGGAAGCAGATAGAGCAGCACTCCAGACAGATCTCCAGGCAGTCGGAAGATTGGCAGCAGTCCTCCAGGATGGCACAGTCCAGCACAGCAGAGCAGGGGTCACCAGAGCAACACACCAGGCCTCCGCAGGCCTCACCACAACAGCACAGCGCATCACACTCCGCTCCACAGGCCAAACACTGAGCCAAAGCGGAGCACATGGGCAGCAGCTCACAGAACAGACAGGCCAGGACACACTGCACGCAGCAGTCTGTACACACACACACACACACACAGGCATGTTGGGTAATGCAACAGATTTGATAATGCATTTTAACACAGAATTCAGAGGTGACTTTTTTTACATTCTG
Source organism: Bagarius yarrelli (assembly GCA_005784505.1). NCBI lineage: Eukaryota > Metazoa > Chordata > Actinopteri > Siluriformes > Sisoridae > Bagarius > Bagarius yarrelli. The sequence continues at coordinate 617,568 of VCAZ01000169.1, read as the reverse complement.
GATTATATTAACGCCCTATAAGTTTATAATGATAAAAATCTATTTTAAAACATATTTCAAAATATACTAATAATGGCTAAAATTATATATTTTAAAACATATTTACTTAAATATTTATTCATTCATTCATTCATTCATTTATCTTCTATAGCTGCTTATTCCCTCATATTAACATAAAAAAAATTATTTTAAAAATATATTTTGCTCTTCATATATTTCATCCATTTATCCATCCATCTTTTATACCCGCTTATTCCTAATCAGAGTCACAGGGATCTGCTGGGGTCTATCCCAACTGTTATTGGGCGAAAGGCAGAGGTTACCCTGGACAGGTTACCAGTCCATCATAAGGCCACATAGGGACAAACAACCACACACACACACTCACTCCTATGGGCAATTTAGAATCACCAATCAACCTAACAGTAAAACCCACATAAGCACAGGGAGAACATACAAACTCCACACAGAAAGACCCCTGCAGGGGAATCAAACCCAAGACCTTCTTGCTGTGAGGCATTAATATGCAATATTTCAAAGTTTTTTTGGAAGGCATTTGCTTTTATTAAGCAGATAGGAGTGTCAGTAAAGTGAGCGAGAGAGAAAGAGAGAAAGAGAGAGAGAGAGAGAGAGAGAGAAATGGGATGGGATCGACAAACGTCCTGAAGCCACAATAAAACTCGTCGTATATGTCACTGTGCCACCTATTAGACTACCGCGCCAACCTTGAAAACCAATGAAGTTTGTTCTCGCACATCAAGCAAGTACAATCGAGCTTCTGTTTATCGTTTTATGTGTAAAAGCCTAAAAGCCTAAATGAAACTGTTTGTTATCATATAAAGGAATTGAATCTGTAAGATTGGAAATGTTTATTCTTGACCTTCAAATATATTTTTGCACCACAGACACAACATATATTTAAATATATACTCACTGTGGGTGTTGCAGATAAGCTGAATGTTATTATTATTTAGGCTCCAAGGGATCAGCAGGTAGGGATGTGTGATCTAATGGAAAAGTCTAGCAGGCAGCAGCAGTCTGAGTCGCTAAGATAAAGCCACACGGCGCAGTGGAGCGGACAGATAAGACCAGCACTTATTTACGGTTACTGTAACTCTACTACGGGTGAGGCCTCTGTCTCTGCATGCGCTCTGCGGCTGTTTACCGTCGATTTAAACACAGTTCAAAGGTTTTCAAAGGTTGGGAGTCGACCAAAGCTACACCACCAAGGTTTTTGGACACCTGACCATAATACACTTATTAATGAGCGACACAAGTGTATAAAAATCCTTTTGTACACTGCAGCATTACAATTATTTACTGGAAGAAAGTAAACACACATTTTGTGTGTATGGAATATTTACCATCATCGGCGACTTCCTGGACCTGGCTAGCACTGGTTTTCAAACTCTGCTGGCTTTTGGAGGTTGAGGGAGAACGCTTTTTGTGGGGGGGTTTATGCCCGTTAGTCTTGGGTACATGTGCAGGTTCAGGTGCCCTTTGCCCTTTAGAGGCAGAGGGTGGGGTGCAGACAGGGGGAGATCTATTAGACACAGTGTCTGAAGAAGAGGGGCTGCTGAGCGGGCTGGGAGTCTCTGAAATAGATAAAATATTTATTAGGGACATGCCACTTCCTCATGCTCTCTGCTCAGCTAATTTGCAGCGTCTCACTGACTCTATTTAGGTACGTGAATGATTGGGATTTTACATGTAGGAGTGATTTCTAATAACTCCTTGAGGATGCAACTCATGCAGCGGATTTCTATAATAATATATAATAATATAATAATACTTCATATTACCAAACATCATCCCAGCCGAAGAGCGAAACAAACTTACAAAATACAGATATGAAAAGATTTTTAAAATAACTAAAAATGTTCATAACAAGAAAAGGTTTACAACATTAGGATCATGTTTGGTGAATAAGTGACTTGTTATTTGTAAATAGTTTTTTTCTGGGTTCGGATGATGCATAATGTCAGTATAAAAACAGAGATCTTTAACGAAGTGTGTTGGTCTACATATAGAGATCATTCGGATTCCGCAACAATAATGAATTATTTCAGGTTTACGAAAATTCTCTCCATGTTGAATACAGAATCTTTCCAGTTTACAGGTGGTTTTTAGGTGAAATGACAACATGAAGCATTTTACCTTTTTCCAGTTTGTGCACGATTACTGGCACGTGGTCAGGAAGCAGTAACGCGTCCTCATTCGTGATGACGATGTCTGTTAAAGAGTCGTCACTGCTACTGTAAGCTTTTCGGTTAGCACAGGAAACCTTTGCTGGATAAGGATCTGTCAATCAGAGTGAAAAATTCAACTGACCATCACAATCACATCATTTTTGCTGTATTTTTTGGACCATGATTGTGTTTGGAGGTAAACATCCACTGCTAACAAACACAGTATCTCCAGAATATGATGCTGCCACCACCCTGCTTCAACAGAGGGATGGATCAGGTCACATGACACGCAGTTTTCTCTAGATGTAATGTTTGACATGTACAGCAACACAGTTTTCTTTCATACATCATATAAAGCTGGTTTCTCAACTTGTGAGTTCTTGAGTAACCTCTCTACCAAAACTTCTGGAAGATGTTATGTAACTTTTTAATTAGGAGTGGCTTCCGTCTGCCCACACACTGTTTAGGCCAAAACAGTGTAGTAGAGCACCGCAGAGATTTTCCCATCTTCGTGTAGGATCTTAGGAGTTTAGTCAGTCTGACCTTCAAATTCTTGGAAACCTCCCTGAGTTTGAGTTAACCCTTTAGTTTGACTTTCTTACACTATCTCACTTTATACCCAGTCATTTTAATTGCAAATTTTGTCTTTTAGGAAATTAATTGCTATTTGGAATAATAGCAAAAATATCCTTAAGAATAAATCAGAATTTAGTAGTAGTTCTCCTAATATATGCCTCCTTGAATATATTTTCTTTTTCTTGTCTCTGACACTATTGTGGAAGAAAGAAGGATGAGAGTCAAACCCATTACCGACCCGGCTGCTGTGTGATGTTTTGTGCCTCCACTCTGCTGTCGGTCTGAATCAGATGGTTCCTGTGGCTTTGATCCTTTCCGCCGGGCTGCTGAACATCCATGGCCTCTGATGGAATGTGAGTGCACAACCTATCATTAACATCATCACCACAACAACAACAACACAGAGACTGCATATCAAACTGCACACATGTTCTCCATAATTAAAGAGGCTCGCTTGAATGTTTTGATCTGATTCTTTTCAAAGTTACCCAGTGTTTTGCAATACTTTTTAATTTATTTTTTATTTATTTATTTCTTTTCTTTTCTTTTCTTTTTTTATTTATAAAGCACATTGCAATACAAGCAAGTGTGCCCAAAGTGCTGCAAAACGGGTTTAAATATATTAATATAGTAATGATAAAAAAAAAAAGCCTATAAAACCAATGAAAGACAATAAATAGACATAGGACAATGAAATATAAGTCCAGAGAGTTATAATAATGAGCAGAGCAAATTTAGCAATGATTTAAAACTAGAACTGATCTTTAAAGTTGTTTTGAACTCATTAATCATAGAGCACTGCTAAACTGCAGTGTGAAACAGAAAAACTCTTGTACTTTACACAGTGATGGAGTCGTCATATACTGACTTTATTAATCTAATACAGATAAAAAAAAAAGCCTGTTCTGTAAATAGCACAATTCTATTATCTTCAGAAAAATAAAACGAATAGATTTTTTTTCATCTGACAAACTGAAGGGTAATTAATTTTTTCAACAAGTGTACATATTTTATTCATCCATTCATTCATCCATCCATCTTCTATACCCACTTATTCTCTAATTCAGGGTCACAGGGATCTGCTGGAGTCTATCCCAGCCGTCTCTGAAAGGGAGGACAGACAGGAGACTGGACAGGTCACCAGTTCATTGCAGGGCCCCACACACACACTCACACTCACTCCTATGGGCAATTTAGAATCCCCAATCACTCCTAACATATGTTTTTGGACTGTGGGAGGAGGAAACTGCGATTCTGCCAAATCATCAAAAGAAAATACAGAGACAGGACTGTTTTACTGTCATGGGTGAAGGAGAAAGTGGACAAATACAACGATTTAGGCCAAATATGGACTTTTTTAGTATAAGAACACCGAAGCTGGACGTTATTTATAACAACATTCATTCAAATGCTTTTCCTCTGTTTGGTGTGGGTTTCAGTTGTATTAATGTTTTATATTATTCTTTCACACTTTGGACTTAATATCAGTTCTTAATATTTATTTATTGTGCCTTGATATCTTTTTATATTATTAAACATTAAATAAAAGCTGAGCTGCAGGGACAAACTAGGAAGTTTGAACAATAGATTCTATAGTATATGTTTATTTAATTAAGCATTAATGCGCTTTAAATGATTATAATCATGAAATTCTAACAAACAATTGATAAAAAACAGTCCAGGTATTTGGCATCTTTTGGTATTACACCGATTCCCTTATTTTATTGTGTGAAATATTACAGTCAAGAGAAACCAACTTATTTATAACAGAGCCTGAGATCAAACACACACCACACACACACACACACACACACATACACATATTTACTAATCTTGAAAGGACATTCCACTGACATCATTATCAGTAAACTTAATATTAGTAGCTAAAAAAAAATCTATTTTTGGTTATTTTTAATGAATTTTTATTATAGAGATCAGACAAATGTTAAAACGTACAGATATATTTTGGGGGGATATTTTGGTCCCTACAAACATATAACATAAGAACATGCTCCCCAACAACACACACACACACACACACACACACACACACACACACAAAGAGAGGGGCAACTTTTACTACCACAAAAAGTTAACAAAAAGTAACACACTAACACATGGTTATTTGTAGTAACTGTTACATCTCCATTAATAAACTAAATGAAACTTTTCTTTGATTGCTCTTGTAAAAAACTGTAATAGTAACTGTAAAAAAGGGAACCGTGTCTCTCACCGTGTGCCGAACAGATCCAGTGTTACACTTGCGAATGTTCCAGAATTTACGCTAAACCTTACAGTTAATTTCGTTACTGTTTCTATTCCCACACGCTGGTGCAGAACAGCGCGAGCGCGAGATCGGGGTTGCCAGATTTGTACGAACCCCTCATCGTGTCAGCGCACAGATGGGCGTGGCGAGACTAGTTTGTGGCAACAGTTGGGAATAATATTGATATTAGAACAATAATAATATGTGGTAGATGTGGTGAATATGTGGGAATATGGTAGCTCGGTGGTTAGGGTGTTAGACTGCTAATTTGAATATCAGGGTTCGATTCCCAGCTCCTCCAAGTTACCACCTCTGGGCCCTTGAGCAAGGCCCTTAACCTTTGTTGTATGATAAAAATGATATAAATGTAAGTCTGTCTGCATAAGGGTGTCTGCCAAATGCTGTAAATGTAAATGTAACGTAAACAATCCAGATGTCTATCAAACGTTTGGAAAACAGGGAAGTGGTGGCTCATGACTAAGGTGTTGAACTATCAACCCAAAGATTGTGGGTTCGATTTCCAGCTCCATCAAGCCACCACTGCTGGCCCCCTGAGCAAGGCCCTTAACCCCCAATTGCTCAGTTGTATAAGGAGATAAATGTAAGTCGCTCTGGATAAGAACGTCTGCCAAATGCTGGAAATGTAAATGTGAAAAGGGTTGCTTATAAAGTTATTACATTAACAGTCATTAGCAGTCAGTTGCATCTCAAAGCAAAGCATAGCATAGCTGATGGCGCCCCATCCACCCCGTACTGTGGCATTAGTGAAGGAAAAAAGCTCAATCCGAAATCACTGTTAGGATGAAACACCCGGCAGCTCACGATTAAAGCACAAAGCTTAATGGTTACCCACAAAACCGGTTCGATAAAGAATAATTGTGTGGGGAAACAAACTGTACTGGGATTTAGCATAAAAACGAATCCTACAAACACAAACACACACAGACACACACACATATATACAAATAACCCACACTAACAACAACAATGCATTAGCTGTGTTTGTTTTTTATATTAAACATTTCTTTTATTTCCCCTGCAACTTAATAAAAAGTCAATTTAAGCATCAGGACTGCGATCCTGCAGGATCATGGATAAAGGAGCTGTGATCGGATAGGAACCGGATGTTACAGGATGGATTACAACATTCATTCAAATGCTTCTTCCTGTTTAGTGTGGGTTTCAAATTTTATTTATATTTTAGGAAGTAAACAAACTAAGTGTGTTAGAAAATGTCATCTCCAAAAAGAAGTCAGATCTATAGTTTACTGATGACACTTAATAAATAAGGTATGAGACTGTAATTATTCATTCATTTATTCATTCATTCATTCATTCATTCATTCATTCATTCATCTATTCATCTTCTATACCCGCTTATTCCCTAATTCGGGGTCACAGGGATCTGCTGGAGTCTATCCCAGTCGTCTCTGAAAAGGGTAAAAAGGCAGGAGGACAGGTCACCAGTCTAATACAGCCCCCCCCCCACACACACACTATCAATGTAACATACACACTTCGCTGAAATATTTGTGTTAAAATAAGGGAAGGTTTACAGTTTAAGGTTTATGCTACTTGACTTCACGCTGTCAAAAGTATTTTGTTTACCTCCGTTTATGCAAATTCCTAAAAATATAATTTTTACAGCCCAGCTAACAAATTTATGTTCTGTGAAAGTTTTTTTAAACATTCGGCTCCATGGAGACATGCTGTGTTCTGGTTGGGGTGGAAAACTTGTGTCCTGATTCTGACTCAACAGCACTGAACACAGATTGAACCCCGGACCTCCTCACCCTGACATTAGTGTCTGATCGCACTAAAATTATTGTGGCTGAAACATTAGCTGAAAAGTGGAGATTATAATGATTAAAAATAGGGACTGAATCTGAAAATAGACTGTTTATAATAATGATAGTCAGTTTTCTATAAACACAGTGTGTTATACCACAGAAAGTGTTATATATAAACTGACATATATTTTTAAAGAAATTATATAAAAGTTCTGATGTAAATTTGCTCCTCCTTTCTGCTTATTCAAAACTGCACATCTGCCCCAGGGGATGAGGAGAGAATGAATCAGCTAAAATCACATCTACACCAGGGCATTTTAAAATTCTATTCTTCTTCTTCTTCTTCTTCTTCTTCTTCTTCTTATTATTATTATTATTATTATTATTATTATTATTTTTATTTTTATTATTTATTTTATGAAGGTTTGAGAAATCAGATGTTTTATGTAATTTATATTGCAATATACAATATCATCGCTTGTGTTAATGAACAACAGCTATTTAGTCCTTTACACTTGTTAAAATGTCTAAAAAATATATATACATAGTTATAGTTATATGTTTTAAATTTTTTATATTTTTTATATACATATTTATTTTATATATGCATTTTCTATGCTGCTTCTTTTTTAACGAGCGGAGGTATACCGCGCATGCGCGATAGCAGAACACCGGAAGTGGAACTTCTGATTCTCCTGCATGGGACACAGTCTGGTGTGGTGTTTGTCTACAACTTAAGCAAACTTTAGTTTATTATGATTAAACACGTTTTTCTGACAGGTTCTCCAGGTAGCTTATATAATCACCAAAAACTTTAGAACACTGTATTTTACATTCGTTATTTGGAAATCGTTTTAGACATATTAAACGTCAAATAGCTGTCAAAGTTGTTAACTGTTGTTAGCTGCTAAATTAGTGCTTTTGCAGAAAAGGCAGATAATTTCCAGGAGACATTAAAGTAATTGTTAGCAATTTATAATTAAAGTCATTGTTAGCAATTTATCATTAAAGTCATTGTTAGCAATTTATAATTAAAGTCATTGTTAGCAATTTATCATTAAAGTCATTGTTAGCAATTTATATATGAAATTATATATGACAAAAATAATGCTGTCTACTTTTCAGTACATGTAGCAGTGGTTAAAGACATTTGCTTCTGATTTTGTCTGTATTTTTCATTTGGCGTTTATTCATTTGGAGTTTATTCATTTAAAGTGGATGGAGTTTCTTTATTTTGCTCATTTTATCGGGAATCTATTGTTGAAGCTGATTTTGACCTCTCGGATGTGTGCAGTTTCTCTGGCTTGTTGCTACAGTCAGCTCTAAAAACACACGGTGTTAATTAGGGTATCATTTTCACTTATGGTATTAGGCGGACGCTATGAATCAGAAAAACATTTCGTTCACTAAATGATCAGCTAAATTAAGAGTTAAGGGACTTGCTTAGGGGCCCAGTAGTGGTAGCTTGATGATGCTGAGAATCGAACCCACGATCATCTATGCAGCATCTATCTTAAGTCTGATACCATCACTCATGAAGACTTTATACTAATGTCTGTTGGGGTTTTTTCTTTCCCAGGAGTGGGGAAAACCACACTAGTGCAGAAGTTATTAGAGGCGATAAGCTCAACAGGCACGAGCATCCACGGCTTCTGCACGGAGGAGGTCAGAGAGAGCGGCAGGAGGGTGGGATTTGATGTAGTCACAGTAAACGGCCAAAGAGGAATCCTGTCCAGAGTCGGGTATCTAGACTTTATCGTTTTATAAATAATCCTCCTGTGCAGTCTGGGGTTTAAACTGTGTAACACTTCTCTTTCATTTCAGATCTACAGGTGTATCCGGGAGACATGAGTTTACCGTGGGGCAGTATGTTGTTGATCTGCCCTCGTTTGAGAGTCTCGCACTGCCGCTTTTCCGAAATGTAAGTTTTCTTTCTCATTCTAAAAATAAAGGTAAAAAAACTCTTATTTGTTTCCTAAAGTGCAGATTCTCCTAACTGCTCCATTCACTTGCATATAAATACACTTTTAAATGGTTTTTTTTCTACAACGAGGGGACAGGAGTGTAGGCAAATGGACAGACTAATGGCAGAAGTTCTAACCTCCATAGCAGCATTTCCTGGCAGAAAGGCCCTGACTGACATGTATAGCAAGCAATTAGTCAAGGTCCCCTTTATTTATTTAGCTCTTTTAACAATCTGGATTGTTTCAAAGCAGTTTTACAGAATCACACCAGAAAAGAAACACTCACTAAACACTCAATTTGACTGATATCTTTTAATCAAGAGTCCCCTACTAAGCAAGACAGAGACGACAGCAACAAGAAACTAAAACTCCATCAAGGACAGAATGGAGAAAAAAAACAAGTCAGGCAGTTCTCCTCTGACCAGATAAACCAGTAGGTTATTCCATACTGCAGTAAAGTTTCTGTGGTTTTGTCCAGATGGCCGTCTAGAGGATAAGATATTACTAAGAAACTGCCTTATTGTCTCCAAGTGATGGTGGCGACGTTGAGCTCGGAAAAACAACGAACAGACATATGTTAGTGTAGATGCAATTCGACCGGTGATATACAAATACAGTGTGTGTATTGTAGATGTCCCGGTTCCCGATTACGCAACCTTTTGTACGGCGTCATGATAATTAGCATGAAAATGTAAAGACCGGTGCACAATCATCAAGTTCATCAAGTCTGACGCATGTGGCTTATCAAAGTAAAACACACCGTCCTTAAATTAATGAACTCTGGTTGCACACGGCCCTGTATTTAATTTAACACTTTACATTTCCACAACCCTACACATGTAACTGAACCAAATCAAACTGTCTGGCATGTCATCCAATTATCCTCTAACCCAATCACCCTCTGATTACATCAGCTTTAGTTCCTGGAACATCATTCCTGTCCCATTTTACCCAATAACATCACCCAATATTAAACCTCATATCTGAATGGATCTTCTGGCTTGTTCTTGACCTTCATGCTGGTCGTCCTTTCCTACAGCTGAACGATGGACACAGGAAGCTGTTTGTTATCGATGAGATCGGGAAGATGGAGCTCTTCAGTCAGGCTTTTATCCAAGACGTACGACAGGCTCTGGACAGCGCGGGTTGTACCATATTGGGAACAATCCCTCTCCCTAAAGGAAAGCCTCTGGGATTGGTGGAGGAGATCAGAGCGAGAAAAGATGTCAAGGTCTTTATGGTGAGCTGTGTAAATCAACCACCTGCGATTTGCTTGATTAACATGTCGGTCATATGCACTCCTGGTTAATGAAAGCTGTATAATTTTCTGTGTATCTCTAATAAAGTTAGCTTGATTTACATTTATTTAATTAATATTCTGTATTTACAGGTTACAAAAGAAAACCGAAATGCCATCTTGGATGAAATTGTTCCTACCCTAAAGGAATGTCTAAAATAAAAGAACATTTTCTAAGATGACAAGAGAAAAAACCCAGATTAACCTGCAGGATGAAATCGGATCCGCGGACGGGTTCTCCATTAGTTCAGTATGAGGTTCTATCGGTGCTGAAAGGATTCTGTTTCTCTTTTTGGCTATTTTTATGTTTCTGTAAATAGACCTGTTGTGTTGGAAGACAATAACTTGTGCTTATGTTTGGTAAAATGTTCCTTATTTGTTAGCAGCTTTGGAAAAAAGCAGTTATAATGATTTTCATGTAGATGTTTAGTTTGTTCAATCTGACCATATCAGTATGTTTCATTAATACAGTGTCACAAGCTGATTCTAGGACTTCCTCCTTTACATAACATTTCAGAATGAATCCTAAGTGTGTGTGTGTGTGTGTGTGTGTTTACATTTATAACATTTGGCAGACGCCCTTTTCAAGAGCGACTTACACTTATCTCTTTTATACAACTGAGCAATTGGAGGTTAAGGGCCTTACTCCGGGGCCCAACAGTGGCAATTTATTGGGGTTGGGAATCGAACCCCAATCTTTCAATAAGCCGTCCAACACCTTAACCACTGCACTACCACTTCCCCTGTGTATATATATATATATATATATATATATATATATATATATATATATATATATAGATATATATATATATATATATATATATATATATATATATATATATGTATGTATATATATATATATATATATATATATATATATATATATATATATGTATATGTATATGTATATATATGTATATATATATATATATATATATATATATATGTATATATATGTATATATATGTATATATATATATAATATATATTGCCAGTTATTATTTTTTATGTAAAAAAATTGGCAAAAAATTATAATGACTTAGTTTTACGGAGTAGCCATTAGGTGGCGATGTTGCTTCAGATACATGACCTGCTAACGGAGGAAAACGACGACGAACAAGAAGCAGCATTCCGGAAGCGGAAATAAATAGATTTTTTTCATAGGGATTTGTTGTGCAACCTCAATGGGTTTAAAGTCGAAGTAACTCGAATAATTAAAGGTTTTTAAATAAATATTAAAGTGTATTGGATTTTTAGCTTTTTAAAACTTGTGTGGTCGGTGGTTAAATTTGATTAAATTAGAAATGGTAAGTAACGGTTTTGTTTGTTGGACCTCATCGGCAGCCATCGCTCTTTATAAACAACTTAAAAGAAAAGACAAGAATCATTAATAACACATGCAAACATCTAATAATTAATTATAAATATAAAACCCCTCTAATAAATGTGTATGCAATGTGCTTAAATTGCATACTTTTATATATAAATTATATATTAATATTATACACTATGACGTTATACACTTTGGATTGTTTCTCACAGAGTTTCAGGAAAGCAACAATATAAAAATGATATAAACTGTAAAGAAGACATTTCACAATAACAGCGTGACTGAAAATTAACAAAAAACAGTAGCAAAATATAGTAAATATTATTCCGAATTGCACCATAAACCCCAAACTGTTGGGAAAACGGCACCTTTTATTACATTATATGTCCACTGGTAGGTGTTATTTCTGGAATTTCTTGTTCTGACTTTAATGGGAAGTTTTTGTTTCACCATCTCGTTGCCAGAAAATAACTAGTTCTAAAAAACAGAACAGTCTTGATGCAGATTTTCTTCATATTCAGTTTAATATAGTTGTACAAAAAAGTCATTTGTTGTTTTTGGTTCTTTCTGGCTCTTTCTTTAACCCTCGTCTTTTACGTTTCTTTCACCAGAACCGTGAAACTTCAGAGTTTGACCTGCACCCAGGAGCAGAAATGAGTCGAGGAAACGCTCCGGTTTACTGCATCTGTCGCAAACCAGACATCAACTGCTTTATGATGTAAGAGGGTTAAACCTAACATGTTTTTTGTCCAGTGAATGGAGTTAGATGACGCTCATATAAGTGTTCGGCAAGCGAAGTGGTGAAGCGAAAAGTGGTGCAGAAAATAGTCACTTCAAACAAACCTTTTATCACTAACATTAATAATCAGACTCAATTAAACAGAATAAATGATATTATAATTAGTGGATCATCTTTAAATCTGATCCAGTACTGGGCCCTTAACCGAATCTCAGCATTAGATTGGTAGATCCCAAGTCGCAGCTGTTATGATGCTCATAACGCACTTATTTTGTGATTCACTCTTTTATCATACAGCGGTTGTGAGAACTGCAATGAGTGGTTTCATGGTGACTGCATTAATATATCCGAGAAGATGGCAAAATCCATTAAAGTGTGGTACTGTGAAAAATGTCGCAGTGAGTATCAGTTGGTGGAGCTCATTTTAGACTTTCGCATCTTGCCGTAACCAAAGGAGCTTGCTTCTGCTTTTTTTCTTCTTCTTCTTCTTCTCTTCTTCTTCTTTTTAAGAAAGGTTGCTTTTGCTTAGCCAGGTTTTCTCCTGTGTTCTAGGTAAGGACGATTCATTAGAGATCAAATATCGATTTAAGAAAAGCCGGGACAGAGATTCAGACGGAGACGACATGGAGAGACAGTTTGATAACGACATGAGTGATTTTAAGCACGATCGACGTCGTGGCTCGCGGGTAACGACGCAAAGTCTTAGGCTATTTAAGATTGTTAGCGTGTGTTATGAATCCTGGACACTAAAGTTCTGTTTTTGCGCTGCTGTCAGATTAAGCGCTCAGCTCGTATGTGTGGCGAGTGTGAGCCCTGCTTACGGACAGAGGACTGCGCTCAGTGTGACTTCTGTAAGGACATGAAAAAGTTCGGCGGGCCAAACAAGATCAGGCAGAAGTGCAGGCTCAGGCAGTGTGAAGTGCGGGCCCGGGTAAGTGTGTGTCTCATAATCTTTAAACACACGCACGCACACACGCATCGGACTGAGCTCAGTTTTAGATCTGGGTATCGAACATGTTGGGTTGTCTCTGTAGTGAAGATCCTACAGAGAATATTTTGTTGTGTAAGGAACCAGTTTAACCAGATCTGAGTTCATGCTTGCATCGAATGTCACACAGTGATTAAGATAAAGAATTAAAATAAACATGAGTTTAAGTATCAGTCCGACTCCTCATCACAATCCGAATGAAATTATTAAAGGCACACAGGTCCAGTATACTGCTTTATATACACGTTCTAGCTCAGCTTAACTTCTTCTTTTTTAATCTGTGTGTGTGTGTTTAAACAGAGAGAGAGGAAGGGGTAGTAGTTGTGTGTGTATGAATGGATGGCTGGATGAATGGATAAACAAATAAATAACTGGATGGATAGATAGATAGATGGATATATTGATAAATGGATAAACAAATAAAATAACTGGATGGATAGCTGGAGGGGTTGATGGATGAATGGATGGATGGATAGATAGATAGATAGATAGATAGATAGACATAGATAGATAGGTGGGTGGGTGGGTGTTTGGGTAGGTGATTGGGTGGATAGATCAATAGATAAGTGGATGGATGGATAGATAAATAGATGGATAGATAGATAGACATGGATGGGTGGGTGAATGGATGGATGAATTGGTGGATGGGCCTGTGTTTGTATAGATCAGTAGATGGATGGATAGATAGATAAATAGATAAATGGATGGATATATGATAAATGGATAAACCAAATGGATGGATGAAAATGGAACAAATGGATGGATGGATAGATAGATAGATAGGTGGGTGGGTGTTTGGGAAGGTGATTGGGTGGATAGATCAATTGATAAGTGGATGGATGGATAGATAGATAAACAGATGGATGGATAGATAGACATGGATGGATGGATGGATTGATGGATTGGTGGGTGGGCCTGTGTTTGTATAGATCAATAGATGGATAGATAAATGGATTGATGGATGGATGGATGGATGGATGGATGGATAGATGGATAGGTAGATGGACTGGATGGACAGACAGAAATCAGTGAGAGGTAGTAGAGAGGGGGAGGTTGCAGTAGGACAGTGTGTGTAGTGAGGGAACAGTAGTAGAGTGAGTGTGTTAGTGATCACAGAGGGGAGAGAGAGACTGTGTGTTTGTTTTCTAGTAGAAAATCTCAGTCTGTGACTCTAATGCATTAAATAAAATCTATCAGCTTACTATCGAAACTATAGACACTGCTGTTGCTGTCTGTTAACCAATTCTGATTAATACACAGAACCGCAGACTGAAATATGTCCTTGCTTTCCTTTCCTGTGGGAATTAAAGATAGAATAATAATTAACTCTAAAAGAAGTTGCTGACAATGTGAGGAAATATAATAACCTCAAGTGTTTCAGTCAGAGACACTGATTGTTCTAGGTCCATGCTCCACTAATAATGCCCGTCATGGTGCCCTGCTGTCTGCCCTTGTAGTTCAGTAGGGTTAATCTCGTGTGTGTGTGTGTGTGTGTGTGTGTGTGGTGTGTGTGTGTGTGTGTGTGTGTGTGTGTGTGTGTGTAGAAAATGCTGCGGGTGAAAGAGGAGGAGTTGTCCATGTCTAAAGGCCGAGATCGGTTCCAGAGCGACTATCCCCTGTCTGACGAGTACAGCGAGAATGAGCTGGAGCTTTACCAGCAGTACTGCGCCGGCACATACACTGACCACGTGCGTCACGTCCACACATCAACACCACACGCCAGAGTCTTTAAATAAACTCTAAAAATAACTCCTGACTACGCAGAAGATCCTTACTGATCACAGATTCTCTGTAAACTCCAAAGCTTTACCAATCCGTGTGAATTTCTCTCTCAGGGATGTTACAGTGATGATGAGGACGGACCCGGTCTGGATCCCAGTATGCGTAAGAGAGCCGTGAAGGTCAAGCATGTAAAGAGGAGAGAGAAGCGATCCGAGAAAAAGGTTATTTCCCGTCACGATGTTAAATAAAATTGCACAATGAGCTGATCAGGTGTTACAGGACCAGGTGATATGACCTAAAATCAAAACCTTAATTAATATTACTGAATACTGAATATTTTACCTCAATTAAGATTAATGAAGATTTTTTTTTGTAGTGTTTTTTTTTCTATTTAGTTTGCCCTTTTTTACTGCATTTCCTTTTGGTACAAGCCCCTCCTGTTGTTCAGTTGACTCGATCCTCTCCGCCCTGTCATTTTAGCACCTTGTCACTTCTGGACCAGGCAGAGTCACATGACCTTATATGTGGTAGTACATTTTTAAAGGAAAAGGATTAAAAAAAGAAAATAACCAACTTGGGAAAAATTACGTGCCTAAAAGAGTGTATGTGAGTGTGTGTGTGTGGTTGTTTGTCTGTATGTTGCCCTGTAATGGACTGGCAACCTGGATGGAATTACAACAAAATAACCAACACAGGAAAATTAAAACAAAATAACCGACACAGAAATATAACAACAAAATATACATATATATATTACATATTATATATTACAATAATTTTTAATGGTTTCCTTTTCTTCCTTTTTTTAACAGAAAGAGGAGAATAAGCCTCGCAAACACAAACCGAAGCAGAAACACAAGGACAAGGTGAGGCACAGCGAGAGGACAGAATCTCGAGACGGCAGTGAAGTGAGACAGTGCCTCGGACCAGGCTGTGTCGAATCAGCGCGTCCCAACTCCAAGTACTGCTCTGATGACTGTGGAATGAAGCTCGCTGCTAAGTGAGACCCGAGTGCCGTGCATCTCCTTCTATAGCGGCACAATGATACAGTGTGCTGTGTGTTTTAAACTCGATCTTCCTGATATAATTTCCTGTTTTTTCCATCAGTCGGATCTATGAGATTCTTCCTCAGCGTATCCAGCAGTGGCAGCAGAGCCCGTGCATCGCAGAGGAACAAGGAAAAAAGCTTCTGGAACGTATCCGGCGCGAGCAGCAGTTGGCCCGGACGCGGCTCACAGACATGGAGAAACGCTTCCATGAGCTGGAGGGCATCATCGCCAAGGCAAAGCAGCAGATTGTACAGCATGATGAAGAGGTACGATGGTCACTGTAACATCACATACTACTCAAGTACTCTGACTGTTCAAAAAAAAATTCTCTTCCTATTAGTATTATAGGTAGTATAGATGAAATTCAGATGTACAGATGTTATTCAGATTTTGATCATGTCACCTGACATATGACCTCACAGCAGTGCGAATTTAAAGGTTAACTTGAATGACGTTAAACAAGTGCAGTTTTGCTATAATATATATATTTCTTTGAGAATTTAAAGATACCTAAAGCGCTCATAAAGCGCCGCACCGTGCCGTGGATTTCCACATATGATGAGTCATCTTTCCCACGACCTCATGGGATGTAAAGTCTACATCATGGGATGTAAAGTCTACATCACTGGAACTTTCACTTTGTGATGCAAAAAAACTGTATCCATGCTCACTATGTTCTCTTTTTGGAAATGGATCAGGTTTGTTCTCCAAATGACTTAATTATATCAATTAAGTAATTAGTTAATTATTTTAATCACCTAACTAGAAATGTGGCAGGGATATGTTAGAGTGCAATAATTTACTTGCTGGGATTTAACTCATGTGCGTCATCCACTGATTTACGGCTGGGGAAGCCTTGCTGATTTTTCTATGACGCTTTTGACTCTCGCCACTGCAGGTAAACGAAGGAGATGACGACACAGACCTACAAATTTTTTGCGTCTCTTGCAGTCACCCGGTCAACCCCAAGGTGGCACTACGTCACATGGAGAGGTGTTATTCCAAGGTGAGCTGAATTGTTTAGCAGATTGTGTGTAATATATTTCTGTTAATTGAGTAATACTCTGTTGTAAACATATTAACACTATACTAAAGATGTATTTATCATGTCTTAAAACAGTATGAGAGTCAAACATCATTTGGTTCTATGTATCCCACACGCATAGAGGGGTAAGTTTTTGTTTGTTTTTGGTTTTTAATAAAGCAACACTTAAGCCAAAAAATAAAATATCATGGAGCCCATAAGACAAAACAAGTGTGATGTCTAAAGTGGACTGAATCTATAAGCCAAAAGTCTTATAGATTCATGAAGCAAAGTGGTAGCACAGAGGTTAAGGTGTTGGACTGCTGACCCGAAGAGGGTTTGATTCACAGCACCACTTAATTATCACGCTGGGCCCCTCTGCAAGGCCCTTAACCCCCAATTGTTCAGTTGTATAAAATATATAAATGTAAGTCGCTCTGGATAAGGACATCTGGAAAATGCTGTAAAAAATGTAAAAGTCAGTAATGTCTACATTTAAACACAGCAAATCTGCAAAAATCTAAATCATTTGGTATAAAAAGCACAAGTCGAACTATGGCTAAATTTTTTTATAAATAACTGTGAAGTAAACTTTTATCAGTTTAAATATCACTTCCTCTTTTTCAGTGCCACACGGCTGTTCTGTGACGTTTACAATCCTCAAAGCAAAACATACTGTAAGAGGCTTCAGGTTCTCTGTCCTGAGCACTCCCGAGACCCAAAGGTAGGATTTTACACACACTTTATATCTGCTTAATAAACATTCTAACGTCACTTAGCATCCAATCATATCCCATAATTCAGCCTAACTGTGAGTCTCCCGTTTGTAGGTTCCAGCAGATGAAGTGTGTGGATGTCCCCTGGTACGTGACGTCTTCGAGCCCACGGGCGAGTACTGCAGAGTCTCCAAACGCAAGTGCAACAGGCATTACTGCTGGGAGAAGCTCCGGCGGGCCGAGGTGGACCTGGAGAGAGTGCGAGTGGTTAGTATTAGCTTTATTCTGGACAATCTAGCGCTCCTTAAATGAATGACCAGCGACTAACTGTATTCTTTCTTTTCCTCTTTTTATTTATTGCTCTGTGTCTCTCGCTCTTCCTTTCAGTGGTACAAGTTGGACGAGTTGTTTGAACAGGAGCGCAACGTCCGTATTGCAATGACGAACCGCGCCGGTCTACTGGCTCTCATGCTGCATCAGACGATTCAACATGACCCGCATTCAACAGACCTGCGTGCCAGCAAAGACAGATAACCAGGCCTGATTTCCAGTGGCTTATTCAGAAAACGGTTTGCAGACAATAGCAAGTGTGTGAACTTAAAATATACATTTAGAGAACCTTTATAATCTTGGTTTATTGTCTTATGATGGTAGGTTTTTAAAGAAAGATGTTAGGTGTGTGTGTGTGTGTGTGTTGTGTGTGTGTGTGTGCATGCGCACGCAAATCGATTAGTAATTATAATACTGTTATGTTCTTTATTAAAACAGTTCTTGGTGCTTTTCTTGTTTGTAGATGAAATAATTATGTAATGTTGCATAACTGTGGCTGAAATATTTTCTTCCATTAAATAAACCGTCATTTGAGGTGTTGTTTCTTTTCCTTGACGTTTTTTGGTTTGTTATTTTTTTTAGTTTTGATGAAACACAACACTTTTTCTCATTTACCTGCTTTTCCATTCACATTTCAGTAAAACTACTGCTAATAATACTGTGGCCACATTTTGCTTTAGGACACTAGAATCTTGGCCATAACGGACTCAATTAAAGCACTTTTTATTTATATAGATATTTAATATTTATAATATATATATTTATTTATATATATATATATATATATATATATATCAATATATAAAAATCCTATTACAATAATATATATATATTATATATATATATATATATAATATATATATATAAGTAAATATATATATATATATATATATATATATATATATATATATATATATATATATATATATATATATGTGTGTGTGTGTGTGTGTGTTATTATTATTATTATTATTGTTATTTTATTTATTTTTTAAACAAGTGAAAATATACCAACAATAACAATGTAGAAACACAGATAAAATAACAAGAATAAAAGCATTGGGCATTAAAGGAGAGATATTTAAAAATAATAAAGCAAAAAAGTAAAATTAATATATAAATGATTTTTTAAGAAGAAATCCCCTCACATATAGCCATAATATAAAGCTTTGCAATCGCAGAATCGCATGTTAACGTCATCAACGTGCGACGTTTGCTTGAACATAAGTCGGAATGAGGAGGGCGATTATGTGTGCTTTTATTGTAGAAAAATATCAACTGTGTAGGAAAGAATAACAAAGCTTACATTAATTCTAATAAAATCGCATTATGGTAACAAAATGGAGACACATTTAACACCCGAACTTATCTATTTATCTAAGACTCTATAAAGGGTCATTAAACAAACATTAAAGGTCACGTGTTTGCAGCTTGTCATAACCTATTAATAACATGTTAAATATACTTATATAATAAAAGAAACACAGCAACTCAAAAGATCTTAAAGAAAATGATGTCATTGCCTTAAGAATTTTAACGCATTTTTGTTATAATGCTTATTAGGTTTTTTTTCCCCTGAAAAAACTAAAGGATAATAAAGGCCAATATATGTCATTATTATTATTACCAATAATATTAATAATAATATTAATTGTTTTATTATTACTGATAATAATACCAATTCTAGTAAAACGTTTAAAAATACATTTAATTTTATATTTGATGATTACTTTCAGATTTATTTTTTTTTTTAATTTCTGTAAAACTACTCAGATTTAATGTCCATTGTTTAAAGAGTTTTATAAATGAAACTGATTTTTATAATGTGTAGTGGAAGCCGCTGATGGTGCAGGTTATGTGGCAGGTAACATGTGCTTTATATTTATCCCACTGGAGCCGAAACAGTAGTTTTTTTAATGAAACTATGTTGGAATGTTAATAACGATAAACAGCTCTTTAATATTTCATTGTGGAAGTCGGCAGTTGAAGCGGCACCGAGCCGCAGACTCCTGCTCCTGTGTGATTGGATAACTCCACACGCATTCATTTATTATTCATACATTTCACCCTACACGATCTACCCTAGACAGGGTAAAACACGCGAAATGCCTCTTTTCTTATTTTACCGTAATGACTTGATTACACGCGGCGGTAAGTTTCCATAAATAGAGCTTTAATCCAGAGTTGCTGCGGCGCCAGAGGACGAGAACCGAAAGCAAAATGTCGGAATCAAACATTGCAAGACTCCAGAAGTGAGTCGATCTAACTACCTGTCCGACTTAACTACTAACTAACTAATTAAACTAATGCCCAAATGTTGCGGTTGGAATGAAATAAGACAAACGTTTGTACCAACTTTCACAAAATGTTATTTTTTATAGTTTTCTTTTTTGCAGGAAGGAAATATTAATGAGGTTTCGCAAACGCTGAAAATGTGTCTCACAGTGGCTTAGTGGTTAGCATGAAGGCCCTGGGTTCGATTCCCCTGCAGAGGTATTTCTGTGTGGAGTTCATGTTCTCCCTGTGCTCGCATGGGTTTACTCTGGGTTCTCCGGTTTCCTCCAAACAGTCCAAAGACATGTATATTAGGAGTGATTGGTGATTCTAAACTACCCATAGGAGTGAGTGTGTGTGTGTGTGTGTGTGGGGCCCTGTGATGGACTGGTGACCTGTCCAGGGTGTCCCCCTCCTGTCTTTCTCCCTTTCAGAGACGGCTGGGATAGACTCCAGCAGATCACCGTGACCCCGAATTAGGGAATAAGCGGGTATAAAAGACAAATGAAAAAATGTCTCAGTCTTCTAAATATACTAAAATATGGATTGTGATCTACACGAATGGACAATTTGTAATCTTGGTCATTTTAGACAAACCGCCCTTAAATGTATATTTTACACCATCTAGTCAACATATCTGCCGTTTAGAAGATTCCACAGCGACAACTAGAGATATGGACTTTATTGTTCATGTCCTGAGGAGGAATTGTTCCTTTTTTTAATTTAAATCTTATCTGATCGTTTATAGTTGATCTTTGATGCCTAGAAATGATTGGTTGATAGGATTTAAGGAGAATGAATGTGAATCCTTTAGCTGGTACATACAGAAATATTCCACCGTTCTGCTGAATGCTGAACTATTACTGGAATAACCATAATGACCAACACTGACCTATTCCCGGAAACTGATCTACAGTACAAGGGCGTGCTGGTATATTATTCTAACCTAAGGCAGAGTCATAATGAGCCAAATGGTAATTATTTCTTAATTACAAGACTTTTTTTTCCCTGAACCATTTTAACAATAAAAAAATCGAACGATTAAAAAAATTCTTTATAATTACATTAAAAAAACTGGCATCTTTTCTATATCTGTTTGGTTGTATTTTAAAATTTTTGCAGTAGCACCTGATGATCACTATGGGATGTTATGTTTAATGTAGCTCTGCTGATGAATCAAACAAATAATTACTTCAATATCTAATAGTTTCATTTGAAAGTCAACATCATTATTCATTCATTCATTCATTCATTTATTTTCTATACCAGCTTATTCCCTAATTCGGGGTCACAGGGATCTGCTGGAGTCTATTCCAGCCGTCTCTGAAAGGGCAAAGGGCAGGAGGGGCCACACACACACACCCACACACACATTCACCCCATACATGTTTTTGGACTGTGGAAGGAAACCGAAGAACCCGGAGTAAACCCACACAAACACAGGGGAGAACATGCAAACTCCACACAGACAGACCCCTGCAGGGGAATCAAACCCGGGACATTCTTACTGTAAAGCAACAGTGCTAAACACTAAGCCACCATGCTGCCCAACTATATATATATATATATATATATATATATATATATATATATATAATATATATATATATAATAATTATTATTATTATTGAGGAAAGTAGCTTAGTGATTAAGGTGGTTTGTTCCCAGCAGCACCTGGTTGCCGCTGTTGGGCCCCTGAGCAGGGCCCTTAACCCTATTTGCTCAGTTGTATAAATGAGATGAATGTAAGTTGCTCTGAATAGGGAAGTCTGCCGAATGGTGTGATGTAAATGTATTATACATTTATATTTGCAAAATCTGTCTCTGGCATTGTTCAGAGTCCAAATGTTGAAGTGGGCCGTGGTTTGGGGAACGCTGTTCCTGTCAAAATGAACATTACTGATTGTTAGAAACTTCTGGTACTGGAGATTTCTGATACTGGAGACTTATTTTATACATAAACTTAATAAAAGTCTTCATCCTATCAGTGATTATTTGGTGTGTTAAATAACAGCACAGTTCATTATTTAGGTCAGGTGCAACAAGTCGACTTAAATGAAGTGTAGCGCTGTCTAACATTTATTCTATCTAAATCAATCCTTTAATCAAATAATTCAACATCATCTGACCAATCAGAGTGCAGAATTCAGTATCGCTCTGGTTTGAAGTTATTAGATGTGCGCTACATTGTAACAACCTACAAGTGCGTGTTAAGTGTGTGAAATGTTTCTAACGGTGCGGTGCGGTGCGTTAAACACGACGTTTTATCGCTAAAGTCTGTTAAAACAGCCGATCGATCGATGTTGGCTTTTTCTGTACAACGCGTCGTTCATGTGTTGCGTGAAAGTAGCGCTCGGACTTCCCCCGGTAGCTCGCACATGCTCAGTAGCGCGCGCAAACTATCGCTAATCGAAGGAGAGACTCGGAACGGAACGGTCGGCAACGACAGCGCGAGCTCGACGTGTTGTTTGGTAAGAGTCCATGTCCTGTTTCCTCTCCTCCCCCACACACCTTCCTGTCTCTCTATACACACACACACACACACACACACATTTTCAACGTTTTGCGACACCGATATCATGTGTTTACATTGCTTTGTTTTGAAAACCGCTTTAAATAAACAGAATGCACGCGATCTCCAGACGTGAGCAAGACATCGGTATCGAAAAGCGATGCTTTTTTTCCGTGCACGCGGGGCTCGAGAAAAGAGCAGGGAGAGTTGGGATTGCAGAACCCGGCGGGAGGGGGTGAAGGGGGGGGGTGCACGAGCTTCACTCCCACCACACACACACAACACCGATTTCCTGTTTAACTTTAAGCTCCGATGCTTTGCTTTGAGCTCAACGCCGAGTTTTGTCGTCACTTTTCTTTTTCTTCTCCTAAACGCGCGGTTTTATTTCTTATTATAAAATAAAACCGCAAAGCTCGTGCCTCGGGTTCTTGCTTTAGAAATGTTTTGCACTGCACGCTTTTGCCCGAGTCCCGGGGGTCGCTCGAGCTAGCTGTCTAGAAAGTGCACCAGGTTTCCTTTATAATTAACCTCGAATGGGTTTTACTTTTATTATTATTTCTTTTATTTTTCACCTCATCACAGTTGCAGTTGCACAAATCTGAAACTTTGGCACGTTTGTGTTGTTGAGCCACTCTGTGTTTTAGCCTCGAGCTCTGTACACTGCACACAAGCAGGAATAGAAATGTGATATTAGTTACACATTTACAGTTTACACACAACTGACAAATAAAATAAAGATTGTTCTTTTGCCATTGCATCATCATTTTGTGTATTTTATACACAGGTTGGGATTTTGTGCACTTTTCCTCCACAATTGTGAGGAAAAAAACCAACAACATATTTTAGTGGGAAATACAGCCTGAAAAAGAGACAAAACATTTATCTAATTTTATGTGCACCTGATTGTGTAGTCGAGTCACTTCTGTATATTTTTTGAGTGTGGAAATAAAATATCTGTACATTTGTAGAATAATTCAGTTTTTTGGCAGAACAGTGGCTTAGTGTTTAGCACTGTTGCCTCACAGCAAAAAGGTCCTGGGTTCAATTCCCCTGCAGGGGTCTTTCTGTGTGGAGTTTACATGTTCTCCCTGTGCTTGTGTGGGTTTACTCCGGGTTCTCCGGTTTCCTCCCACAGTTCAAAAACATGTATGTTAGTCTGATTGGCGATTCTAAAAATGCCCATAGGAGTGAGTGAATGTGTGTGTGTGTGTGGCCCTGTGATGGACTGGTGACCTGTCCAGGGTGTCCCCCTTCTGCCTTTCACCCTTTCAGAGACAGCTGGGATAGACTCCAGTAGATCCCTGTGACCCCGAATAAGACAATAAGCTGGTTCTTCCTTTTACCATGACGTGTTTCATGCTGTGATCCTGCGTCAGGCTGTTGGCTCTTGGGTAGTGATAGTGCAGTGATTAAGGTATTGACCTGCTATTTGAAAGATCCTGGTTCGATTCCAAGCAAAACCGAGCTGCCACTGTTGGGCCCCCGAGCAAGGCCCTTAACCCCCATTTGCTCAGTTGCATAAAAGAGATAAATGTATGTAGCTCTGGATGGGGACGTCTGCTGGGCGTCTGCCAAATGCTGTAAACAAACAAACAGGTTAAGGTGTTGACCTGCTATTGAAAGATCAGGGTTTGAGTCCCAGCACCACCAATCTATGACCCCTAAGCAATGCCCTTAACCCCCAATTGCTCAGTTGTATAAAAGATATAAATGTAATTTGCTCTGGATAACAGCGTCTGTCAAATGTCGTAAATGGCTGTAAATGGATCCTGTTCTTGCACCGTCAGTCATCCATCTTTATTGATTGTAACCCGTAGAATTTTCCACATTTCTCGGGTGTTTCCCTTTTTTACAGACGCTTTTTAATCTGGAACGTGAATCACATTGACCACATTGACAGTCATTTGCCATTAATTAGTCAGTCATTTGAATAGCACTTCTATTGACGGTATCGTTTCCGTAATATTGTTAACGGCTGGATACTTTCGGAAAGTATGTATTGCTCGAAAATTATAAAAATAAAAACGGATTTTGTATCTACACCAGACTCTCACATGGGTTTAACTGTATTTGTCATCACAAAAATCTTTATTCTGCTTTTTTAATAGTTTAAGAACGACTTGTTACCAACTTAAGATAAGCTGTTACCATAGTAACATTAACAAAAAATGAAAAAATGCAACAGAAGTGCAAAAGCAACTTAATATTTCTGGTTTAAAAAAAAATTAGTAAGATATACAGTGGTGCTAATCGGTGGTCTAGCAGCTTGCTAATAAACACGTCAGAAATCTTTAGGTGTATCTATAGTTTCTCTCGTCCCCTTGAATCAGCCGTCGCTATAGAAACAGGAGTCTATAGAGGAAATAGCATCATTTTGTGCTATAAAAGTAAAAAAAACAAAAACAAATTAAAAAGCTTTTTCCCTTTATATCAGCCTAAATTTCAGAGTAAAAATTCAATGAAAATATCTGACTATGGAAATTGGACTGGATTGGAACTATTTGTTTAAATTTTGTGTGTACATGATGGCACATTTTTATAAAATTTTATGAGTAAGGCCCTCAACCTCCAATTGCTTAGTTGTATAAATGAGATAAATGTTAGTCGCTCTGGATAGACACATCTGCCATATGGTGTAAATGTAAAGACTATATAGAAAAGATATTTTAAGTAATGTGTAAATCACTCAGCTGGACTTTTGTGAAAAAAATTATTATTGATTGTTGCAACGATGGTTGATTTTAAATCATTAGCTTGTTTCCAAACACAAAACAACCGTTTAAGTTCACTATTATGGACGCTACAGAATCTTATCTGGAGCTTTGGGTTTGTTGGAACGTTTTGCTATTGCTTTGCATATGGAAGCCTGTTGTGTTCACATTGCTGTAAAGATTAGTAATACTTTCCTATTGAACATAGAAACAAGGGCTGTGTAAAAATATCGATACAGCTATCTATCACAATATGTTTTTCAGGATAGTGTCGATATTCGTACCCATAGTATCGATACATAATTAAATTTACGTTTATGTTAACATTTAACTAAAACCCTTAGTACGTGTCAAACAACTTCCTCCTTCAGTCCTGAAGATGTCACTGACACATAAGGTCGTCTTAGAAGAAGAGTGTCCGAAAAAAATAAGTGTTGTTGTATTTTTAGCTATTTGTTTTACATTTGTCTGCAATATACCAAGATATATAGTATTGTGACCCAAGTATCATGATTTGTATCATATCGGGAGGCCCCTTTGCCCATACACAGATCTAATAGATATGGCATGCAGCATAGTCTTCTGTTTGAGTTCATTTTGACATCATGCGCATTTAAATGCATGTTGCGAAAATTGCTTAGCGTGCACGGTCCGCAACACCAGAGTATATAAGTAAAAATAAAACTAAATACATAAAATAAGACTGCAAAATACCAAATACACAAATTACTCTGCTTTAAATAGACAATTTAATACAATCCAGTGTTTATTGTTTAGTTAACAATAATACAGCCTGAAATACGATATTGTCTATGCTAGCTATATATATCTATATCTATATACATACACACTGTAGTTTTAGTGTATGTGGCGTTGAGTAGCTAGGGTAAGGATTTTTACTAATCTATCCATATTTTTATACACAGCTGATTAAAGGGAATGTTGAATACTAAAAATTCTAACTATTCTATCTAGGTTAAATAATCAGTCAATATAATTGCACAAATTTAGGACAGTGCGGTCTCAGTTCCTCTCTTAGACACAGTCGATGTCATGATGCTAATTTTGTACGTTACTGCTTATTGGGTCTAAACTGTCTCTTTGTCTTTAATTATTGACTGATTAGGCTAATGTAAAAAAAGGCTAAATGTTTTCTTAAAACCAGTAGAATTGATTTGTATAATTTATTATCCGTGTTTAGCGAATTACTTTACCAAACCTGTGTGTAGTGTGTGTGTTTGTTGGTCACGTCTGGCTTTTTACTTTTGCCGTAGTAATGGCGCTGCGCTGCGTTGCAGATATCGAGATGTTGGCCGCTTTTATTGGCCTCCCTGCACGTCTCTGCTCGGCTCACTGGGATACCGTTGCCATGGCGACCGTTCATGTTTTTTTTTTTTTTTTTTTTTTCATTTTATTTTCCTCTCCTCCCCCTCGCTTCTCTAAATATTCTCCGTCACATTGCATTTGAGCGTGTTGTGCTAGCTTCAGGGCGTGCAAAGGGACCTCTTTGAAATGAGGGCTTTTTTTATTGCTCATGTCTTCCTAGCCTAGATGTAAATGCTGGACCTAGCTATTAATAAAAGCTTGCTTTACAAGTGATTAACTATTCTGAACTCTAAACAATATAAAAATGAACAGCAATTTTTTTAAAAAGGTGGAGGGATTTTAGACAATTTTCCTTGTATTTTACTCATTTTGTCAACACACAAAACACATCCATGCTAGAAAAAAATGGTGGCAGAATGAAAAGCCGTTATGAAGTGATATTACTATATCAATACACAGAAGAAAAATAGGCCTTAAATTCCTCCAGAATTTGCTAATTCAGTTTCTAATTAAACATCATTCCACGTAAGAGCGTCAGTTTCTCATCTCAGTGTCTGCTATGTCAACCAGAATAGAAATTTGGTTTGAATACTGCAAAGGAACATTGCTAAAAATAGAATATTGATGTATTTAAACTGCTTCTTTTTTCTCCCACAGCAGTTCAAAATGCAGCCTGCGTTTGTGCTCTAAAGCCATCGCAAGGTAAGAGGATGTGACTCCATCTGGCATTTGATCATCCTGCTATGAGCCTGAGATCCGGCGGCGCGAGAGCGTGAGATTAATGGAAGGTGTGACGGAGGAACCGAGGGTACAGCCGGAGAAAGGTCAGGATGAGACGGGACCCGCTTTAGCAGATGACGCGCTTCCGATCGAGAAGGACGATCCGTCCATGCTTGCAGTCATGGAACCGGGGGAAGAGGAGACGGAGCCACCTCCTGATTGGCTGGAGCCGTTGGAGGACTGTGAAGACGAGGGTGATGACAGTGTGGAGACTGACATCAGCAGCAAGCGGAGAAGCCGAAGAAGCAGTAAAGCTTCGTAGGTCCTTTTTTATTATTATTAATATTTTTAAAGTTTGTTTTTATTATCTGAAACACATTAATAGTGTTTGTGTGTAAAGTTTGGTAAGTGAAACTTTAATTAAGTATGTACATCATGCACATCATTATTTACAGGCGAAAACCAGGGAGGCCGTCGGTGTCCGCCAGCTGCGCCTGGGTAGATTGTCCTGAACTGGGAAATGGATGGAAACGAAAAGTAATCTTTTGGCGTGCGGGCAACAGTGCTACATATTACCTGAGGTAGCGTACACATGATGGCCTGTAGACAGTTCGCAAATCTGTTATCTGGACTGTATGTTACTTTATTTCCTGTTTTTTTTTAAAGACGATATATATATATATATATATATATATATATATATATATATATATATACATACATAACTTTTCTAGTAAAGTTTTCCACTACAATTTGGAGCTTAAATGTGAGATTTGTGTTCATTCAGTTCCAATAGTATTAGTGAGATCAGACACTAATGTTGAGGAGGTTTGGGGTTCAGTCAGGGTTCCAGTTTATCCCAGTGGAGTTGAGTCAAGAGTCAGGGTTCTGTACAGGCCGTGAGTTCCTCTACTTTAAGCAGAACACAGCATGTCTTCATAGGGATGCACAAACTTTTGGCAATATAGTGTATATAAAGATCAGTCTAAAGTAAAGAATGATTTCTAAGAGTGTGTATGGTATAAAATGCCGTTGGCTTTCAGTGTGGGATACAGTGCCTTTAAAAAGTATTTATACCCCCTAAACTTTTTCCAGATTTTGTCACCTTTCAACCACAAACTTAAATATATTTTATTAAGATTTTATGTAACAGATTGACAGAAAGTAGCACATAATTGTGATGTGGAAAGAAATGATGATTTTAAGCAAATGAAAATCGTTAAAGTGCATTTGCGTCAATACTTCATAGCTCCACCTTTCGCTGCAATTACAGCTGCAGGTCTTTTGGGGTACATTTGCACATTTGCAGACGCTCTTATCCAGCATTTCGCTGCAATTACAGCTCAGGGGCCCAAACAGGTGGAGCTGGGAATTTTTAAGTTAATAGTCCCATCCACTTAACAACACTGCGGGTATGTGTACCACTGGTATGTCCCTGGTATGTGTCTACCAGCGTTGCACATCTACAGGCTGACATAAAAATGTGCCCATTCTTCTTTGCAAAATAGCTCAAGATCAGCCAGAATGGACGGGGAGCATCTGTGAACAGCAATTTTTAAGTCTTGCCACAGATGCTTTAGGTCTGGACTTTGACTGGACTATTCTAACACATGAATATTCTTTGATCCAAATCATTCCATTGAAGGTGAATCTCCTTCAAAGTCTCAAGTCTTTTGCAGCCTCCAACAGGTTTTCTTCAAGGATTGCCCTGTATTTAGCTCCATCCATCTTCCTATCAACTCTGACCAGTATCCCCGTCCCTGCTGAAGTACAGCATCCCCACAGCATGATGCCGCCACCACCGTGTTTGACAGTGGGGATGGTGTGTTCAGGGTGATGAGCATTGTTACTTTTCCGCCACACACGTTGGCAAACTGCAAACAGGACTTCTCATGTCTTTCTTTCAACAATTTTTTTTTTATCTCTGCCATAAATGCCAGATTTGTGGAGTGCATGACTTATAGTTGTCCCACCTGAGCTGTGGATTTTGCAGCTCCTCCAGAGTGACCATGGACCTCTTGACTGCTTGTCTGACCAGTGCTCTCCATGCTCGGTCTGTCAGTTTAGGTGGACGGTCATGTCTAGATTTGCAGTTGTGGCCTACTTTTTCCATTTTGGGATGATGGATTGAAAATTGCTCCTTGAGATGTTCAAAGCTTAGGACTTTCTTATATAACTTTTCCGATTATAATTTTAAAAACCGTATATCATTTTCATTCCACTTAACAATTATGTGCTACTTTGTGTTGGTCTATTAATAATCGCATAGAATCTTAATAAAATAGATTTAAGTTTGTGGTTGTGAGGTGAGAAAATGTGAAAAAACGTTTAAGGGGTATGAATATTTTTTCAAGTCATTGTATGTTTTCCTCCGTCAGGATAAACTTACACAGTGGATTAAAAAACCTTAAGTATTTAGAGGTTTATGAGGGAAAAATTTGAGTCATCTGAGCACGCAGGCTAAAACAATAACACAATAACACCAAAATCTTCCATAATCCCAGTGTCTGCTTTCATATGAGCTTTATAGCACCAGTGTGAAGTGAGATATGACAAAGACTTTGCTGAACACAAGAAAACAGGAACTACTTCTATTATTTGGCCTTTGGGAAAAAGGGTGAAAAAGAGTTCGAGACGTGGTTTATGCTCACACTGAAAATGTTAGTCTGCAGATCCAGGCCGGGCCCCTGAGCTAGGCCCTTAGAAAGGTGTAATTTACTGATTACTTGGTAGAATGTAATTGTTAAATAAAAATAGTAATACATTTTAAAAAGTTTGGTGCAGACCCGGTTTTCTCCTATATTAAAAAAACATGTATGTTAGATCGATAGATAATTCTAAATTGTACATGGGAGTGTGTGTGTGTGTGTGTGTGTGTGTGTTGACCTGTGATAGACTGGTGACCTGTCCAGGGTGACCTCTGCTTTTTGCCCAATGACTGCTCAGATAAACTTCAGCAGATCCCCGTGGCCCTGATTAGCAATAAGCGGGTACAGACGATGGATGAATGGATGGATAGATGAATGGATGGATGGATGGATGGATGGATGGATGGATGAATGAATGGATGGATGAATGAATGGATTAATATCAAGAATTTAACATCGATTCTTACCAAAGCCTCTCATTCTTTTGCAG
Source organism: Bagarius yarrelli (assembly GCA_005784505.1). Lineage (NCBI taxonomy): Eukaryota > Metazoa > Chordata > Actinopteri > Siluriformes > Sisoridae > Bagarius > Bagarius yarrelli. Next base: position 586,904 of record VCAZ01000169.1, on the reverse strand, counting down.
TCCTAAAGGTGTGCGCTTCAGGAGTAAAGTCCAACTCGCCAAACACCTCAAAACTGACCTGTCTCTCTTTGACTATAAAGAAGGAAAGTTTGTGGATGCTATTATCCCCAGGAAGGTAAATGTTGGAATGTTTCCAGATGTTTTTAATCGTTATTTCATGTTAATAAAGATGCCGATGTAAAATCAGCATTTGTTGATAAAGCAGTTGATAAAGCAGCTTCGGGTATATTTTCAGCTCAGTACCTTTTAAGTGTGTTTTCATCAGTGGATTCAAGATGTCACATAAAAAAATGTAATGTAACCTGAATGTCTTTTTTCCCCATTTAAAACTGTTACTAAAGTTTAACAACAGGAACCCGCTACAATAACGCAGGGATGATTTTAAGCAGAGATCAGAGTATGTGAGCGGAGTGGGAGCGGCGCAAGCAGTGGAGCTGCTCAAGTGCTTTAAGTAGCTTTAAGTGATTAAGGAAAAAATAGTTCCTTGTAGCTAAATTGCACTTATTTAACAACATTTATGTTTATTTGCGCTCGAGTGACGATGTCGATGTCACGTATCAATATCAAAATAGCGGCTGTAGTACGTATAAAATTCATTCATACGTACTTGTTTAATAGTTGGGAGGGAACTTTAATGTCGTATATACCTAAGTGGTATGCAATTTCAGACAGATTTCAGCCCACATCCTGTCATTACAATTTTTGTTCAACTTATTTACTCTCTGTTTTTTTTCAGCGCCGAAAATATCAGGTAAAAGGAGGCACCAGGCGCTCGCGACTTTCTTCTGCTAAAGCCACTACTCTGGACCTGGACAAGTCTCACACCCCTGAAATCCCACCCACACCTCCTCAGAATGGGCCTCTCAGCCCCCAGAGACCTCATCTTATTCCTGTACCCCTGTCCACCTCTCCACCTTTAAAGAGCTCCTACAGAAGCCCCCCAGAGCTCACCCCTGTTTCCCCCACCATTCTCCAACAGCCCAGCCCTTCCCCTTCTCTCATATTAGATGATCTGACAGTTCAAACCAACCCAGTGTCTCAGACCTGGCTCCAGTCTTCTTTGGCTCCTGTCAGCCCTACCAAAACCTCTGAGTGTGACTTTCCTACTTATCCAAATGGCCAGAGTGCTTTAAAAGACTCCCGGAGCCGCCAAATAACCCCTTCAACACTGCTGGCTCTGGATCCTGGAGGAGGAATCAAAGAACATGGCCTCCCTCTTCTTGAGTGAGTAAAACCTGCAGCATTCTTAGCTTGTCATGACAACTGCCAGAGTCAACATAATATTTGGCACCATCCCAGAAGAACCTTTGTAAACGTTCTTGAGTCGTTCTTAACAGCTTATAATAGCATTTGCTTGATTTGGCTTAAATACTCTATTATTATTATATTAAAACCTAATATTATTTTTTTGTAGGATTTGCTAATCGGTGGTCTGTCTTTATGTTACCAAATCCCCAGACTGACTGGGGAAAGTGTTTTGTTGCCACCCGCTTTAAACCAATATGAGACGGCGTATGTCCTGTATTTTCGATTTGTGGGAATTCCGGAGATCAGCACATTAAATTCACTACAAGTTATTGAAGAAAAATGCGATATAAAAATAACATGCAAAAAAATGTGATATTTGATATGCGATTTTAAAAAATGACATAACCAGCATATATTTCTTTAAACACATTCACTTCACATCTCTTATAAAACAGAAGCACCTCCATATCTTTAAGGTGCTTCTGTATTTTGGCACTAAATCATCAGCAGCAGCTGCAGGTGTTCTACATTTTAAATTGCTCATTTATCGCAAAGTTATTGCCGCACACAGACGGCAATATGTACATTTACGATATTTCAATATCACGTGCAGCCTTAGTGAAAGTATGTCAAGACGTGTATTATTTATTTTTCCTTCTTTGAAAATTCAAACTTTCTATATTTTTATTCCAGAGGCTGTGCAAACTGTGGTCGTATACCCCGGCATGGGAAGCGGGAAGCACCTGCTTTGTCGAAAATGCAGACGTGTGTGAATATAATTCTTTCTATTCTTTTTTTTTCTTTTATTTGTGAGAGTGAATAAACCCGTTTGTGCTTTTTTTCAGCAAGGAGGAATCAGCATCCTCACATCATCTTTAAGAAGGTAAATTTTATGCATTTAATCTAAATGTTACTTTGGGAAATTTCTGGTCATTTTATGGAAGTGTCACATGGCACAGGCCACGCCCCCTGTCAAAATGTTTCTACACCCGGGTTTGGCCAAGAAGGTTTAGTGGGGTACTAACATGTAGAATACATCTGACAGAAGTTTTCCTTAAAAACTTTTTTCTTCTTAATTCCATTTATAGATGTTAATTAATGAACATTTACAGCATTTGGTAGACGTCCTTATCCAGAGCAACTTACATTATTCCCTGTTATACAACTGAGCAATTGGGGGTTAAGGACCGTGTTTAGGGGCCCAGCAGTGGGGGCTTGGTGATGCTGGGAATTGAACCCAGGTCTTTAAGTTGGTAGGCCAACATCTTAACCACTGCACCACCACTTCCTCTAATGAACCATACGTCATACATTTTTTATTCTACTCTTTACACATTTTATAGCGAACAAGTTCCATGAATTAATATGTATTAAAAGTTTGCTTAAATGTTTCCCAGACTTGCTCAGTACCCTGACTGTCATTTTCATTACTCAACGCCCAAACCTGCTGGTTTTTCACTCAGTTTTTCACACTGTCCACTAGGGGGAGCTGTTACTTACAACATGCGTTATTTGTTTTTGCTGAAAGGGAAAATCAACTCATGCTCACACCAACAGGAGCTGATAAAATCATGTTTTGCAAACAAACAAAAATAAAAACCATCCGGGTGCTATGAGAGAGTGTTTTGTGTCAATTTTTTTATATTTATTATTATAATGGCATTTTTCCCTAAGGTGGGACAGGACAGGTGGATACTGGGAAGCTCCAAAAATGACATTGTAAGCACAAGTTTAAAAGTTTAAATTTTTAACGTTCTAAAATATAGGACTATTATAAAAACTATTACTATATTCTATATAAAGAATATATTACTATATATACCTTTTTCTTTGTAGAAAAAGAAGATCCCTTCGTTAGGGAAGAGATGCCGGTCTTCTGTAAGCAAAGAAGCAAAGCGTCAGCACGGCTTCACACCCAGTGAAATGTTACCTGAGCACTTAAAAAAAATTAAAACATAGCTTGCATAAAAAACCCCAGCAGAGATTTTATATATATATAATATATATATATATATATCTCAACATGTTATACAGGTAGTTATTAAATATGTGTTATCTCCTAATATGTTCTTAATGTTTTTCATCTTGCAGAAGTCACTTAAATTTATGGCCGAGCAGGAAATGAAAAAGGAAGAGATTAAGAAGGTGAGATTTGCCTACAGACATGAAAGAGTTTTAATAGGGTCTCATGTAATTATGGTGGAGGGTCACGGGATTGTGTAGGAATAGGAATATTAGTCACTAGAGGGGAGACGCGGTTAGCAGGGCGATGTATTCCTTTTTTGACCACACAAACTTTATAACATCAGGAAATATCGGTCTGTGCAATAAAAATAGCATTTTGTTCTCTTGGATGTTTTACTGGTGCGTCGCAACCCCATTGAGTTCCTGTTTTTGCCCTTCAGCAGCTTAAAAGAGTGATAGAAATGTTTACTTTATATAATTCGTGCACAGACCCAGTAGACTATTATACAGTGTAAAGTTATAATAATAATAATAAATGCAAATTTTTAATGCAAATGTAGGAAGTGCAGCCGGACAGCGATGAGGACGACGACGGGCCAGACGGTGGACCTGATAATGACGATGACGTGAGATTTTCTTACTCTGCTAGCACTTATCATTGATTGTGTCCTACAGCATTATCCATGGCATCTGTTCATTCTGCTGTTAGTGGGGTCGACGGTCACGCAGACGTAGAATGTGCGGTCAGTGTAAAGCCTGCCTTCGACAGGAGAACTGTGGAAAATGCGATTTTTGCCTGGACAAAACCAAATACGGTGGCCCGAACAAGCTGAGGCAGAAATGTCGGTTTCGTCAGTGCCAAGTTCGGTCCCGCCTTCAGGTAAACACAGTTATAACAGGCTGCATTAACCGAGAACCTAATGGCCGTGCTGATAGATTGATAGTCAGTGGTGTCTGGTGCAAAACATTTTTGGGGCACAAACAGAAATCTCTAAGGTTACGTAGGTTTAGGAAACAAGACACTGCGTCATGTCGCTATGGGAATGCGTCCTATAGCGTCATTATGCATAGTTCCTGAAGAGGAACTAAAAATCAAACTGTTAGTAATGCAGGGCTGATGAGTTCTCATTACTGCTGGCTAAAATATTGAAAATATAAATGTTAGTCAGCTGTTAAAGAGCGCAATAAATAAAGCATAAATCAGTAAATTTGATTTCAATGTAGATTTATAATATTATATTTAAGTCATTAGGATAATCATTCCAAAAATTCTGATATTTAAAGCCAGAGATGGAGGCCATAATACCAATGCTGTCCACTAGAGGGAAGAATAAAAACAAAAAACAACTACATTGATTCGCTAACAGTTAAAAGGTTTAGGGTGCATTTTTTTTAAATTTGAAACAAGCCATTTAGAGCCCTTTTCCAGATTTTACTAACCTACACACACACACACACTAGTTTGTCTGATGCCCTGCACACAAACAAAATGCAGTTTTGCATTACAGTACAATTTAGTAATTATTTATATATATTTAACTTATTGTTAACATAGTTTTTTTCCTCTGTGGGGAAAACACCACAGCACCCCTTATTAACTAACCACCACTGATCTTCTGAAGCAGTATAATTGAGTTCAAGCGCTAACACGCATTTGTGTTTCTTTAATCAGACTTGGTCACTTAAGCACGCCCGTTCCGTTGAATTGATGGACTCAGGACAGGGTGAGCCAAGCTCCCAGAAGCACAGCAGACCTTGGGAAGGGAAGAAAATGAAATGTCATTCGCGAAAGAGTAAATACTGTGCTGACCATCCAAACGACGACGATGGCGATTACACAGGCAGGCGTTCGTCCAGGAAAGGGCAAAGGGGTAAGCCGAGGAGATCCGGGCCCCGTCGTAAACGAGTGAAGAATGAAGAAGAGGATGAGGTAAAAGATGTAGAGCTTGAGGACGAAGAACCAGGTCGTATGGAGCAAGTGAGTGAAACGGAATTATTGATTGAAGAAGTGATGGTGATGAAGGAAATAGATTAAATAGTAATCTAGGAGCAGTTATAATTTTAATCTGAATCCAAATTGTTTAATCAATGGTTACTAAGGCTGCGTTTACACCGCATGTACAGTATCAACTGACCCAATTTAGATTTTTATCCTCTAATGGGCACAGATGGGATACGACCCACGATCGTGTTAGCAAATAAAAAAATCACGTGGATTCCGATATTTTTAGATTGGTTTCAGGGTTAATCATATGTGAAAATAAATCGGATATGAATTGGATATGTGCGTTAGCGTCTGCAGTGTAAACAGACATATCAGATTTTCACCTGTTAATGCGAGTCGTATATATATAATGTTTTGCCGTGTATAGTCTAAATGCAGATATCGGATACAGGTCACTTTTTAAAGGAAATAAAAGCACGTCGTCAATTGGGCGGAATTGAGCATTCAGATCTGCAGTGTAAACTATATTGCGCGTCTACAAAAGACGAAAGATTCGCAAACTCGATACACATACTGTACATGTCCAATACGCCTGTTTGGAGCTTCGGGCTTAAATAAAGAACTGGTTATGCTTACGCTGGTTCCTGTTCCGACAGGACCCATTTGTGGTGGGTGATGATGGCAGCAGTGGTTTTTACGAGTCTGAAGAGCTCTACTCAAACAACTACATTCAGGTTAGACTTTCCTGACGGATAGAAAGCAGGAATTTTACAGTGGGTTCTATTAATTCAGGATTGTGTGATATAGTCTGCTATTAAGCAAGTAATATTTAAGTATTTTGTATTATTTTTAAGATTAGCATAAGTCCAGTAGGTGGCAGTGTTCTATTTAATCCACACTAACAATTTACTACTAAAAAATCCTCTATATTGCCCTAATACAATCCTTTCATCGGTTACTTAACGATCGATGTCCCCCCACACACACATCCGAGAATAACATTTTTATACATTTTTACATTTAACATTTTTTTTTTGGACATAAAGCTTAAGATGTAAATTCCCCTTAAAATGAGTGCTTATATAAAAGCAGAAGCTGTCTGTTTTCTGGATTTACTCTTTCAAAGCAGGTTAATTAATTGAAAAAAAAGCCCATGTAAATATATCACGCCATGCGGTACTGTGTAAGAGACATTTTTAATGCAATGCTCTTAATTCATGTGGCAATAATATCAGACGGCAACACAGGGTTTTAGCATTTCCCAGGTTTGAGTTTATATATACACACAGAACCACTCAGCTGTGTTATGCTTTTTAATTAGATGTTTGATAAAGTTTGGATAAATGCCTCATGAACCACTTTTATCAGTACTTTTTAATTGGTTTTTCCAAATTATATCACAGTTCACATTCCCCCAATTCTTACTGATGAATCCCTATAGTCATGCTCCTATTGTCTATTGGTTACCACAGGAATTACAGGTTTAAACAACAACAACAAAATAAAAAGAAAGAAAGACAAAAAATAAGTTAAAAAAAGAAAAAAGAACAATAATAATTAAAATAATAATAAAGATTTACAATAAATGTAAACCTGAATAAGGCATTAATTGAAAGTATCAGCGTAATCAAAGGGCTCCACGACATAAATCAGTTATTTTAATAATCAGGACATACGAGCATCTTTAGCAAATCATTAGTAGGATTTAGACTATTCTGTCTCTGTGTTTTTGCCTTAGAATGGTCCAAGCCTTGATATACTAAGAGGCAGTGGATCGCAGCCCGTAGAGGTGGAATACCCTGAACTTCGTCAAGCACCTGTAAGTTCTCCTTTATAAAATTATGCTGAGGTTTCAGACTACAGATGATCGTCGAAAAAATCTGATATAGTCACAAATTGGACATCCAGATCTGCAGTGTAAACACGGCCTAAAAGTTTAATCGGGTTCGAAACTGGTTTCAGTAACTATAGTGCACAACTCAGAAAAGAGATATAACGCAAATCAGGAAAATCACCAAAGTGCTGCTTTTTTACACTTCACTAAGGGCAGCGATTATACGGTAATATTTCTTTATCTTTAATTACAATCATCTGCACAGCCTTTAAATAGGTTCATGGGAAAGAAGGCTAAAAGGCAAGCTTGCAGACTCGACTTTATCATTGCAACTACTGTAACTCACACACACACACACACACACACACAGTTCTACATGTTTCGCTCTTTCTGTCTCGTCTATCCAATTTCTTCTGCTTTCTCAAATCCGAACAAAGGACGAATCCAAAAAGCTCTAATCAAACAACTACACTTGGGTTAGACGCCTGATTAAAATCTGATGACTGATAGAGAGCAGGAATTTTACTTAAGGAGTTTTGTTACATATCCTGCCATTAAGCAAGCAGTATTTTAATATTTTGTTTATTCTTACAAACAGTTTTTTTTGGTCTGATTTAATTTTGTATCTTTTTTAATTTTACATTTTTTATTAAGCTTGATCACTGTCGCAGTTCGGCATATGTCCACTAGATGGTACTGTTCTATTAAGCCACACTCCTTCTGACTAATTTCTCTCCTGGAACCCTTCATTCCATCTGCCTATTTATAAACGATTGCCCTGACAAGCTAAGCCTCAGTCATTAGTAATAAAACACAGTTGTGTGATTTTCACCGCTCCGCTCCCCGTTCACAAACTGGCGCTTGATCATGTCCTGCTTTCAAGTACGCTTACATATCCACATGCTCAGGGATGCGACAACACAACCTAGTGACAGTCAGTCCAGCAGCATAAAAACACCCAAACAAAAGCCATGAGTATGCAGACACACACTATTAATGTGCTAACTTTGCCGGCCTGTGAACTCTAACCCTCGTTTACTTTCCACAGATCTAGAACGTTGGTAAGGACATGCCCCTCTATTAAATTCCATACGACAGATAACATTATTAATGATAAATTATCAATAATTCCTATTTAGGCCTTGTATTATTATATATACTTGATGTTTAAGTGTAGATCGGAGCTGTCATTCGTCCCACTTCCTGCTTCTGGGTTTCAGGGCTTGTGTGATCGTGTCACTACACTCACATTCGCAGTACACTCAATATGTGTCTGAGCTCCTAAAGATAAAGAATCTGTGACATTTATCAGATACGAAGGAATTTTAAAAGTCAATTTAAGCAAGATAAAGATAATAACGACGCTGAGTCGGTCTATATCCACACACACAGCTTTGTAGTTTATACATATATTCAGCATATAAATATAGACATAATAGTGTTATAATCAAGACTTTGACGTTTCAAGAACGATTTAATGTTTCAGGATTTAGTAGCGTGAAAATGCCACAGAAACAGAATAGAAGAAATTCACTGAATTAAATGTTTTAAAGTAAATACTCGTCTTTGTTATTGTACGACGAGACTATTTTAAGACACTATTTTAAGAGACAATGTGTACAATACCAGATATATGTGTGTTTTTCTTAGGGACTTATGTATGCCATCCCAGGTCTACCTGATGGCTCTCAGCTGCTAACCTCAGTCCTGCCTAACAGTGTTTCAGTTCATCTGAGGGCTGTGCCAGGCATACACACGCCCCTGATGCTGGATGAGCCGCCTGGTAAAGCCGCCCCTCAGCAGCACTCGGAGGTCCTAACCAGCAACGGTCCGTCCCTGCACCTCAGTGATTTCCTGAGGAATCATGGATTGGAGCTGGTGGAGGTGGATACGACCATCCCACAGACTCCAGTTCCTCCTATAACACCTCTCATAGCTCCACCCACAGCACCTCTTATAGTTCCTCTCACAGATCCTTCCACAGCTCATCCCAGCCATGAACCAGAGCAGCAGGGTAAAGCAGGGACATTGCCTGAGGTGAGGCACCGATCATTAAGCTTCCTGCCCACTTCAGAATTCCTTACATTTTGTAGAATGAGATAATCATGCCGTATGGACTACTCAGATATAAACCATAAACCAGTTTGTCCAGGTTTCCCAATCTTCTTGTTGTTAGGATACGGTATAATGGCCGTCAGTGCCGTTTTTAAAAAAATTACATGTAAAGTGTTAAATAAAGTTTCAACAGTCTGCAGAGTTTCGAGCTCATGCACGTGAAAAATCATAAACCAGAATAAATGTGATTTCGGAATTTTCTCATGAGTTTCACGTCCGCAAATTCAGCAGGAATTTAATAAGCTATGAAGGTAAAGGTGCGACTGACGTCTACCTGCATCAACGCAAAAATGTATCGGCAATACTACAGTGGAGGGGGGGGGGACACAGCATTACAATTTTCTTCCAGCACTAAAGCCGTTATAGCATTAAGCTATGATGATGGGGGCTCCTTTGATGGACATGAGCTTTCATACTGCACGCACTCAATTCCACAATACACCAATCCAGGCCATCCAAAAAAGCAGATTTAGCTTATTTACATTTCCAGCATTTGGTAGATGTTCTTATCCAGAGCGACTTACATTTATCTCTTTTATACAACCAAGCAATTAGGGGTTAAGGGCCTTGCACAGGGGGCCCAACAGTGGTGGCTTGGTGGTGCTAAATCATTACAATATGCTGTAATTAACAATAACATGCGGTGTCACTCAGATGAGGACGGGTTCCCTATTAAGTCTGGTTCCTCTCAAGGTTTTTTCCTACTTCATCTCAGGGAGTTTTTTCTTGCCACAGTCGCCACCGGCTTGTTCATTAAGGACAAATTTACACTTTTTTACTGCATTCGTCTCTGACTTAGTCTTTAGCACTGTTGCATCACAGCAAGAAGGTCCTGGGTTCGATTCCCCTGCAGGGGTCTTTTTGTGTGGAGTTTGCATGTTTTCCCTGTGCTTGCATGGGTTTACTCCGGGTTCTCCGGTTTCCTCCCACAGTCCAAAAACATGTATTTTAGATTGACTGGTGATTCTAAATTGCCCATAGGAGTGAGTGTGAGTTGTGTGTGGCCCTTTGATGGACTGGTGACCTGACCGGGGTGTCCCCCTCCTGCCTTTCACCCTTTCAGAGACGGCTGGGATAGACTCCAGCAGATCCCTGTGACCCCGAATTAGGGAATAAGCAGGTATAGAAGATGAACGAATGAATGAATGAATTGAATTGAAACCTGATCTTACAATTAGCAGTCCAACACCTGTGCTACAACTTATATGGTGCAACTTAACGTGCAGTGTTGCTTTTAAACAATTAACAGCACAAACAGAGGTCCTGAATAAATAAAACCTCTTAAATAGTCAACTGTGTTTTGAGTCTTTTGAATCCTGAGTAAATATTACAGGGCTGTGTATTGGCAAGGGCCTGACGATACAATACATGTATCATGATACAGTTAATCATGATATATTACAATACATTGCAATGCTTAAAAATGTAAAAACAAATAGCAAAAAATACAACTAATACAAAGTCGGTTGAGTCTTTAGTATTTCCGCCATGTTTGCTTCTGAGACAACGACTGTATGTGTCAGCGATAACTACAGGAACGGAGGAGGAAGTCATTTTAGACACACACTGAGGGTCTTAATTAAATATTAACATAAAAGTAAATCAGTAGAAAACATCATTTATATATGTAGAAAAACTAGAGGCTAAAATATCAATACAATATCATAAAAAATATTGTGATATTTGGCCGTATCGATTTTTTTTACACAGCCCTACTGTTTTCTTCTATATATAGTCATGTGCATGAAGCTCCTGGATTTTTATATTGTCATTTTTGCACCATGTTCTTGGCCACACATTGACAAAAATTTACTGGTTGTGTCTCTGATAATCTAACAGATCCACAGTCTCGCGGAATCTACTGAAAGATCCTCGATCCGTGACTCAGGACTGCTGGAGCTGCTAACTTCTCTGCGCCGCACTATTCTCCCTGCGCACTGGGTGGGTGTGATGGCTAACGGCCCGATACTGCAGCTCTTCCAGTGTTCCAAGCTCTCTCCAATGGCTGACACCGTGCTGCAGATTGAGCAGGACTTTTCCTACGAGATCAGCGTACAGAACCAGCCGCTGCTGCCCACACACACCCCTGTACGAGTGCCACCCGGCCCGTCTCACGTCCGTCAGCAAAGTCGTGACCCTGCTGCTCAACCTGGAGGAGCTGAACGTTTGTCAGGGCTACCAGAGCTTCGAGGCGAACTCGCAGCGAGAGCCGCTGTTGTGCGCACGCGCCGCATTGTGCCAGCTACTCGTCCCGCAGGACGAGGACTGCTGCGAGAAATGCCAGGAGTGCAACCCTCTTGTAACGAGTTAGTGCATTAAGCAGGGTGGTGATCTAAAGGTTGGAGGAAGAGGTAGAAAAGTTCTCATAGTTCACTGCTTCGAGTGTTAAGTGGCAGGGGGTTTGTGTTAATATGTAAACAATACCAAAATTCCAGGTTGCAAACCTTTTTTCCCAAAATAATCACTGTAAAAAAATCTGTAGCATGTGTGTGATTCCTACAGAACAAACTGTTAACAGATTTCTAATAATTTTATTTTAGACAGCACGGTGGCTTAGTGTTTAACACTGTTGCCTCACAGTAAGAAGGTCCCGGGTTCAATTCCCCTGCAGGGGTCACTCTGTGTCGAGTTTGCATGTTCTTCCCGTGCTTGCGTGGGTTTACACCGGGTTCTCCGGTTTCCTCCCACAGTCCAAAAACATATATGTTTTCTTTAAGGATTTCTTTAAAAAAGGTCTAAAAATTCTCTTGAACCCAGTTATGTGTCCCGTCTCGTCTCATCTCGTCCTGTGGGATAAGCGTCTTGTCACATCCCTAGTATTTGATTTATTATTATTTTAACCCTCCCTTTTTAACTATTTTTTATTCTTTTATAGCTCCTTTACAAATAATTACCAAGGAAACGTTGATGTGTCAACGACGATGCGTTGGAGGAGCTTGCAAATTCCAAAAATTACCACAGATTTGGTGTCAGGTGACGCCACCAAAGCACGAGTCAGGCTAAAACGTCTTCCTTTGATGTGCGTGGAACGTAAGTACAGCCCTTATAGAACGTCAACATACATAATGTCAGGGTTCTGCCCAATCAGATCGCTTTGGGTGAAACGATTACAAAAGAAAATATTTAAACTAACTGAACAAATTAACACTTTCTGATCACATGAATGTTTTTTCCAATACAAGTCAGTTTCAACTTTACAGCTATAACAGCGCTTCTTCTCGGGGTAAATGAAAACGTATTAATAGCCCCAGTATTCACACATGCAGTATTTCTCAGTAAACAGTGATTATTTTGGAAAACTCTTCAAGGTTTGCGCTTTTGTATTTTTTTTTTTGAACGTTCTCCTGGCAGCGGCGGCTCCGGACGGATAGATGATATTCATCTCAGTGTAGGCAAGCTTGCAAGCCTGAGCAAGCAAAGGAATATTCCTGATGAGATTTAGAATTCCCAAACGATTCCCCGGGACACTTCCTGGACCCTTTAACACAATTATTAATTTCTTTGTTTTTTTTAAAATTTATTGATTAGTACTGTGACTTACAGTGGTGCTCCAAGGGCTTGGTATTGATTTGACGTCTTCTTCAAACAGAAATAACTATCTCTCTGGAGCCATTGTTCTAATGGTGCTTTTTTTCCCTTCTGTCTCTATGTAGCTCTTTGTAGCAAAAAGTTCTTAGCGAACCTGTGACGTCCATGTCATCTCTGACCGTTTAAGCGTTTTTCGTCCAGACGGCTGTCCTTTCTTTGGTTCTCGATTTGCTCTTTGTCATGTGGAGAGATTAAGGGAAGTCATCAAATTTTTTAACTACCTCTCAGTGATTCCTTGGCCCATCGCTGGTGTCCATAACTGTTTAGTGTTGCTCTTCATCTATGCTTCGCTTTCACCAATGATGCACCTCACAGTGTTCCATATGGATGCTGTTAAGCAGTTAATTAATGATATACACATGACCTGTTTTTAATTTAGGAGGTTTGCTGCTGTTTTTCATACTGTAAAGATATTCCTGAATTTATTTGATTTAGAATCTACCCTTAAACCTTAAACCCTTACACACTTAAAGGTGTGTATCAGCTTCCATTTCCTAAATGGAATTCTTCGGTATTAGTATCAAAACACCTAGTTGTCTCAAATCACATACCTGCCTAGGTCACTTTGTCCGGCTTGTTGTCCAGCTGTCCCTGCCCTTCCCATTGCTGATTACCTGCTTAATTAAAAAAAAAAATACATTTATTTCGTCACACATACTTTTTACAGCAGAGTGAAATTTCTTTTTCTTTGCATATCCCATCTTATTAAGTTTGGGGTCAGAGCACAGGGACAGCTATGATACAGCACTCCTGGAGCAGGAAGGGTTAGGGATCTTGCTCAAGGACCCAACAGTAGCTGGCTGGTGGTGGTGGGTGGGGCTTGAACCCAGGTCATCCTGGTCTTCAGATCAACAACTCAGCACCTTAATTATTTAAGCCACCACTGCCGGGTATAGTCAGTTAATCAGAGGGTAGGAAATCACAATATCACCAGGTCTTTCTGCACTTCACCTTCATCTGAGATGGTATCTTCCAGCTTTGGACTGACTAAACACATCTGAAGCAGGTAATCAGCAGCAGGTAAGGCATTGAGATAGCTAGAAAACAGGCAAAACAACATAACTTTAGGAACATAGGTTACCTAATCTAGAAAGTGCTCAAAGTTGTCTGCAGTCCCAATAGATGAAAAATACAAGGACATTTCGTACACCTGGATAATGGAATGTTTTTGGGGTTTTTTATTTGTGGAGCGTCGAGGCTTCCTCCCACTATCATTCTCCATGAAAATAATGCAGAATAACCTTATGGCACTTAAAGACTTGGCTTCCATTGATTTTGCTTTCAAGGATGAGTTTGTCTCCTTCCTGAACCTGCAACCGGTTAAGAAAATCCAACATTAAAATTAAACATAAAAAGTATTATGGCATGTATTGGTAAATGTAGTGTTAATAATCACTAACACTAAATACAGGATAGCTCTATAGTTTACTCGAATGTTTTAAAGCACAACACTGTTTGGACCCCTTATATATGAACCCTTTAAAAATAAGCTCTCGATCCCAAACATCATCTCAAAAATCACTTCTGAAATGTTTTTGGTTTATTAATATTATATATAACATCTGGCTAACAAATAGCAAAGAAGTGACGGTAATCGGTCTGAGACACAGCTGCGGTCAAATCAGTCAGGTTTCATGTTGAATGAACGAACCAGATTGTAATTTAACATCATGTAAAGAAGCTTGAGAGAAAAAAAAATGCTAGCAGAATTTTGTGTAATTAAACATTCACTGCAAAGCAATATAGCAATCCAGACAGATTGACTTTATAATGAATATATACTTATATATATATATACTTATAATAAATCGCTTTGATCCTGGTGTGAGTGGTCTCTTTACAGATGGACTCCGCCCACATCTGCAGGACACTATGGATCTTTATAGGGTTTAGTAAAACTAAAAATATAATGTAAAACACTTATTGTCCCTCCTAAATCACTAGATAATTGGGGAAAAAAATGCGGCATATTGCTTTTTACTAACATCAAAACCCCAACCGAAGAACGGTGTCGAATCAATCAGCGAATCAGTCTGATAGCTCAACCGCTTACCGACCCACTTAATGTCGTTTTTTCTTTAAATATGGCTCCTGTCGTTAAATCAGGTTAAAAATTCATTAGAGAAGGACATGGTCTGAAGAGTCAAAGTTACAGACAGGAGACAAATCAAATGACTGATGATCTGTGCTGACCAAAAGACTCTACAGAAGCTGGGACAGGATACAGTTTTCTAAAAAGTGATTAAAATGAGGGCCTGCTTGTGATGCTATTTGTATTTTTCATATTCTCCCTTCAGTACATCCAGTGTCCACTGAGGGGTTTTTGTGCGCACTATTGCCATTTTTCTAACACGCATGAAAGTTTTTTAAGGCTGCTTTCACACTTGCAATTCTTTCTCAAACAACAGAGCAAATTTCACATGCAATAACGCGGAAAAAAAGCTGCTTTAATGTCACAGAAAGTGATGGCAAGCGTTTTGTTCATGGCTGTATAAAAATAAAGACAGCTAACTATCACAATATTTTTTTGGACGATAGTGTATCGTTATTCTAATCTCTAGTATTGATATATAACGGATTTACATTTAGGTTAATATTTAATCAAAACCCTCAATATGTGTTAAACGACTTCCTCCTCCAATTCTATTGTTGTCATTGACACATACGGCCAATGTCTCTAGCATGGTGGAAAAATTAAGGACAAAGGCCTTATGTGTCAACGACAACTACATGATCAGAGGAGGAAGTCGTTTGACACATACTGCTGTTGTCTCAAAAAGCAAGCATGGTGGAAAAATTAAGGACGTCTCCGGCTTTATATGTGTTGTATTTTGTTATTTGTTTTAGATTTTATATAATGTATGCATTGCAACGTATAGCGTGATATAGTAATATCATGACCCATGTTTATCATACGGTGAAGCTGTTGCCAATACACAGCCCTAGATTTGTTGCAGTGGCAGAAAAATTAATGAAACAAAAATGGACAGCCTGCTGGTGATCATTTTAGTCAGGAAGTATTAGAAAATTTACCACATGCTAAATAGAAAGGAATTATTTAGATAATCTGCATAAAAGTTCTTCCTGTTCGGTAACACAACGGCGAGTGTGAAAGCTGCCTTAAGCCTGAGTACAACAGTGCTGGCATATTTCACTACTGAATAGGGCCATCAGCTGCTCGTGCTTTTTCTGTCTCGCTGTGTTTTTTTTTTTTTTTTTTTTTTTGCGATGCCATCGAAAAGAATATGCGTAATTGTCCTGCAGTCACAGAGAACGACAGCACAAAGAGCAGTTTGGGGTTTTCCTAATATTTTACAACAACATATGCACTTCAGCAGCGCTGGTAAGATGTGTATTTGATACCATGTCCATGCGGAGACTTAAGGACCAAAGCTACAGTTTGCTAACATTTCTGATTCATCAAATTGTCCCTTTCTGACCTGACGATGGTCTGGATGATTGTTGGTACCCTTATCAACCATGCATTTACGAGTGACTGAGCGAGTCAGAAATGTGCATTATTTTATTTCCTCTTTATGAAACACTGAACGGTTGCTTTATAATGCCGTACCTATGACTGTTTCCTTGATTATATTACTATGTAAAAAAAAGTGTATACGTGAATACAGTTACCATAACTTTAAAATATTTTAAAGATCTTTGGTGTCTTTTTTTTTGTAGAGTCACTGGCACGACAGTAGAAAATATTTTTAATAAACAATTGAAAAAGCTCCACATTTTATTATGAACACACTGTAGCTGTAGCATAAGTCCAGGTCAGGTGGTCCTGCTTAACCGTCAGTTATAAAAACCATTTTCTATGAGTGGTGTGAAGATTTATTAAATCCTCTTGTTTGTGTAAATCTGTTTTGTTTTGTAACTTTATTTTAGTATGTTAATATTGATGTTCCAATGCACGTAACTACTAATCACAGTTAAATGAAATGTCCGTTCTGGTGTAGACTCTCTAAGCAAATGGAAATTATATTAATATAGTAAATGACTACTAATATACAACAGATATGAATAATCTCACACTTTTACCGTTTTATCGATCGACCCATTATCTGCAAAAAAAACCCTGATTGTTTTTGCCTACTTCGTGGTCACTGCAGGACCCAGGACAAGATCACACTTTCCCCCTTTGCCCCATGTATGTTCTCTGCCCTGATTAATAATTTTCCAAATGCATTCAAATAAATCAGGTTTACTTAGATTTTTTAAGCTCTAGTTAGCTAAAAATTACCTAGTTAGCATTAGTAGTTATGCCAATGTGATTCAGGATTTCCTGGTCTGAGTCCCGGAAGGAGGAGGACAGAAGGCCTGCAGCTAAATAGTACCCGAAACCGCCAATGGCACTTTGGGCATGTACACAGGCCACGGGCGGAGGAAGGCTTGATGGCAAAGTGGACATCGCTTGGATATTGCAAATCCATTTGATACAGAAAGTGGCTAGTAGAAACATCATTTTTAATGTCTGATACTTTCTCCAGAGGTCCCATGATGGAAATCTCAGTTGCCGTGCAGGACTCCTTGTGCCAAAAAGCAATCTAAATTCTAGTGGGTCTCTGCCCAATGATTTGGCACTTAGAGGGCCGTTGAAGACAGCTATGGCCGCCATGTATACCTTAAGGGTGGGTGGTGTTAGCCCTATAAAGAAACGTTCTTGCAGGACTTCCAGGACTGAACAAACTGCTTGTGCACCAGGAGACGAGAAGGTTCCATTTTAAGGCATAGAGCTTGTGGCGGGAGCTCTGGACTGTAGTATGTTATCCATGACATCGGTTGAGAGACCTGCTGCACTAGGGCTCCTTCCCCGCTTGCGAGAAAAGGTCCATCCTGATGAGTATCTGAAGAGGATGGCTGTCTAAAAGGACACCAGGTCCGAGAATCACGCTTGGGCCAGCCAGAACGGAGCTACCAGTAGCAATCTGACCCTATCCTGAAGTACTTGCTCCAGAACTCCCGGAAACAGTGTGATCGGGGTGTACGTGTACAGATGTAGACTCGGCCCTGTTTGTACTATGCTGACCAGACTTAATGAGGCTGGAGGTGCCAGCGAGGAACCAGAGCATACAGTGCTCCAGGAGGGTGAAAAGCTGGAGTTGGACCTCTCCCTGGAGGAAAGAGTCTGCAGAGCGGGCTTCCTCAGCCAGATCGATTGGTCGGATTACACACATGCTTCAAGCCAAAGGTTATAAAAGGTTGTTTCTAAAGCATTTCAACACAGCTTGAGTTCCTAAAGGAAAACCTGTTAGGCGAACTAAGGTTGGCTTGATGGTTAGCACTAGAAGCTGATTTAGATTAAAAAACAATCCTCTTAGCAGTCTTGTGAGGTTAGCTTGTTTGTAAACATTAATCAAAAGTTCTAATGATTCTCTCAGGAAATGTTTGGGGTATTTTATCACTTTAGGATTAAAGTTTATAAGATATCTAAATATGACCTGAAATTTTTGTCGAGCTCATGTCAGCTTGCAAGACAGAAATTATACAATATAATAAAATAAACAGGTTAAAATTCTTGTTAAATATCCTCTCAGCTTTGCCCAGCATCGCTAGCACAGGCTAGCACAAGTTTATAATCCCTGTCAGGTTACGTTTTGTTATTGTCGACTAATAGCATCATAACCGTTATTTCGGGTAACTCAAAAGATGTATTAAAATAACTAGCACACAACTGACCACACTCAGCAACCGAATAAACAATTAATCTTTTCTCTAAATCCATAAAAAATGAAATATTGCAGTAACATCTATAAAATCATTTTTTAAAATTTACTAAAAACTGGGTCTGCTGCCAGCACCGTGGTGTAGTGGGTTAAGGTGCCAGCACCCACTTGCAACCTGGGTTTGATTACGGCTCGGCTCCTTTCAGGCCCCCTACCCCACCCCCCATCTCCTGCATTTTATCTATGTCCTTTAAATGAAGGCAAAATGCCCAAAAATATCTTTTAAAAAAATGGGTCTGCTTCCTAAAGTCATTCTTTCAGATGAGTTAATTTTAGCTTCCCGGTTATGACTAAGCAGCTATTAACATCGAAGACTACAGACAGCCATAAATATAACGAATTAAATATGCATGTGTAATTAGTTTATATAATTGATATTCTAGATAGGAAAGTGGTAGTCAATGGGCACCGCCGGGCCCTTGGGAAAGGCCCCTAACTGTAAACTGCTCAGTTGTATAAATATGCCAAATGCCATAAATGTTAATAGAAATTTAGTAAAAGTATTATGCTGTGTGAATTTAATGCAGTGTGAAGTTTCTAGCTGATACGATTCATAAAAAATCTCTAAAATGGAAATGGAATGTACAGTATATCATAATGTCACAGTACACCAACAGCTTCACCCAATTCTTCCACCACTCTGGGCACAATATCCCCAGAGCACTAATTACTCCTACCTGAAACTCATTTACAATCCCTTTAACACTCTCTCACTTCAATATGAAAGAAAATGTTTCAAATTCAGTCTTGTCCTGGTCTCACCTACGGTTATGCTAGACTCGGTCCACACCTTTACTAGGCTTGGTCTTTCCAACGTCTACTACTTCTGTGACTCCTCTTATCGTCCCGGCTCTTCTTTCTTTAGCTCCTGTCTCCTCCAGCCCTGCACCTTCAGCTCCAGCTTCCCTTCGTTTTCTTTCACGCTTTAATATGCTTCATCCGGTTCCTATCTTCTTTCAATAAACACTCCCGTCCTGAACCTACCTGTCTCTCCAGTCTGGTAATTGGTTACACACAATGACATACATCGAAAAGCAAACTAGACGTCTGGTGTAATATTAAGGAGGGAGATGTGATAGCTCAGTGGTTAAGCTGTTGGAGTGTTAACCTGAAGGTTGTGAGTTTGATTCCCAGCACCACCAAGTTTCTACTGCTGGGCTTAACCCCAAAATTTCTCAGTTGTATAAATGTAAGTCGATCTGGATAACAGCGTCTACCAAATGCTGTAAATGTAAAGTGGGCGGAGCCTAAAACACTATAAATGTATACGTTTATGATGCAGTGATTAAATGTGTTTTAAATAGTTTAATAAACACAAAGTACTGTTGGAATTTTTATTGGTACAGTTTACGTGAAATAAGTTGCAATGTATCAAAAAAATATAGTTATAGGTTAAAAAAGCAATCAATTATATGGCCTAATTAATAAATGACGTCATGACGTATTTTCTCGACATTTTTTTACGCGTGGCTAGAAAAACATTTTCATGCGTCTGTGTGTGTGTGTGTGTGTGTGTATGTGTGTGTGTGTGTGAGAGAGAGAGAGAGAGAGAGAGAGAGCGAGAGAGAGACGCATCGCTTGGTGCACGTGACCTGGTTGACAGAGAGGCAGGAAGGGGTGTGTTTGGGAGGGTTGTCCTGGTTAAATCCACAGCGCTTACTGTTGTGTAAACACCGGGCGAAAGAGAGAGATGCTGCATGAACGGAGGATGTGAGGTTAACGAAGGCTGCAGAAAAGAGAGAGAGAAAAGGAGAGAGAGAGGAAGAAGGGACCGAGGGTTGAACCGACGCGCAAGATGCCGGAGCAGCGCATGCAGATGGACGCGTCCAGCTCAGCATTCAGAGGTACACAGACTCGATCAATAACCGATGCGCGGAGAGCAACAACAGATAAATCGATCCCACATTGACATAAATGGCGCAGAGATCATTCAGCACCTGTGTGCGTCCGGGGTTGGTTGGGTTTTTTTTTTTTGGAAACGCCGGGGCGCACGGCACATGGTTAGCACGGGTTGCATGTCAAATATGTCCTATATGGACCCATAGTGCACTACCTAGGGAGTGTAGACTATTGATTTAAACCCTATACAGTGCACTTAGAGTGGCATGGCATCATCTCTTTATTATAGACACTTAATTTAGGATGAGCAGAAATGATTTTGCGTGCATGATAAAAACAACGCATTTCCCTGTCTCTCTATAAATGCATGCTGTTTATAAGAGGAGAACGTTGAGCAGATACAGACTGATCTCTGTATTCCGACAGGTTTCCCTCAGCACAGCGAGCACAGATCATGTAAAGAACATGTGAAGATGTTTGGGAGAATCATCTCAGGATTCATCTGATATTTTCATCACCCCAAAGCGCAATAATATCAGGGCAGTGAGACACCGGGAGACTGTGCACGCCCAGGTTCGTTCACACGTTCACGCGCACTGAAGTCTGCGTTTATGGATGCTCAGATGTTGCTCTCTGGAGGGGAAACTGCGTCTCTAGTACAGGTCGGGGGGGGGGGGGGGGGGGGGGGTTCTGAGGTTTGCGAGTCGTGTCTTTCTTTACGACTCTTTTAGGTGAGTCGATTAGGCGAATCGATTCGCAAACACGAACGCGTTTTTGTCCCCTTTATAAATAAAAACAAACTTGATCTCGGTCGTCTGAAGGGATTCAGTCGTGTTGTGCAGTTAAATCTTAGACTTACCTTTAACTTGGATTTGTTTTTACTTGATGCCACACCCTTCCTGAGTTTAAGTCTCCAAACCACATGTTGGAATCAAATGTTAGGTCAGAACTGCGCACCGAACCACTGATGACTCGAGTTTGTGATTTGCATTCACATATCAGTATAGACTCATATTTGGATTAGGATGTACACCAGTTTACCATCTTTATTCCAGTTACAGTAGCAGTCTAATCACTAAACTATAACTTAATCATACAGATGAAGGAATTATGGCATTACCCAGATAACAAATAACAGACTTTCTGTTTTAGTTTACCGAACAAGAGTTGAAATATTCCAAGTTTGCGTAACGTTTGCAAAACATTTATTTCATAGGTATTTTGTGGTGGTGTTCTAGAAATGTTTCCTCCAAACATTTTTAAACATTCAAGTATGAATAACGTCATGATTATGTTGCCTTGTGGCTAATAAAAGTGCAGTAATTGCGGTTGGATTCAACAATCACGGTTAGGTCATATAATTGCGATCATACAATTATTTAATAATTGTGACAGTCTTAATTTTATAAACAATATTTTCCAGGAACAATATTTTCCTAAACATTTAACTTAATCATACAGATGAATGAATTATCGCATAACCCAGCTAACAAAACCATATTCTTAGAACGTTTTTCAGACTTTCTGTTTTGGTTTTCAGAACAGGATTTGAAATGTTCCAAATACATAAAAATTAACCCTAACCCAAGTTTGTATAACGTTGGCAGAACGTTATTTTACAAGTATTCTGTGGTGGTGTTCTAGGCATGTTTCCTTAACATTTAAGTATGATTTAGGCCATAAGAATGTTCCAAGAATGTTTTGTTTTAACGTCACAAGAATGTATGTTAACTATAAAAACCTTATGCGAATATTCCATATAGGGCCGTCCCGATTATTAAATTTGATTGACGATTAATTGTCGACGAAATAAATTGCGATTATGATGATTTATTGTCTGTTTTTGGGCTTTAACGGTTAATTGTTTCTTTTAAGGCTTTATTGCTTTAATTTGTGCCTTATCACCGCTCTACTGTAAATATTTTATTATAGATAAATGGTATTTAGGGAAATCCATATTTTGTGTCCTGTCAGTGGTGTTTATCTGTTTACTAACATATAAATTAATTCATGTTCTCTGCAGTTGCATTCTGGGTGGTTAACATAAGTTGCGCTGGTGATGTTGTTGTGTTATTGAAGCGGCGCTTGAAGTGTCAGAAAACCCCGACGCTCCGACTTTCACATCACGCCGCTTTGCTCACTTACTCTGATTAAAAGTAGGGGGCTGCAGGTACTACAGCTCCCCCAGTGGCTAATAAAAGTCAAATAATTGCGATCATATAATTATTTAATATTTGTGCCTTAATTCCATAAATGATATTTTCTAAAATTTAGACAACTTTTTAAGGAGTCGTGGAAACGCTTCCTGTTACTTATGTTTGCTGTTTATATCCCAGTTACACTAAACATTTAGTTTATTACTAAACATCTAACTTAATTGTTTATGAATGAATTATGGCGTAACCCAGCTAACAATTGTATATTCACAGAACTTTTTTCAGACTTTCTGTTTCAGTTTTCTGAACAGGATTTGAGATTTTAAAAAAAAAATTTTTTAAGAAGATTTAGGAAAAGTATGAATAACAGCATAAGGATGTTCTTTTAACGTCACGAGAATGTATGTTAACTATTAATAACCAAATGAGTGTTTTATAAGCAATATTTTTTAAATGTTTGGTTCTAACATTCAGACAACGTTTTTTAAGAATTTTACAGAAAATTGTCAGAAAGTTTGCTGTTACTCAACAACTAACTTACTTAATTATACATATACTGTAAATGAAATATAGCCCCCATCTAACCAATTCATGTTCTGAGAACGGTTTTTGTACGTTTTGTTTTCCGAACAGGATTTGAAATGTTACAAGAAATCTAAAAATTGCTTAATGTTGGCAGAATGTTATTTGACGGCGTTCTTCCAAGTATCTTTTTGAGAAATTTTTTTTAAGTATGAATAACGCCATAAGGATGTTTTGTCCCAGAAACGTTTTCTTTCAACATGACAAAATGTGAGAATGTTCCATGAACAATATTTTAAAAATGTTTTATTCTGACATTCAGACAACTTTGTAAGAACATTAGTGAAAGTTGTGGATGGACTGCATCTGTAATTAATATATATATATACAGAGAGAGAAAGAGAGAGAGAGAGAGAGAGAGAGAGAGTATTAGAACTCTACATTAATAGTTAAAGTAGACTGCGGTACCTTCTGTATGACCTTTCTGTTCATGCAGTACATGTCTGAGTAAATGCCCAATAGTACACTATGGACAAAAGTCTTCTGTTACCCAGTGTTTGCTATTCTATATTCTAGAAAGTGTAATTAATAAACTTACTTACCTAAATACAGTACATATAAATAAATTATGGTATGATCCAGTTGATAAACTTATGTTTTGAGAATATTCTTCAGGAGTCCATACCGTAAACCATGTAGTCCATCCTTATAGGTGCTCATTGTCACAGTTGTAAACACGACAGCTTCCTCCTTCCAAGAGGGAAGTAGAAATTCAGCTTTGTTTCCAGGCAAACCATTATTTAAAAAAAACCATGCACGTCCCAGAAATCTGATAAAAATCCAACCAATCAGATAACAAGTCTGAAAGAGTCTAGAATTTTGTGTGCTCTATCATATGTGCATGATATTTTTAGCCAGTGGTTTACAGATTTTACATTTAGCCCAGCTAATAAATGTATGTCCGGAGAGCATTTTTTAGATGTTCTGTTTTAGGTTTCTCTCATTTCCAGAACAGTCATCAAGCATGAATAATGCCATAAAACTTTCCGAGAACATTGTGCCGTAAATGTTTTCTCTCCAAATTACAAAAACCTATATCAACGATTTATAATTATAGAAAAATGTTCCATGAAAAGTATTTTTAAAATCTTTTATCCCAACATTCAGGCAATTTTTAAAGAATGTTGGCGAATGTTGTGGGAACATTTTCTGGGGATGGTCTTTTTTTATGAACATTAATAGTTGAAGTAAACTGTGATAACTTCCGTATGACCTTCAGTACATTTGAGTAACTACCTAATGGTACACTATATAGACAAAAGTAGTTGGACACCCGACCAACCCTGACCTGTCTCACTCCTCCTCTTGAAATGAGCTCCACAATTCTGCATACATCATATGCACACCTGACCATCACATTCTATTCCAGATGTTAGTCTCACACTTTCTTCTATAAAAACATCCACACAAAGGTTTTCCACTAGATTGGGTCATGTGACTGTGTGAATTTGTTCATTCAGTCACTATAGTATTAGACACTAATGTTAGGGGGGTCTGGGGTTCAGTTGGGGTTGTTCCAGTTCATCCCATTGGTGTTGAGTCAGAATTAGTACAGGACATGAGAGTTTTTCTACTGCAATCAGAACACAGCATGTCCTCATAGTGAGAAGGGGTTTTGTCATGCTGGAACTGGGTTTGAGTCTCTTAGTTCAAGCGAAGGAAACAATAAGATGCTGCAACATACAAACACGTTGTGGACGAGTGTGTGTGTGCTTTAAACGGTTTGTTAAAAGAGCACATTTATGGTTGGGCCATATAGTGTATTTTTCTAAAACTAAGAAACTGTAGGCAGACAGAGGACACGAAACAGGACACGACGATGAGAGGACCTTTGAAGCGATTGTATTTAAATTAATTAAGGTCCAAAGAGCAACCTTAGATAAAAAACTGAATTTAATAGCAAAAAATAAAACATCTGGTGTACTAACTTTGTGCACTCAACCCCTGTACATTGCTGGTTAGAGTTTTTACAGCTGTTAAGTTCACACCTTCACAAATTATTGTTTAGATTTGTAAGATGGACCTCACAAACTATAGTTCTAACAGGACGGGACGGTGTTTAAGTGGTGTGTTTTTCTTGCTGTTTTGCTGTGCAGGCAGTCCGACATTCAAAAGTACTTAATATAATGGCTGGATTCAGCTCCAGATGTTTTTCTTTATAATTAGGAATGAAAGATTGCTATTAAATAAAAATAAACAACAATGTGACATGGCACGTAGCTGAGGTACAGTTAACACCTTAAAGTGGATTATTTTTGTTTTTATGCCGTCACAGGAAGAATGATCTACTTCTAATTAATTATTTATTTAGTTAATATTTGATTATCTGATTTTAATTATGCTTGGTATTTTGGCACATCCTTGATCCATGAAAAATGTACCTGTTATCGCTAGCGTTATAGCACCTAGAAACGTTTGTTTTTTATATCCCTAGAACATTCAAACTCTACAGTTCATCTATTTAAATGCTACGACATTTTCATATCAATCAATTAATCAATCGATCAATCAATCAATCAATCAATCAATCACTGCAATAGTAATTAAAGGCCTTTTTAACACATCACAACTTCCGTTCTTACAGTACAGTGTAATTACAAGTCACTTTTTGTACAGTAATTTTATTTATATTTTCATTTGTGTTACTTGTTTGTTTGTTTTGTTTGTTTTTTCCTTTATAATCTTCTTCTTTCTTTCTATCTTTCTACTTTCATTAGAACAAGTGTAACATTGCAAAGCGATTTCCCCCTGGGATTAATAAAGTTTCTCGAATCTTAAATCTTCCCTCAACAGCCCCCTAATTTCTCATTACATGTCCAAAACGTTGCTTGTCCAAAAAATTAGCTAAGTGCAAAATCTTTAATTCTGGAAACTTTCTTATATTGTTTCCATGTTTTGAATATCTGTTATATGCATTTTAATAAAAAAATTATTGAAACTAATGCGTTATTGTAAAAACCAGTTTTTTTGGGGGTTTTTTTTGCAGTAAAAACAGGGACAATTTATTTAGCGATTAAAGCTAACTAATTCTACAACACCGTAAAGAGTTGGTCAGTGCTTTTTTAAAAGTGTACCATTGCTAATACACACAAAAGGGTGTGTTAACTGTGTTTAGTCCATCAGTCTGCTGGCACTCGGCGAAAATCAATGGTAACTATTTATCAGCCACACCTAGTCCTTCACCCAGCCCTAAAAATGCATTTCACATCGATCTTAGCCAATAATTGAAAAAAGGGTTTAATGTCAAGGCTTCAGTTTTCAAGGACGTCTGGTCTGCCGTCTCACTAAAATCTTATTGTTTACTCTGTGTTTTGTTTGATCACACGTGTAGTCAGTTTGCAACTGGGAGGGGGGTAGGGGAGGGGGTAGTCAGCTGGGTCTAATCATTTTGTTGTGGTGGCACTTTATTAAGTTAAGCTCTACTTAGCAATGTGTAACTTTATTTAAGTTTTTAACTATTAAAGTGTTGTGTTATTCTCCTGGCAGTACTTTAGCTATACAAATTGGCGAATCACTGCACTTCAAGGTTTGTTATCAGAGCTATACACTTTCCAATACTGTATGTCTAGGTAGGTTGCCAAAGATCTCTCCCAAACCCCGGGTGAGGGCCAGCAGGGAGGGCAGAGCTCTGACCAATGCCATAACTCCGCCCCTGTGTGTAAGCCTTGGAAAGTTTGCTTGTAGGTGAACTTTATATGACCATGTTTTTCTCTCTTTCCTTGTTACTTTTTCTCTTCTATCTCTCTGTCTCTCTCAGTCCCATTTCCTTCTCCGTCTTTCACTGAGTTTTCTCCAAAGTGTCTCTAACATCATTTGTAAATGTCCTGCACTGATATCGTTAGAAGATCTGCAGTGCATTAAGGCTTTCTCAGAACTTAGAGATGCCCTGTTTGCACATTAGTGTTTAGAGTGTGATCGTATAATAACATAAGCGAGAAGCGAGAACTAAAGTCTCAGAGAGAAATAAAGTGGGGGGAAAGTGAGAGAGGGAAAGAAATTGAGAGGAGAGCGAGAAGAGAAGGGTGAGAGAAAGAGAGTGAGAAGAGAGGGAGTGAGAAAGTATGTGTGTGAGAGACTGAGAAAGTGAGAGAGGGTGAGAGACGAGAGGGGAAGAGTGTGAGAGAGAGAAGAGAAAGTGAGAGAGAGAAGTGGCAGAGAGTGAGAGAGAGAGAGAAGGTGTGAGCAGAGAGAGAACGAGTGTGAGGAGAGAGAGAGAAGGAGAACGTGAGGGGAAAGAGAGAGATGGTGAGAGAGAGAAAGAAAAAGAGAATGGCAGAGAGTGAGAGGGTGAGCAGAGAGAACGTGAGGGGAAAGAGAGAGAAGGGAGAGAGAGAGAGATGGGAGAGTGTGAGAGAGATTGAGCGAGAGATAGGGAGAGGAATGAGATGTGAAAGTGAGGGAGAAGAGAGAATGGGGAGAGTGTGAGAGAGAGAGATGAGGGAAGAGAGGAGAGAGAGAGAGAGAGAGAGAGAGATGAGAGATGAGAGAGGAGGAAGAGTGAGAGAGTGAGAGGGAGAGATGTGAGAGAGGGTGAGAGAATGTCAGAGTGAGAGAAAGAAGAGAGAAGAAGAGGGAAAGGGAGAGAGAGTAAGTGAGGGAGAGAGTGAGGGAGAGAGTTGAGAGAGTGTGAGAGGAAGGAGAGAGAGAGGAGAGAGTGAGAGTGAAGGGAGAGAGTGAAGAGAAGGAGAGTGGGGGAGAGAGAGAGTGAGCAGAGAAAGTAAGGGAAAGAGGAATGAAGGGAGAGGGAGAGGGGAGAGAGTGTAGAGAGAGTAAGAGAGAGAGAGAGAAGGAGTGAGAGTGAGAGTGAGAGAAGAGAGAGGGAGAGTGAGTGTGAGAGAGTGAGCAGAGAGAGAATGAGAGAGAGAGAGAGAGAGAGAGAGAGAGAGAGAGAAAAGGGTTTCTCTGCAGTTCTTCTTGAGTAAGAACTGGGTCAGACTACTTCAGAGGTGAAAAGGGCTCCAGACTATAATTCTTCTTTAAAAAGGATGTAGAGCACCAACCTGGCTTTGGCTAATCTTAGCACGTAGAGCACACGGCAGAAACACTTCCGCCAGGTGCAGGACCAGAAACTTGATCATGGGGATCTAATGCAGCTTCGTTCCATTTTTAGGGTCTTCTCTAGTTCTTTTATTACTTCCTGTTCAGATGTGCTACACTGGTTGTGCTGGATGATGATGATGATGATGATTTTAATGATGACAATTATTATGATGATTAATCTGATTATGACAGTAAAAATAATAAGAAGGACAAAGTAGAAATGCACACATACTTTATAGCTAAAGTTTCTGGACATCTTACCAGTACACCAATGAGCGTGTTTTTCTGTTTTAAAAAAAGCACACAGTTGTTTAGAATGTCTTTGTATGTTGTAGCATTTTATTCCTCCTTTACTGGACCTAAAATACCCAAACCCTGTTCTAGCATCCTTGACCTCCATGAAGATGCTCCATGCTATGTTCTGATTGGAGTGGAAGATTTGCACAAAGCCCATACACCTTTGGGGTGATTTGACAAGGTTTGACAATTAGCACATTAACTAGTAACATATAAAGGAAGCGTCCACCTAAAGGTTTAGGCCCCGTCTGAAATGGCAGACATCCAGATTATGACGAGTCGTGAGTCCAAAGCCTTAGTATCAGATTACAGTACACAAAAAGTTCCCGTATGACCTATTAATCCCATCTAATTTTAAGAACGCATATGATGTACACTTAACTATCCCTTGAGGCAGAGGGATAGACGACTCGTCATATGCGAGAGTGGCACTTTTTAAGTGCTTTAAAGAAAAAAACTTTGTTTTATTGTGGTTAAATTCCACTCGTTTAACATCATTCAACTTAAACATTATTCAGCTTTAAATTTGCGCTGTTGTGACATCATATGTTACGTGTCGGTATCAAAATGGCAGATGTAGTGCGTCTGAATTTCATTCATACTCCCCGTAACCGTACTATATAGAACAGTACGTATTTACTTAGATGTCATACATACTTAAATATTAAGGTAGTTTGCAAGCACGGATGTGTCCCAACTTTTAGAAATGTTTTGCATGTGTGTTTTGTCTGTCTTTCCCAGTGATTCTGGAGTTACAGTGGTAAAGTCCAACCACTTGGTGTTCAAATCTGAATACAAATATGGAGATGTGTCTTTGGAGCTTGGAGAGCTATAGTAATTTGGCATACACTTTTATCCAAAGCAACTGAGCAGTTTGGCTTTGAGGGCCTTGCTCAGGGGCCCAGCATTTGCAAACTTGGTGGTTCTTGGAATTAATCTCACTATCTTCCGATCAGCAGTCCAACACATTAACCACTGAGCTACCACTGCCCACAGATTCAGATTCAGACCCTGGTCATGGTATTACGGTACACCCCTGAAATTTAATTTCCCCACTGTGGGATCAATAAAGACATCTTATCTTATCTTATCTGTACACATCGTGGTCTTACTGTAATGATTAAGGCGACACAAGATAAACTGAGGTGGGTAATGACAGTGTTCAGTAATGTTACTCCAATAATCTCTTCAGGTTAATTTATTGCAATATAATGTAGCCTCTACAATGTAAGACCATAAAATAAGGTCACGGTATGCAAATGACCGTAAATCATAAATCACATCGACCAAGCGCAGATACACCGGAATACTGCTCTGATGTAGGCATGTGTTTCCGCGCTTTCCATTAAACTGCCCCGCACAGGTAAATGAAACATGTTTTGTCATGTTAAATAAACACCATGGTATTTCAGCCTAATCATCCAGCCTGAGATCGAACAGGAGCTTGTTAGGAGTGCCAGGAACCAGGAGTGCAGTGGGAAATAGGGCCACTTTATTAGACCACTTGGGAATGGACAGAGAGAATAGAAGAGGAGGAGGTGGAGGAGGAAGAGAAGAGAAGAGAAGAGAAGAGCAGAAGAACATGTGGGGGGAGGAAAAGGAAAGGAAGGATGGAAGGATGCATATAAGGGAGGGGGGTATGGCGAATATGGGTGTGAAAGAGTGAGTGTGTAGGGTTGGGTATAATTAGGGCAGCCTTTTGCCTCTGATTTCTAATTAGACATTCAGAGCAGCTCATCCTTTGCCGCTGGAGGCTCAGTGAATATTTTACACCGAGTCTAAATCAAAGTCCTCTCTATCCCCTTCTCACTCGCTTTCTCTCCTCTGCTGAATAGGACAGGATGTTCAGCAGGAGAATCTGGGTTGCTATGAGCATAATGTAGGCTCTGCTCCGGTTCTCGGGAGTGTGAAGGTGTGCGGTTTTAATGTGGAAGAGAGTGATTGAAAATAGATCTATCGAACAAATAAATGTGTGTAATGTGGCTTCATACGTTCAGCTTGATTAATGTATGAGAGTTTTACACAGACAGGATGTTGATGGATAAACACAGCAAGACAGGGAGAGCGATAAAGACAAATATTTGCAGCTCAGTGAACTCTAATTATTATTATTTCGGAATATAAAAGCGTTCGGAATATAATTACATCTGTTTTTTTATTCTTTTCTTACAAATGTATGTAAAAAACATGATCCAAGCAGTGCACCTTCAGTACCTTATCTTTTTTATTTTTAGACTGATACAGGATGAAAATTAACAGATATTACGGATATTTTTTTCAGCAGACGTCCACAGACATCCAGAGCGACCTACATTTATTTTATTTGGAAGTTATGGGTCTTTGCTTAGGGGCCCAGCATAGGGGTAACTTGGTGGTACTGGTAATTGAACCCACAATCTTCCGGTTAGCAGTCCATCACCTTAAACACAGAGCTATAATATTCCTCTTATCTGTGTTTTCTGTGTCATTATATTTTTATACACAATTTCTGGTGGTACATCATACTCATAGGGTAAGTGGTAGTGCAGTGGTTAAAGTGTCGGACTGTCAACTGGAAGATCGATGGTTCGATTCCCAGCAGCATCAAGATACCACTGCTGGGCCCCTGTGCAAGGCCCTTTACCTCAATTACTTAGTTGTATAAAAGAGATAAATGTCAGTCGCTTTGGATAAGGAAGTCTACCGAATGCTGTAAATGTCATAGAACTACATCAACATATATCAGGTGAAATTATCCAAATGAAATAAAGGTACCTTATTAACCACCAAGAGTAAAATAATAAGTAAAGTGAAGCTTAATACACATGAGGAAGTATTCTATTACAGAAAAAAAACATTTTAGTGTTGTGACTGGTGTAAGTGTTGCCGTGTTCTTCTATAGTCAGACCAAATGGGTTTTTTTTGGCGAACAGGGTATCTGTCTGTCATATCAATCACAGTTTGTTTAGTTCCAGGTTCTGCTTTAAACCCTTATAATGCAACTACAGAGCATTCATTTAAAAAAGTGGTGCAAATAAACGAGTTCATCCCATGAGCTTTATGTCATTCGGAGAAAACCGCAATTAGCTAATGGTTACACACTGTAACTGTCGCAGCTGTAAACACAATAGCTTAATTCTACTTTCAGGCAAGTAGAACTTTACAACTGCATCGTTTCCCGGTGGACTGTTTTGATAAGTGATGTACACCTCCCAGAAATTCCGTAGAATCCAACCAATCAGATAAACTGTACAAAAACTGTAGAGCTTTTGAATTCCGTGTGCTCTACGCATCATATGTTTAGCTTGTTGTTAAACTACTACTAATGTTATATATATTATAATAATAAAATTGGGCAGCAGCCCTTTGGTTGCGTGGGTTTACTCTGGGTTCTCCGGTTTCCTTCCACACTCCAAACACATGTATGTTCGATTGATAGATAATTTTAAATTGTCCATAGGAGTGAGTGTGTGTGTGTGTGTGGTTGTTTGTCTGTATGTGGCCCTGTGATGGACTGGTGAGCTGTCCAGAGTGACCCCTGCCTTTTATCCAATGACAGCTGGGATTTGAATCCAGCAGACCCTCATGACCCTCATTAGGTATAAACAGGTATATACAATGAATAGATTTAAAATGAAAAAAGAAGTTGTATTTTTTAGTTTTGTGTAATGTTTAGCATTGTATTTAAAATATAATTGCTTGTGGAAACTCAGAAGCCATCTGTTATAAATAACTGCTAGCGTTAACAAAGTAGTGACAATGGAGACGTCTGTGACGCTGAGTTCACACTGCACATTTTTAGACCTGATTTTTACTGGTTTTGCAATTTTGCCGACAAATAAATGTTAAAAAATGCAATGTGAGAGAATCATTTGACATGCAAAATATTTGTACCTGTCGGCGAAATAAAATGAGTTCTGACTGAAAAATACCTCTGTGATAGTAGCCAATGAGAGAGTAAGATACAGGCCAGCATAAAGTTTAGGGAGGAGTTATAATGTAAATGTCTTTATTTGGTCACATATATACTTTTTACAGCAGAGTGAAATTTGTTTCTTTGCATATCCCATCTTAGTAAGTTGGGGGTCAGAGCTCAGGGTCAGTTATAATACAGCGCCCTGGAGCAGGAAGGGTTAAGGGTCTTGCTCAATAGTGGCTGGCTGGTGGTGGGTGTGGCTCAAACCCAGGTTTTCCTGGTCCTCAGATCAACAACGCAGCGTATTAATCATTTGAGCCACCACTGCCCATTGTGGTTTATATAAAATGTATAAACCACAATATCAGGAAGCATATGTTTGGTTCCTATGGGTTTTTTTTTCACTGCAAATCAGCACGCAGACCATTTGCATCATTTCACGCTACCTTTTTGGGTTGATTTCTTATCATTTCTTACACACATTTACTTTAATGTAGTTTGTGGCACAGATAGAGTTGTTGGTTAAGCTCCCTGTTGTAAAGTCGTGCAGTGTGTAAACTCCTGGCGCCGATCCATCGTGTTATCTGAACACGACATCAACTAAAGATTACCCCAGACAGTCACCTACTGTGACAACAACGGCAATAAGTCACCATAAGTGTTAACATACTTGGGGTTATATTTAACCTGTATAAAGAGTTTTTATATTTAAAATATGGTTTTATTGTTTTATGTAATTGCTTGAAATTTAGTAACCATTATTGTGTAATCATCAGGGCAAAAATTCCATTGTTTTTGGAAAGTCAATGCAACGTTTTAATAAATCTCGCTATAATAATCACCAAAAACTATTTATATAAATATTCCTAATTTTCGGTGGAAAAATTTAATAATAACTAAAATTCTTTTATGTTTTGTCCTGTCTTATTCCTTACTTTATATCTTTATGTGCACCTGGACCTTAACCAGACGTCCAATTTAACGCTGCAACAGCGTTTTTTCCGCCTGCACCGGTGAATGAGTATATTGTATTTTTTGGAAGAAGGCCAAAGTGAATTAACTCTGCCCTGCTGTATTAGCTAAGCCCTGCGGTGCTGTCTTTACCCAGAAGTCTGTGCATAATTCCTATGAGCAAGAGACCGTGTGTCCCACTTTGTCCGATGTCAATTTTCGGCATATAGATAGTAAGGAGCAGTAGCTGCGCAAGAATCCAATCCTGATCATAAAGTGCCGATGACCTTTAAAATGGCAATTAATAAAATGACTTAAGTATTTCACAAAATGATATTTCATTGTTTTTTTCTTAAAACCAGAACACACACACACACACACACTCCTTCTTCCCAAAGCCATCAAATATGTAAAATCCACAGCAGTCCCATATGGACCAACCAGGCTGTCCACATGGACTCATAGACAGCAGAATCGCTGTTTTGGAACCCCTGAGGAGTCTCAGTTGACTGTTATGAAGCTTTACGTTTTTTAGAATAGTTCAGATTAATAACATATTAAATCTGATTCCTATTCCAAGTGCTCACCAAGTATCTATAAAAACTCAAATTATTTTTAAGAGTCTGCTTTTTGAGCTGAACAGTGTTAACACTACAGTACTTCGCTGAAACCTGGTGTATTTTTTATTAAATATATGAAATTTTGTGGACACCCTACCACCATATCCATAAGTGTGTGTCCCCCAAACTGTTGCAACACAGTTGTTCAGAATGTCTTTGTATGTTGTCGCTTTATATTATTCTTTTACTGGAACTAAGAGACTTAAACTTTCTTCCAGCATGACAGTGTCCCTGCGCACAAAACCCCTGATATCCATGAGGACATGCTGTGTTCTGATTGGAGTAGAAGAACTCTCATGTCCTATATATGGAATGAACTAGAACCCAGACTAAACCCCAGACCTCCTAACCTCGCTAATACTATTAAGACTGAATAAATACAAATCCTCACAGTCACATGACACAATCTAGTGGAAAACCTTTGTGTGGAGGTTTTTATAGGGGGAAGAATGAGACTAACATCTGGAATAAAATGTGATGTCCATGTAATGTATGCAGAATGTTAAATAGATTAAACTAAACACTCAGGATTCCCTAGATCTCAAACATGCACCTTTTTTGCTTATGTTCACAATAATCCAGTCCCTGTAGAGTAATTCCGTGCATGAAGGGCATGCAAACGGCAGATTCACGGTAGTTGCATAGAAAGGGTGGAGCGGTGTGGCATCTTCAAAGTGTTCTGCTGACTGCAGAAAATTAAAGAGACTGCTTGAACAGGGGCAAGCTAAAGTGTGACCAATGGCAGAAATATGTGTGTGAAAACAAGGCCCAGGGGATTAACAGAACAGGATCAGTCTGGTGTCCGAGAGGAACTTTCTGGAGAGATACGAGCGCTGTTTTTCAATGCTTCGCTTGCTGTTTTCATCGGGTTTTTTTGTTTCTGAATGCAGTTAGCCACGTCGCAGACGTAAACCAGTGCATGACCTCGTCGCTCCAGTTCAAACATCTAGGTCTGTGTCAATCACCCAGACACCATGCCAATGACTCAACCCCGCCCCTGTACTGCCAGCACCCTAGGGGTGAAAGGTTATTGGCTGTGCATTCAGAACTGCGAGGCTGCGATATGCCACTATTTTTAGTAGGGGATTTTCAGCGTTGTTGCCATGCAGCGGTTGGCTTTCGCCTGTCGAGTGTCTTCTTCTTTTTTTTTTTTCCCCTCCCATCCTCTCTGTCTCTCTCCCTCTCTCTCGTCATCTCTCTCTCTCTCTCTCTCTCTCTCTCTCTTTCTCTCCATCGCTCACTCTCAGGCGGTATTTTTGCTCTTTCTTACAGTGCTGTTTGACTCTGTGTTGAACTGTGACAGATTTGAGTTTCACTCGAGCAGAAAAATATAGGCCAGATGTTAAGGCAAATCACATAGCAACACAGAACTTGAGAAGAAAAAAAGAAAGAGAGAGGAAAAAGAGGAGAGTAAAACAAACATAAATAGTGTGAAACGAGAGATTATAGCGGTGAGTAGAAAGTCAGAGGAAGGAAATCTATTACTCCAGCATACGGATGCCGCAGAGGTTAATTCACAGGCTGTCAAATTTGTAAAGGATTTGCGTAGGTAGCATAGAGGAAGTGTCTGGCGTAGGTTACTGGGTGTGTCCATAGCTGCATTGAAAAAGCCCCAAAAAATCGGTAACCAGGAAATCCTGACCTGAAGGGGAAGCACGAGAAAAAGGAACTGCGCTAAAAGAACAGCTACAGAATAATGAGAGGACCGGTCGGTGTGTTGTTAACAAAATGCTCAACGGTGAAAGCTCGGAAATGGACATGATTAAAAAAAATAACTGTCATGCTGTCACTGTCTTATTATATTAACCATCTAAATCTAATTTGATTTCACGGCTTCTAAATGTAACCGAACTGCTTTCACCATATTTATACTCTACAGGAATCGACATGCATTTATTCACAGCGAGAACTTTGATTCAAAGCGTAATTACAGCGTCACATCAAAAATGGTCCTGGGTTCGATTCCCCTGCAGGGGTCTTTCTGTGTGGAGTCTGTATGTTCTCTTTGTGATTGTGTGGGTTTACTCCGGGTTCTCCAGTTTCCTCCCACAGTCTAAAAACATGTATGTTAGCTTGATTGGTGATTCTGTATTGCCCATAGGAGTGTGTGTGTGTGTGTGTGTGTGTGGCCCTGTGATGGACTAGTGACCTAGGGTTACTAGTTTTAGAGACGGCTGGGATAGACTCCATCAGATCCCTGTGACCCTGAATTAGGGAATAAGCGGGTATAGAAGATGAATGAATGAATGAATTGCATTGCACACATACATCAGATCTGTCTTTGTAGTTTATTTCCAAGATGCTTAGTCGGCACCTAAATACTGAAACGTTGTATAATGCAAATTAACTACCTCTGGTGATGACATGCTCCGCCCCCTGCAACGACAGTTTTTTATAAAACTATGAATAATTTATTACGAAGTGTGCGTATGCAACAATTTCTTAATTATTAAGTCAAGTTTACAGCCAGGAAACCGTTATAAAAAAAACTCACTTGCATCCTAGAAATCTGGTAAAAATCCAACCAATCAGATGATGACTTTGAAAAAGTGTACAATTTCTTCTGCCCAATCATTCACGCCTGAGATTTTTAACCAGTGGTCTGTAAATGTTAGCGTAAGTCCAGCTAACAAATTTATGTTCTTAGAACGTTTTTCCAGATATTTTAAAACATGAGCATGTCCAGTTTGCTTAAAACTGATATTAGGATATTTTATGGTTAGTTAATGATGGTAATCTGAAAGCGTTTATTTGTAAAACCTTTAGACAACTTTTGAAGAAAGTTAGCGAAAGTTGTGGGTTCTATGGTTTCCTGTTAGCTGGGAGGCTATGAGGCAGCCATCATGGAGAACTTTTTCTGAGATTTTTTCCCCTGACAACGTTCAACAACTGCGGGAAGGTGCAACTTTACATATTTAAAAAACATTAAACAGGCAATAAAGATTAGATTTTGTCACTGTGGAATTTTTTTGGTTGTAAACTGTAGAATATGACTTCCTGTAGTGGTTTTAAACCAGGATAAAATGGCTATTTGTCAAATATGTAAAATACACTGTTCATATGAGGGAAGTGGTAGTGCAGTGGTTAAGGTGTTGGACCACAGATTGGAAGATCGGGGGTTAAATTCACTAAGTTGCTACTGCTGGACCCCTGAGCAAGGCCCTAAACCCCCAAATGGTCAATTGTAAAAACGAGATAAATGTAAGTCGCTCTGAATAAGAACGTCTGCCAAATGCTGTGAATGTAAATGTAATTTTGGTGTATTTATTAGTCAGAAGCAAACAATAATCAGTAAACGTTTCTTCTTCATCAAGTCGTCCTAATTTAATTATGCATTTAATTCATTAACTGGACTTATATCAATTTAAGCTTCCTGCTGATCTTCTATGGAAAAAATTGGCAAGTGACATAAGGTTTTTATTCCATAAGGTCTCGTTGCTGAAATGATGAAAAATATTTATTTATTTTTATTTCCTACGCTGAAGTTATTTTAGTAACTCCATCTAATTAAGATTAATTGGCAGCTGACCATGTTTCTGAAGAAACGTCTCCAGCAGAATAGAGTCACACAGTCAGCGTCTCTTAACACAAAGTAAAATCCACAGAGGCATGTGACCTGGCCTTGAACTCAAACCAACACACACACTGTTTTCTCTCAAAGCACCAGTGGATTCGGATAAGGTGGAGTATCTGCAGTCATGTGGGCACTTGCGTTTCATTTTGCAAAGAAAGCAGGTAAACATCTGCACATCTGGCTGTTGCTGTGTTCTAGAGCATATGACCAGCTGATCTCGTGTACAAAAAACCCTGTTGGCTTTTAACACCAGTAGTATTTACAAGCCTCTTGTGTCTGTTATCATTAATCAAGAACAAAGGATAAAGTTAATGTTCTCGCGATCCAAATTTTTTCCTCTTAAACGTCTATGGAAAATAACTAGAAAACACAGGAACATTAAACACAGAAAAGATCTTGTTTTAAAATATCTTTGAGAAATGTTCACACTTTTGTAAAACAGTAAAGATGTGGGTCATTTTCCTTACCAAAGAGGGCGCTCTTGTTCTTCAAATTCCCACCTCCACCTCAGCTTAACCAGATTTAACCTTGACAGTAGAGACTTTGTAGACAATTTCACAATACTCAGGCCAAAACCCATGACTAAGAGTGTGTGTGCGCCTCTGTCTATGTGTGTGTGTGTGTGTGTGTGAAGAAATTCAGTTCATGTTTCTTTCTGCTATGTAATTTACCCATAAAGTGCTTTAATGGTTTTTTTTGCATTAATTATTCTTCATGGAAATTTAAAGACTTTTTAGAAAGACAAAACTGAGTTAGTTCACACATAATGAGACGAGACAAAAGACTGATAAAATACACACAACATAACCCACATAGAAATGATCTATTATAAGATATTATGTATAACTACACCTAAATGTTATGTTATATTAAATATTATATGTGTGTCCACTTTTCCTTGTACCAACACTGATAGCCTGACATCTAGAAGGTGCATAATGACTATATAATGACTATACGGTGAGGAAGAAAAAAATGATTTAGTTCCCCTGCTAATTTTGTATGTTTTCCCTCTGACAAAGAAATAATTAGTCTATTTAAACGATGGGTTCATTCTAACACTGAGAGACAGAATTACAACAAAAACAACAAGAAAAACACTTTACATCAGGGGTGGGCAATCTCGGTCCTGGAGGGTCGGGGGGTCCTGCAGAGTTTAGATTCAACCCTCATCAAACACTTGCTAGGCAACACCTGAGTACAATAAAATTATTAATTGATTTGCATTTTAATAAGTGAAATAAGTATTTGATCCCAAGACTTAGTACTAAGTACTAAAACTCTGTTTGGCAGTCCCAGAGGTCAGATTTTTCTCGTATTTAGCCACCAGGTTTGCACACATCTCAGGAGGGATTTTGTCCCACTCCTCCTTGCAGATCCTCTCCAAGTCATTAAGGTTTCAAGGCAATTGAAACCTTCAGCTACCTCCACAGATTTTCTATAGGATTAAAGTCTGGAGACTGACTAGACCACACCAAGACATTAACGTGCTTCTTCTTGAGCCACTCGTTTATTGCCTTGGTCATGTGTTTCGGGTTGTTGTCATGCTGGAATATCCATTCAGGCAACGTCAATTATCACAGTGACCTTAAATTTAATCCACATATCTGAGTAAAAAACTAGAAAGTTCTATTAAACGCTGGTGGCGTCACTTACATATTTGGTAGACGTCCTTATCCAGAGCAACTTACATTTATCTCTTTTATACAACTGAGCAACTGCAGGTTCAGATTCTTGCTCAGGGGCCCAACAGTGGTGGCTCGGTGGAGCTGGGTATCAAACCCACAATCATCGGGTTGGTAGTCCAACACCTTAACCATGAGCCACCACTTCCCACCACTTTGCATCATTTTACATTATCTTCACTGCAACTTACATTTATCTCATTTGAACAGTTAAGGAAATGCTGGGATTTAAACTTATCTATCATCTTACCTGCTAGACTAACATCTCCTCCAGAGTACCCTAAAATGTCAGGTCTATGTTTCCATCCTGAGCTCGTATTATTGTCTGTGTAAATTTTCTGGACAGCAAAATTACTTCATCCTAGGCTTCCTCTGGGTTCTCTTATTTATTGTGCCTAAAACAGGCTAGTTGGTTAAATAATTTAACTCCAGGCGTTAATAGGATGGAGAAGATAAAATGAACAATGACTATAATCTAAATTAACATCTGGAACCACAGATTAAAAGACAGAATCTTCTTGGAATTTGGACAAACTAGTAACTAGTGGCTTAGACACAGTTTTATACAAAGCTACAATATAATTGATCGAATATCACATGTAAACAATAAGAGGCTATTAATGAGAACCAGGTGGTTGACTTGATGATCAGAGAGTGTGGTCTGGAAAAGCAGGGTGGAAATTTACTGAGCAAGTGCTGTGGTGCAGTTTCTTTGTTTCTTTGGGGTTTTTTTTGAAGTGGTGAGACTTATTCAGGAGACCTTTGAAGAGGAAACACCCATAGTGGACATTTGTAGGATAATTATAAATGGAATAGTTACAAATAGTTCAATGAAGAATATTTCAAAGTGCACTTTCATGCTGGCATTATTAAAAGCTTCAGCTTGAGTTCTTGCCTTGACTTGTCAACTGTTGGACACTTTGATTCGAGTTGCTGTATCGTTTTTTTGTTTTAACCCTATTGTCATTTTTTAAATGCAGGAAATACACTATATAGCCAAACGTATGCGTACACATGTACACACCCACACGCTAGCGTAACGTTTGCCACTAATTTGGAAGCATGTTTTCTAGAAAGTCTTTGAATAGTGTAGCATTAATATATATTTTTAATGAAACCAGAAAGCTAACAATCATCCAGCATGACAATGTCCCTGTGCACAAATTCTCTGAGGTCAATAAAGATTTGGTGAGTCCTGATTCTGATTCAATCCCACTGAAATCATTCAGGATCAACTGGAGCACAGACTGAACCCCAGACCTCCTCCCTCCTCACCTTAACATTAGAGTCTGATCTCACTAATATTATTGTGACAGAATGATCAAATTCACACAGTCACATGACCCACACAGTCACATGACCCAATCTAGTGGAACGGCTTTTCTTGGATGTCTGGTGTCCCAATATTTATTTACATAAACAGCATTTGGCAGATGTTCTTATCCAGAGCGACAACTGAGCAATTGGGGGTTAAGGACTATGCTCAGGGGTCCACAGTGGTAATTTGGTTGTGCTGGGATTCGAACCCAGTTTACAGTTCCAATTAACAGTTCAACATTTTAACTACTAAGCTACCACTTCACACACTTTACACTGATCTGAAGACCAGGAAGACCAGGAAGACCTGGGTTCAAGCCCTATCACCGCCAGCCTAAATTGTTGAT
Organism: Bagarius yarrelli; assembly: GCA_005784505.1. Taxonomy (NCBI): domain Eukaryota; kingdom Metazoa; phylum Chordata; class Actinopteri; order Siluriformes; family Sisoridae; genus Bagarius; species Bagarius yarrelli. The sequence continues at coordinate 546,177 of VCAZ01000169.1, read as the reverse complement.
CTGAAGACCAGGATGACCTGGGTTCGAGCCCCACCACCACCAGCCAGCCACTGTCCCTGAGAAAGACCCTTAACCCTTCCTGCTCCAGGGCGCTGTATCATAGCTGACCCTGCACTCTGACCCCCAACTTACTAAGATGGGATATGCAAAGAAACAAATTTCACTCTGCTGTAAAAAAGTATATGTGACAAAATAAAGGCATTTTTCAATATTTTTTACACCCCCTATATATATATAATATTAATAATAATATTATATTATTATTTCCTCAGTCACTTGCTAATTCTCTTCCACTAGCCGGCTCATGTCAGTCAAATGACAGACACCAAAGAGGGAGCGTTATAATAAAGCTAACTTTTGATTGACAAGGAAGAAAGAGTCCTCTTTCCCACACAGACAGTACAGCTATTCAGCTTCTGCACCACTTGGGAGCCAGCATCTGTGTATTATCAGTTAGCATTTAGCATGCAGGCTCTTTGAGTATTTAACTGTCAGTTACTACTCCATGGTAAACACCGTTGGCTTCAAGCTCATTCTACCCAGTCATTAGGGTCAATTTTCTTTTATGGGTTGCCTTTTTCTGCACTATTCCACAGTCTTTCACTTCAGATCTATTCACCGTTGTTCTCACTGAAAAACAGGAAGTCATTTGGTTCACTTTGGTCAATTAGGGATGCTCTATCAGTCCACTTTTATTTCTGAGCCCACCTGAGCAAGCATGTAGAGCTCTGGATTACCCAGCCCTGAGTGGGCCATACACTGCTGAGTATCCGTTTATTAGGTATCAGCAGCATTGTTATCTTGACAAGCTTGGTATGTGCTGGCGATGATGTCTGCGTCCTGTTTTCCTTTCACCACTAATGACCACTCGTTACTGTCTTTTCTTGGGACGGATGCTGTTACCCTACACACTGTCTTCGCATTGAGGGGTTTATTTTCGGTTTCGGGTTTTGTCCATGTTTTTGAACATAACTTCTGTAGGTAAGAATAATTTATTCATTGATGCATATTTTTGTCCTTTGTATCAGTTTAACTGTTCAAAATTTAGGCTAGAAATTCATTAACCTTTTCACTAAATTATGATATGTTTATGCTAGAGAAGTAGAACATATTCTACAACTTCCTATAGTATTTCAGCGAAAGATATGAAGGTTGTTTACAAGATTAGAAAAGAGGTTTGAATCTATAACATAGATTTAGATTAGATTTGATTAGATTAGATTCAGATTAGAAAAGAGGTCTCATCTATAACATTATAAGAATGATGTCATACGAGCCATTACAAAAACACTTTTAGGCATACAGAACGCCAAGTTTGACGTTAAGGTTTAAACAAGTGGTAGTGCAGTGGTTAAAGTGTTGTACTGCTAACCCGAATGTTGTGGGTTCGATTCCCAGCACCACCAAGCTACCCTCGTTGGGCCCCCGAACAAGGCTTCTAACCCCGAATTGCTCAGTTGTATAAAATGAGCAAAATGTGGGTCATTATGATCAGAATGTGAACGAACTGTATAATGTCTCCATGGAAAATACAAGAAATACTAACACTTGGCAGATGCTATAATCCAGAGCGTCTTACATGTATCTCTTTTTATACACTGGAGATATTTAAGGTTTAAGGGTCTTTCTCAGGGTCCCAGCAGTGGCACCTTGCTGATGCAGGGAATCAAACCCTGATCTTCCAATTAGCAGTTCAACACCTTAACCACTGCGCTACCACTTAACACAACCAATTGCATTTAAAACAGATTAGCCATGGGTAACAGTAGAGATCGCAGAATCCTGTGTTTTTGTGAGTCACTTTGGCTGTTTGGCCCTTCACTTATCCGTGTTTAGTACATGTACACACCTGGATTGATTCACAAACCGTCTTAAAACTGATCTGAGGAGCCGAATAAAACGTGACAAATAAAAAAGCAGACCATGTTCAGGGCCCAGTTTGCAGAAGCTCATCTACACTTTATAGGACACAACAGGATGACATATGGAGCCGCACTTCTGGCTGACCTCACAGGCTGCTTTAAGGTCATTTTAGCTGTTCTGCTCAGAATATTTTAAATCAGTGCAATGATTTGGCAACCGAATCCTGCGTCTTTGGGAAGGTGCCAGCGACAGCGCTGTCTTACTGCCGCCTTATCATTGTTCTCCACTGGCTTAATCAAGAATAAAGTATTTATTATTACTTGCTATGTTTGCTGTCGTAAAGTGGCTATGTCTCATTGTCGAAATCACAGCACACTGATTTAAGGAGGGTCCCGCCCTCGCTTCTGTACTGTGTGAGGAGATTTACCGAGGTCTGCAGTGGCCTCCATGGAGAGTGCACATTATTGATGTCGGTATTTTATGATAGCAGCTCCAAAAAGGAATGAAACATTCGTCAAGACTGAGGAAATGAAACCGTAAGGAAGCTGAAAGTAAAAGAAATCATTTCACACCTTTTAATGTATGTCTGAATTATCGATTTTTAGGATTTTCTTTATTAGTAGTTTATCACTATACTGAATTACTGTGTCAAAACATCCAGAAAATCACATACTCCCAAGTCAGTGGTGGCTCGAATGGTTAAAGCTCAGGATTGTTAATTGTCATATTAGAGTTCAAGCCCCAGAACTGCCAAGCTGTCAATGTTGGGTCCTTAAATAAGGCTCTTAACCCTCTCCACTCCAGATACGATGTAGCATGGCTGATCTTGTGCTCTGACCACAACTTACTAAATAGGTGGGTAGTAACGCTTTATATTTACTTCGTTCCATTTCCTTGAGTAGACTTTTGGAGAAAAATGTCCTTTTAAGAGTGGATTTAATTGTTCTCACTTTTACTATCAGGAAATTTACTTTTGCTTCTCTACATTTAATGTTGTTCCTCTGCTACTATTGAATATTAATGATGTAAATGTCATTTTTACTTATTAGTTCCTATCATGTTCCCCACAATGAGATGTCGAGTTCAGAAATTAATGACTGAAGGTGAGAATATTAGTAGAGACACAAACACACATGGACTCACAATCAATTTATACACTTTAAGAAGAGAAATGAACTGTTCGTTAATGTGACGTCTTCTATGTGACCAAAACAAGTTATTATATCAGTGTATCAGGAATTCCAGCTCCAACCTGAGAAAACATCTCACAGTCAGTTTCATAATAATAACAATTTAATCTTACTGTAAGTTATTAGAAATCACACACATTTATTTCTTTTTTTTCTGTGTATTTTATCTAGTTGTGATGGTTGTATTTTTTTTTTCTGGATTCAGGATTTTCCCTTTATTTAATCAGATCTAAAGTAACTAATAATTCACAACTTGACTAGTTTTAACATTCCAGACTTTATTACTCTCTTACATGAGTCACATTAATAGTTTAATGTTCCTGGATTCATTATTTTAAGTCGTTGTACTTAAGCTTAATTTTCTCTGAATATGTAAAAAAAAAATATTTCTCTCTGCTGTTCTAAACACTACCAGAATCACTGACCTACATTTACAACCTAAATTCTAATATTTGCTTCATTAAATTGTATTAATTTATTCCAACAGTTTATTCTCTTCATTTCGTAGTGTTTCTCCTCGCTGCACTGCTTCCAGTACGTGTATGTGAATGTTAGAGTTTTTGTCCAATCAGATTTCAGTTTCTATGTGCTGCCATGTTAATCTAATCTGCCTTCAGAATCAGTAGCGCTGCCCATGGAACTTAAACTATATCAGCAGTGGGACTGTTTCTTTAACCAATCAGATTTCAAAGATTGCTACAGATGTGTTTTGCTAGTCAAACATGGCTGTAACAGTTTTACTCTGTCCAACCAATCAGAAGACTGACATTGTGAGGTAAATTTAAAATCTGATTGGTTAAAGAAACAGTCCCACTGCTGATATAGTTTAAGTTCCACGGGCAGCGCTACTGATTCTGAAGGCAGATTAGATTAACATGGCAGCACATAGAAACTGAAATCTGATTGGACAAAAACTCTAACATTCACATACACGTACTGGAAGCAGTGCAGCAGGAGAAACACTACGGAATGAAGAGAATAAACTGTTGGAATAAATTAATACCATTTAATGGATTTAAATATTAGAATTTAGTTTGTTAATGTAGGTCAGTGACTCTGATAGTGTTTAGGACAGCAGGACAAGGACAGACTGACCCGCACTGACCACCGCTGCTTTATTGTGCTAGTTAAAAAGACTGATAACAGGTCAACAAGTAGATTATTAGTGTATGTGTAACACAGAGATAAAAAAACAAAAGCTTATTTGTTAACTGTAGCTGTATGCAATACACTGGAGATTAGTGTAAACACTGTGTGCTCAGGAGGGCACTTGAGCAGTGTGTGGGGTTAATGTAACCCTGGTTACTTTACTGAGTGGTGTTATTGAGCTGTGTTAAAGAACTGAAACAAAGCACTCAGATTTATCAGCTCTCGATTCATTAGTCTTTAAACCTGCAGTGAAAAAAGTAATTACTTTTCAACTTCAACTCGACGAAGCTGTCCTCGTCTCCTGTACTGCTTTGATATAAACGGGATAATTGCTAGTGTTCATCTGAAACCCGTTCCTGGCCTTCAGCTCTCCGCTGAGCTGTTAGAGGGAGACGACGGTGAGAAATGCAGGTCTTGACAAGTCGAAAGTGCAGCCAAGTGTTTGGGTTATTTTTCAGAGGCTATCGTTCAGAGTCCTCTTCCTTTACTCCCTTCATCTGCTGCAGCTGTCAGCCAGTCTACAGAATACACACACACACACACACACACACACAATTGAATAAAAGGTCTTGGGTTTGTCTCTTTTTATCAAAGTAGTGTCGAATTGATATCATTATTACCTTACATGATTTAATTTTAAGCAACACTTAAAACTCGCATTAAAAAATCGCATTTGTGCTGTAGATATTCTCATGTTTTTAACCTTGGAGATGAGATGAGGAACTTAGCACTGCTTCCATGCATGGAAATCATGCGAAAGCTGTTGCTAGACAACTCAAGCTCCTCCCCTGGAATATCAAAGCAGTGCATGGAGATCATGCATTCCGTTTGAAGTGCAGCTCACGAGTCCTGACGGAGCTGCCTCGCCTTTAAAACAGCACGGAAAATAGTGTGGAGGATCCTGTCAGGACTTTTTTCAGTGTGTGTGTGTGTGTGTGTACTTAAAAGAAATTTAAAAAAAAATGTTTTACTTAAAATCGTATGCTAACTCAGAGCTGGAGACTGAAGACAAGAGTTGCATTGCCTTTAAAACAGAAAGAAAGAAGTGTGCAGAATTCCAACTAAACTTTTTAGTGTGTGAGGAAAATCAGATAGTATTGATACTACTCCAAATGTAACTGATAGAACATAGTGTGTTAGCGGTTCAGGTAAAAGCGAGAACAACGTTTCAAGGTTATTTATGTAAACTCGGTTCCCCCAAGGGAATGAGACGCTCAGTTAAAAGGATTTCCTTTATTAAGGGAAGACCATGCTGTTGGAGAACATGGTCTCATCTTGGTGAAATCCAGCAAGCTAGCAGCATCTCCTCGGAGGATGCTGTATGAACGTTTGCGACTCTCTTTAGAAGGGAAAGCTGGAACGCAGGCTGCGCTCGACTAGCAACATGCTAGTTAACTTACAAATTTAACGACAGTAGCCTCCACCACCGTTACCAGCAATGGGGCCTAAACCACGAGCTCCACGTCTGGCCATTGCTCGCAAACAAAGTCAAGTAGAATCGGAGCATACGCAGCAAGCTCTGGGCACCAAACCCAGCTGCTAGCACCAAACCCAGCTAGCCCCCTGTGTAAACAGTGTGAACGTAGCTTATTTGTCAATTTGCACTTACTGCACAGTTGTATATAGCACTATAGTGTGTATATGTTACAATGCTTTTTGTACCAGTAGTCCACATTTTAGATCTATTCTATTCTATTCTATAACAGTGGTTTGGAGTTCAGTTTTCTTATTATAAAATTCGGATATTTGAAAACCGTGTGGAGTTGTGATGTGGAGTTCACTATATGTTGATGTTTGTTTCTACATTGAAGGTGTTTTTGTCAGTCGGTGTCAGAGTTTTAATAAAGCTGTAACTTCAGGTTTTCCAGCATAGGAAATCTTTTCACTTTGATGTACCATTTTCTAGGTAACCTCATGAGGAGCTGCATCTGTTTAAGAAAAAAGAGGAAACATCTGTTAATACTACAGTAACATGAATGATAACAGGACCGACCTTATTGTATAGACCATCCAAAGCATTAGATATACCAATAAACTGATAAAAGTCCATTTGTTATTTCATGTTCATTCATTCATTCATTCATTCATTCATTCATTCATTTATCTTCTATACCCGCTTATTTCCCAATTTGGGGTCACAGGGATCTGCTGGAGTGTATTCCAGCTGTGTCTGAAAGGGTGAAACACCCCGGACAGGTCGCCGGTCCATCATAGAGCCACACACTCACACATACACACACACACACTCACACTTACTCCTATGGGCAATTTAGAATCACCAATCAATCTAACATACATGTTTTTGGACTGTGGGAAATTTGCAGTGTATTAAATTCTCATTATATAGTATATGAATAATAGTACGTGAAGCGGTGAGCTGCTATTTCCACTGGATTTTAAAGTACGCATACGATGAACGATATACCATGCGGGAGCGATTACTTGTCATATTCCAAAATAGTGGAAAGCCACTTTTTAAGTACTTTAGGAAAGAATGTACGTTCTTGTGTTTCAATTGCACTTGTTTAACAGTATTCCCATTTTTCAAGGCTAAAATCTTGACATGGTGGATGTAGTACGTCGGAATTTTATTTACACCCATAATAAAACAATATAAGACATATTTTTTAACATTCAGAAAGAACATCTTCATTTAAAGGAATTCCGGATGCAGCCATTGTGACCACTGGCAGGATAACCGGTTACTGGAAAATAATTAGCTTTGTGATGGTCACAGTAACTCCACTTTATGTCTAGACGCATCTCAGGATAACATCCTGTCCCCTTGTGTTTTATTACTTTCTAAATGAATATCAGGTTTCTATTAGTCAGTTGAGTCTAATTGTAAGTCTAATCGATAAGTCGTATCAGGTGTTTTGTTGCGATGAGAACCTGCAGTCACACAGACCTTTTCTGGATATGATCGCCAATTCCTGGTCTACATCACCTGCACACTGCTGAAATGGTCTCTTGACTTCACCACATCACTTTATATCAATAACAATGGATGAAAGCCAGGAGGAGGACCGGTTAACATGACATCACACTAAATATCAAAGCCAAATCCAACACCGTGTCAGTCGGGTTCGCTGTTCTGTGGTTTCCACCGAATGAACTAAGCTTTGGGTGGAGCTCATGAGCTCATGAGCGTTAGCCTCTGCACTTCGAGTGCACTTTGTTACACTGCCCGAGTGTGTCCTCGTTATGAGAGGAGGAAATGGAGGAAACACGGCTGTTCAAGTTTGCATGACCGGCTTGGCTTGTGGCTTGTCCGTCATCCTGTGTGTAGAATATCTGCTGGGAGGAAATAGACCACAGCACTGTGACCCTGGTGACCTGGTGTACTCAACAGTCCACTCACTCTCACAGACCAAGCCAAACTTTATGACTCCTGATCTAATAGTCTGGATCGCAGACACAAACAAGCGGCTCTGAGAATAACAATTCATTTGATTTAAACCCTGGTGTCTAGTTTCATTACTGAAAAAGGGTGGAATTAACTAGAATTATATTTTATAAATGTAATTAAAATCTACCCAAAACATGGAGTGAAATGCTGAAACATTTAAATACCATGTGATCTCAAACAAGGACAAAATTAAACAAAACAGACAAAAAAAACATAAGAGATTCGTTCTGATATTAACTGAAATCTAGTCCCTTCAAGATTTTTCACAGGTTATTATAGAAAATGCTTAATTTTGCTGCAATTATTTTCATTCCCGCACAACTTTTTTGAACAAATATAAAATATATGAACAAACATGCGAGCAGAGGATTTTTCTTTAAAATTTCTACCAGTAAAAACGCATGTCATGTAATAGCTCACCACGTGTAAATAAAAAAGGCCTTTGCCTGAATGGATGCTGTTATGAAATAAAACATGACTTGGAACAAATCTGCAAATAATTTGCAGCAATTCTTTGCTTGATTTTGTGTTCAAGCTAAATTTACTATATAGTTGCTGAAAATTTTGGGGCAGATTTGTTATAGTGGATTTACTTACAATCCACTGCAACAGATCCGTTCACAGGGTGTAAATGTTCATTGTTGTGACCTCAAAACTCATAAAATCTGTAAAAAAAAAAAAAATCTGCAGTACCTTTGAAACATTTCAAGTAGAATATGGTAGCTGATTTTGTCTACCAATCCTGGAGCTTTTCTAATCTGACACCATACTCACCAAAAATAAAATAAGATAATATAAAGTGGACTTTGTTTCTTTGCATATCCTATCTTTAAAGGTTGGGGTCAGAGCGCGAGGTCAGCTATGATGCAGCGCCCCTGGGGCAAGAAGGTTTAAGGGTCTTGCTCAAGGAATCGACGATGGTGGGCTGGTGTTGGTTGGGTTCGAACCCAGGTCTTTCTAGTCTTCTAATCAACAACTTAGTGCCTTAATCATTTGATCCACCACTGCCCCAGAAGTAATGCAGCAATGGACTGGAGGGCAACAATAAAGTAATTTGGTTAGGCAAATTAGGTGGTTCCAACACTTAAATATCCTTTTTTTTTCTTAGCTGTCCTAAACACGTGCCTTTACGGTGTAAATTAAATGGCTTCCCATTTACTGTGTTTGATCTGTACGTAGGGTTTAACAGGGTACTAATAAATCAGCTAACAGGATCTGTGTATTACACAGTATTCCCAGTGTGACACATGTTTGTACAGTCCGTTCGTTTACGTCTGGGGTATAACTACTGCAGTGTGTTTGGGGAAGAAAGGCAGGAGGCATTATAAATACAGGACATGCTTATAATAAAACAATTATAAGACACTTTGTTTAATAAACCTATAAATTATCTGAGTAGTGTCTAGTTATAGGACTATAATTCAGAGGTTTATCTATTGCAAACAGCAGTCAGACCCTCAGAATTCCTATTCCAATGCATTTAAATGGCCCGGAACGATGAGCTCCACGTCTCGCATTACTATTCATTTCTAAGAAGCTTTAATGAACTCTCATAAACACTGCTAACAGGTCATTATATAAGCGTGTCTTTTCCCTGCAAGTCCAGATGGCAACACTGTATTAAATATTCAGTACAATAAGCCAGTCTGTTAAGTGACCGTCGGTACGGTATGTTGCGTCCACATATGTGAGTCCTCTGTTCTCCAAACGAGTCCAAGCATGCCGTGGATTAGTTAAGAGAGAGAGAGAGAGAGAGAGAGAGAGGTGGAGTTGGAAGGGGGTCTGGTTCTCTAAATGGATTAGAGAACGAAAATTCCCAGCCAACTGGCAGTAAATGAAAGGGTCTGCGTTTAAACATGACAGAATCAGCTGTTTGTCCAGTGATCTGCAACATGCTTCCTTTAAGAGATTCGTTCATTCAGTTTTTAATTGCTGTTGGATTTGTGAGGGTTGTTGTCTTATCCCCACCCCACCCCAATACCAAATGCTGTAAAAAAAAAAAAAAAAAAAAAATTGTCATGTGAAATCGAGCAGACAGATTTTAAACATGCTGTGTAATATTCTATTATATAAAGCGGTATTAAAAAGTTTTAAGACATTTTATCTGGTGCTGCTTCTTGTCCGTGTCTCCAAACCTTTGGATACCCTTTGTAGTTTGGGGTATTAGGTTTGTAATTGTATTAATATGTCTCGTAAACCAAGCTGTCTTTATGTGCTGCCGAGAATCGGGATTGTTCCCTACAATGTGTAAACGTTTCACTTTTGTTGAAAGAATGTAAGTAGAGAGCATGTAACGCTCACATGTGGAGTTCATATAAAAAAGGCTGCATGAGGCTGGTGTGGTGCCTCCGGTAGCGGATTACTAAAAGACCAAAAAAAAATAAAGAGAAATATGATGACTTGCCCCCGTTTTGTAGAACTAGGGGTCAAATGTTTTGGGTAGGGTCACGCCTACTGACTTGCATTTGTGGCCACGAGTAATGTTAAACACCTGTGAGATTGCAGAGGGAGTGTTTCACTTGACAGTTTGTTAAACAGATGGGAAACGTCTCCATTTGGCTTAGTCATCTGATTTCACCCCTTTTTAAACCTTCTCTCGAATTCTGGTCTAAATTGCCTATAAAATGTCAGATTTTTTTATTTATTTTGGAAACATATAAATAGTAAAACAGATAAATGTAGAATTGTTCTTAAAAGTTTTCCGGACAGAGCGTTGTGTCGTTCCACTGTATAATGACAAGCGTTTTGGTCTTATTAACTGTTTATAAGTGCTTAAATCAGTTTCATTAATAAGAGGACCTACTTTAAGCGCTGAAATAAATACAAGCCGATGTTACCCACCTCCACCCCCCAAAAAAATCCACACACAATTCAAAGATATTTTCCTCTATAAAGTAACTAAACATTAATAAATAATTATATTATATACTTTTTCTAATACTAATTTCTATAATACTAAGTATTATCTGTAGCAATAATAAACAAAATTTAAAAATCACATTCTAAGTTATTAATTATTAAAAATCATAAAGTACAAAAACAGAAAATCCTCCTTAAAAAAAAAAAAAACAGCTTTGTTGTGTCTACACTGCTCATGCTTCCTGTCACATGACCCAACTCAGGAACAGCAGGAACCCAGCAATGATGTCACAATAACCTTCTAACACTTTAATATGTGTGTATCTGTTATTTCCAAACTCACACTCTGATCTATGCTTATCATCATTTTTCTTTTGCTACATGGCATCATTGTAAAATGTGTTTTTTCATGAAGGTCTTTTCTTTTCTTTTTCTTTTTTTGCTTTTACATTTAAAATACATGCTCTTCCATGAATTGTATAACTTATCGAAAGGTAAATAAAGGATCTTTATCGTCTATCATTTACATTCTTTCCGTTACCATTATTTCGAACCCCGTCACATACGCAGACACACAGAAACATGTTTTAACGGCATATTGAAACAGTGTAGTACACTTCATTGAACATGGAGAGATAATTGAAGCACAGCAGAGGCAGGGTTAGGAGGCACAGTGTGGGAGGTGGCGGGTTTGATAGCTGATTGTGTGTTGTGATTGATGGGTGAAAGATGGAGTCCATATACACAGCAGGAAACACTCCTTCTCTTTCTCTCAGTTTTTCATCTCTATCTCTAACTTGGTCTCCCCTGTCTTTTCTCAGAATGTACAAGGCTGTGGAGAATTCCAGGAAGGGCAGGAGATGCGACCTGTTGGGTTCCCTGGCTAAACTTCCCCCCATTCATGTTCACACGCTTGAGCTAAACTCCAGTTCTCATTTGTGATGCAAATCCCAGATGATAGAACGTGTTAGGAGTTTGTTCACAGACTAACACTATGAGTCCATTAACTGTTTTTTTTTCACATTTACTTGCATGTCATTGCTGTTGATGGTAAATACACTTGGACAATAAAGATTCGGGACACCTGACAATTACATCCATATGTGTGTATTTTAAACATCCTTTTCCAGATGTTAGTCTCACTCTTCCGCTTGTAATGAGCTCCACACTTCTGGAAAGTCTTTCCGTTAGTGTCATGTGACTGAGGGGGTTTGTTCATTGTTCATTCAGTCTCAATAGTATTAGTGAGATCAGACACTGATGTTGGTGGAGTGAGAAGGTCTGAGGTTCTGGAGGTTCGGTGTTCCAGTTCACCCCAGTGGGTTTCTCTGTACGGTACGTGAGAGTTCTTTTACTCCGATCAGAACACAGCATGTCCTTATGGCGATCAGGGGTTTTGTGCACAGGGACATTGTCATGCTGGAACAAGTTCGAGTCACTTAGGATTACATTTACATTTTGGCAGATGCCCTTATCCAGAGGCACTTACATTTATTTCTTTTTTTTATACAATTGGGGGCCTTGGTCAGGGGCCCAGCGGTGCCAATTTGTTGGTGCTGAGAATCGAATCCTGATCTTCCAGTTAGCAGTCCAACATTTTAACCACTCCGCTATCACTTCTTCTTATAATGTAATGCTACAATATAGAAAGACATACAACTGTGTGCCAGTAAGTTTAGTTTGCTCAGTTAATTTGTCCGAGACTGAGACACATCCTGGCATGTAATGTGTTCATTAACCAACCGGCTTCATCAGAGCTGAAACAAATCACAGTGCATGCAAACCGCAGAGGTCCTTAAATGAAGACAACCTTCACGTCGCGTTGAACTCAAACACAAATGAGGTGTTTAGTTTAAAAAAAAAAAACAAGCAGGGAAATAAAAACGAATGCCTGATTAGTGTCTGATTGAGGTCGACTTCCTGCTAAAGCTCAGTAATACAAATTTGACTCTTTAATATCTTGACAGAGCCAGAATATAAATGCTTTTAATGAAAGGTTATTCTTACAGTACGACGTTTGACTGAGCTTTTCCTTCATGCACGTTTTAGGTATTGTGTGTGTGTGTAGGGAAAGTGGTGGCTTAGTGGTTAAGGTGTTGGACTGATACCGATACCTGACACCACCAAGTCACCACTGTGGGCCCCTGAGCAAGGCCCTCAACTCCTAATTGCTCAGTTGTATAAAAAAAAAAGACATAAATGTAAATCACTCTGGATAAGGACTTCTACCAAATGCTGTAAATGTGTGTGTAAGAGTGTGTGTGTGTGTGTGTCTATATATAGTCAGGCCAGGCAGAAAGATGGCTCTGTGGTGCAAATTAAATGGCAGTATTTAACATGAGAATAGAGGTGTCCTGTTCATTGGTTTGCAAATCAGCCTACAGTGTTTGAACCCCTGGGGTAATTCAGGGCAAAAGAAACACCTTCTCAGGTTTCATGAGCACTGACAAGCCAAACCGGGGCATTAGGCAACATTAATGGTTAAAAAAAAGAAAAACATCAAGCCAAAAATTCCTTTGGTTATGTGATTCTACTGTCTTTTGCTTTTTATATGTCATTTATATTGTTTTTGTTCGGTTTTTGGTGGAAACGATTTTAACATCATGTTAAAAAGACACTCTTTTATTTTAGCAACAACAAAAAAAGACATGTTCTCACTCCCGGTATTTACCTAAAGAGACTCGTTCTGCTGGATATTATTTACAAGATAAATGCGTTTTAAATGCACGACCGTAAATAATTATATTAAAACGTTTTTCTTTTCGTCATAATTATTTTCTGTAATAAAATGAGGTCGGACGTGTAAAAGCACTACCGAAACAGTCGCAACCAATTCTCTTTTGGGGGGACTTCTGTACTTAAATAGCGCTATAAAAATCACCATTAACAAAAATATATATAAAAAAGCGTAATATAAAACAAAAAGGCGCATTTTTCCTACAGTGAAAACTGTAAAAGCGGTATTTTTGCGGAATATTGTTTCCACCCCTCCCCGCGGTTGAGTTGGTTTCGCCCGCTGGATTCGCTCGACCTGGAGCGCAGAAGTGAAGCGAGATGTTTAAGTAGCGCTCAGCTGCAGAGGAGCTCCTAACGCACCTAATTATACATTAATAATTAAAAAAACTTGTATACAAAGGCTTCATGGCAACATTATACCAAAGAGTTGGTTCTTGATATGTTCTTATGTCGGATCCAAGGGATTTAAAGGGAATTGATGTGGGGTGTGAACTGCTTTGTGGATCATGAGCTGAAGACTGGAAGTCTGCATGAAGTGCTGAGTTTAAGGTAAAAAATAAAATTGCTCTTCATTGACATGTCCTTAAAATGTTCCTACGATTTAGATCAGACCTAAAGTGGTTTTCCTAAAGGTTATAGTAACTCATGGATAAACTCCAGTCTCACTCAATCTCACTGCTGAGAAGTTCATGTCATGGTGTACAATTAATCAGGAAGTTTTATTGTCGTTAATAAATAACAGTTGGTGTAAATGTCATCGGTTTTTGGAACCTGGTGTGTCTGGAAATGCAAAAGTGACATGGAAAGTGTGTTTTCACTTAACACAACTTCTTCGGTCTTATCACAGCAGTGATATCAGCAGCGAGTATCAGTCCTTGATCCAGACCACAGGTTCTAATATACAGCACATTTATGACTTCTGCTTGTTTTAGCCATAAAGCAGCGAAAACATCTGCACAAAGTCCTTCTCCTTCTTAAGGATAGCCGCCCTTCTTAAGGATAGCCGCCCTTCTTATTTCCAGGGCTGAGGGGCCAAAGACCCTGATCACGGGGTTGTTTTTGTGATGAATCAGGTGATTAATCAGGTGAACAGGTTGGACATTATGAAATGGTTTCATCACATTATTTACATGGCTGGATTTCCTGGATTGATCAAGCATGAGTGTGCGGCTTATCTTAACTTATTACAGTGTATTACTGTGTGCTTTGTGTGTTTTTTTTTCAATGTGCCAGACAATCCCAAAGAAACTTTTGCTTTAATTCCCTGATAGTGATACCATGCCAGGATAGATGTTAAGGATATAAGTAATTTCGGTGAGGTTCCTGTGCTCTTCTTAGTGGTTTTTAAACAAGCCGTTGTAACAGAACCCATGCTGAGATTTTTAATTAAATTTCCGTCATTGTCTCCATCTCGCTTGACGACGAGCCCATCTATTTATGTTCTCGGCTTACGACCGAAGGATTCTTTTACAATGTAAACATTTTTAAGGTTTTAAGCGAAAGGTGTGATGAATGTGTGGTAGTAGCATCTATCCATGAGGATCTAGCAAAAGGTTTAGACACTCCAGCAGCTCAAAAATGTATTAGCAGTGTTGATTTTCTTCACAAAGCTTATCCAGCAGAAAAAACTCCAATTTCTTTTTATCCCCTTCCAAAGGTGAGTGTTTGGCTTTAGGATTGTCGTCTGCATGGAATCAGGCAACGGTAGCTTAAACGATTAAGACTCTGGATTGTTGATTAGATCATTGGAGTTATGTAAATGTAAATGACTTGCATATACTTTACAGCACAGTGCAACTCTTCCTTCACATATCTTTTTTTAAAAAGTTGGGGTCAGAACGCAGTGTCCGTGGAGCAGAAAGGGTTAAGGGTTTTGCTCAAGGACCCAACGGTGGTTGGCTGCCAGTGGTGGCGGTGGTGGGGTTTAAACCCAGGTCTTCCTGGTCTTCAGATCAGCACCTTAACCATTTGAGCCACTATTGCCCCCAAGGTAAGCGAGCCAGCCAGAAGTCGAACCTATATTCCTAGTTATACATTGTGCAGACCCAGCACATTATAAGACCCAGCACCACTAATCTGCCATTGTTGGGCCCCTGAGCATGGTCCTTACCCCTTCCTGCTCCAGGGGCGCCGTACGACAGCTGACCCTTTGCACTCTGACTCCAACCTCCTAAGCTGGGAAAGAATTTGACAATGCATTGATGTGTATGCGACTAATAATGTCTTCTTCTGTCTATCACCTGATCAGCTGCCTAAAGTACATTTGACAAATCTGCTTCAGACACTTGAGGAAAAACCAGTCTGTCCTTTTCTGGGACACACAAGCTAGTGTGAATATAGAAAGCATCACTTTTCTACGATTGTGTGCTATAATGTTAAGTGTGGAGAAAGTTCAGAATGGGCAACATTGTCCTAGTTCACTAGCCTGTTTTTTAAACACTGTTTTTTACTTCTTTCTAGTTTATTTATAGGATCTGGTTCTCCAGGCTGACCTTTCATTACAATAGCTAACCATTTCACTCTGTTTACAGCATCTGGTAGAAAAACAACATTAAATCTGAGTTAACATAAATTATGACTCTCTCTTTCTTTCTTTCTTTCTTTCTTTCTTTCTCTCTCTCTCTCTCTCGGTTGGCTCCAGCTGCTTTCGCTCGGACCGTCCAGTCTTTCACGAGTGTTGCCTAGTAGGAAGGAGATTACTGAAGTGTTTGGAGGGCTACCTAGAAACCAGATTTTTTTTCTTCTCCTGTTATTGTGGCGTGCAGCTCAAACACACTCCTGGAAAGGAAAAGGGTTAATGGGGTTTTATCTTGTTACCAGGTTAACGAACTCATTATCAGCACCTTGTCGGGGCACATGACCCTTTTCTTGCCAAATCTGTTCAAAACTTCCTGTGGCTGCTTGGACGAATTGATTTCAGTCCTGACACAATGGAAGTGTTTTCTAACAGCAGCTTGATAACCCGTCAGGGTGGCTGTTTTACTGGTGCTCCTGGACAGTGTTGCATAAAGTATATCCTACATACCCAAGCCAAATGGATGTAGATGTCATTCTCATCATAATCAGCTGTGGTGTAGTGTACATACCTGACATTCCTGATGGCCTGCTATTAAGCAAATATGTCTTTCCAGAAGACAGCTAAATGGCTTCATGGAATTTCATAAGAGCAGTGGAACAGCTGTTTGGTCTGTCCCCCATTCCGTCTAAAATGGGAATTCCGAGATACAAGTCTGTGCTGATTCTGGCAAAACACGGAGCATCGGTCCTGTAATCAGTAATCGGGTGAGGTGGTGTCAGTTTGTTGCAGTTTATACCCTAGCAATAGCTCGTTGTGCAGACAGATCAATAAGGTGTTGTGTAGTCAGAGTTGACGCTTGATGCACGCGTTGCACGTAAAAATCACAAGTAAGTGGAGCATTACTAAAGAAAGAAAAGATCTTGTGTGAGAGGAAGCGAGTGACTCAGACCTGTCGATCTTTGGCATCTGTGAGGTTTGTTGTAAACTATTTGGACACATTTACATATTATAGTTATATGATAGTTTACTTCTATGTACATTTTAAGATGTTGTGTAAAATGTACCTAAAAGCAGAATGCAGTGATTTGCCCTTATGTAAATGTCTTTATTTTGCCACTTATACTTTTTACAGCTGAGTGAAACTTGTTTCTTCGCTTATCCCATCTTAGTAAGTTGGGGTTCAGAGTGCAGGGTCAGCTGTGGTACAGCGCCCTGAAGCTGAAAGGGTTAAGGGTCTTGCTCAGGGACCCAACAGTGGCTTGCTGGTGGTGGTGGGGCTCGAACCCAGGCCTTCCTGGTGTTCAGATAAACAGTTTGTTTACAATAGAAGAAAAGAGACACATTGAATGTTTAGAGTGGGTTAATCTACACTTTTAAGAACAAAATTAGGTAACTTTGAAATTCGGGGTCGTGCGGTTATGGTAAAGCTGAAGAGGCCATGGAATTTTAACATTTTCAGGCCTGGAAAAGTTTAATAAATAAATAAATAAATAAATAAATCCACAACATTTTGGAAACGTCATGGAAATTGGTTTTTATGAATCTGTAATGATATTTAAATCTGTTGATAATAATTGATTATATTGGGTAAATTACAATAGTTAACATTTGCGCTGTTTGTTTTGTATAATAAGCTACAATTTTGTGTCATTTTTAACTTGTAATTTTTTAGTTTAGATATGCGGTGGTAAAATTAAACATTTCATCATATAAATAGACATTTCATGAAACATTACATCATGTATGTTTAGCTCAATGGAGCATATAGTCATGGAAAAGTCCAGTTACGAAAACCTGGAAATTAATGGCAGCAACACGTCTCCTAAAAGTTTGGGACAGACCCACGTTTACCACAGTGTAGCATCTCCTCTTTAATTTACCAACAGTCTGTAAAAGTCTGGAAACGGAGGAAACCATCTGCTGGAGGTTCAGGAGGGAAAAAATGGTGTTCCATGCTCAACAGTTCTGGTCTTCTTAGTCATATTTTTTTTTTGTTTCAAGAGGTGCCAAATATTAGTGAAGCCTGGATTACAGGCAAGCTAGTTCAACAGCCAGACTTTTCTACCATGAAGCCATGCTGTAATAAGTAACACTTGGTTTTATGTCTTCTAAGCCTTAATTTTTCTCTGATTGTTACAAAGCAGGGCAGCACAGCAAGAAGGAGTCGGTTCGATTCCCCTGCAGGGGTCTTTCTCTGTGGAGTTTGCATGTTCTGCTTGCGTGTGTTTACTCCTACAGTCCAAAAACATGCATGTTCAATTGGGACTGTCCAGGGTGTCCCCCTCCTGCCTTTCTCCCATTCAGAGACGGCTAGGATAGACTCCAGCAGATCCCTGTGACCCCAAATTAGGGAATAAGCGGGTTTAGAAGATAAATAAATGAATGTTATAAAACACTGATACTGGATATAGACTTATAAATCTTTATTAAACAGTAAAAAAATGATAGATAAGTCTGTTCTTTGACATTTTTTGCACAAACAAGCAGAATAAATCAGATGTCTTTATCTTGGAGAGCAAAAACGGGTTTAATATCTCCATTTCCTTAAATGGAGAGAAAATGGTTAATTGTTGGGGGGGGTGGGTTTGGATTATTTTTGGGAAAATATTGTCCCTAGTAGGCTAGCAATAAATAGAAATACCCATAGGAAGATATGTGTCTTAAACACCTGTGTGTGTGTGTGTGTGTGTGTGTGTGTGTACTTTCATATTAGCTTTATATTCACCACCACTGTGCAACCAGACACGACAAAGACACTCAATTCTGAACAAAACGATAACAATAATGGAGCAAATTTTATTATTTGTTTTTTTTTATATAAAACCAGACCTTTTATGACATAATCGACTCTTTCTGATCAGTTAAAAGCAGCAGTTTATTAGGACTATAGCACAGAATTATGGATAATAATGAATGAATTATATTGCTATTACAGTGCAGTACAATTCCAGAGTCCAGGTTAATGTAAATGTTTGCTTACTCTTTCGGCATTGTGTTGCTATCTGGCTGTCAGGTTCACTTCCTGTTCTAGAGGTGATGTAATTTACTGTACCGCTGCTGACGACTGGCTCATTGTTTGCCTTGAACAACTGGTTCTCAGTCCTAGTCCTAGACGACGTCTGCTCTATTTGACTCATAGGCTTAGGTGATCGTCGTCTCAGAAACCAAACCGTTTAAAGTACAGAACAGTAAACACATGTTTAAATCCACTGGCTGTAACATTAGCTCTGGATTCTGGTGATCTCAATCAGACGGTGACTAATCATCTGAATCAAGTGTTCAGGGAAAATGTGAGGGAAGTAATTATCACAGCGCAGTAACACTGATTAGTAAAACCGAGTGTTTTTTTTTTTGGTAATAACAGAAGCTCTAATTAACAATACATGATGTAGAGAAGTTCTTGCCTTTGTTATAATGTGTTGTAGAAAGTCTGATTTAAATTAAAATTGCAATTATGTTCATTAAAAAAAGCTATTAATGTTTTTTTTTAAAGTTTCTTTCGCATATCTTCTCACTGAGTATTTAGACTTGTTAATCAGGGACCTCAATCTGCTTCTAACATTTCTCAAAAACTGTTTATAATCAATTATAATTATTAATTCTGTTCTCCTTTTTACTCTAAAGCTGCTAACCAGCAGGAATAAAGGTTAGCATCTGCGTATATGTTTACTTTTACCACGTTTGGCAGACGCCCTTATCCAAAGCAAATTACTTTTATCTTTACTTTTCTAACTGAGCAGGTGAGGGTTGAGGGCCTTGATTAGGGGCCCAGAAGTGGTGAGCTTTGTGGTGCTAAGAACTGAACCTATAATCTTCTGGTCAGCAGTCCAACACCTTCTACTGTGTTTGATAAATACAGTCAGAAGAAAGTGCTATCAGCCCTCTTATACATACATGATGTCACTGACAGCCCTGATTGGCCAGTGATGCTGTGATTGACAGGAAAGCGAGTTTATAATCTCCTGATGCTTTTCTGTATTTTCCCCTTTGTGTTTTTCTCTCTCTCTGCTTTGCCGCTAGTTATTAGCTGTTATTGGCCTATTGTCCCTGTCCTGCCCACCAATACTTTTTAATGCTTTTGCATTCGTGGTGTATTTTTCGAGGCATCTGTGAGCCACTTTTAATACCTTTATGTTGGATATTAAACTTGCATTTGACTGCACGCTTGTGTTTTATTTTTAATTTTAATTTGTGTTCATGCAAACTGATTTTACACTATATCAGTTATGCTCTGGAGCTGTTGGAACTACCCCAGCCCTCACCCCAGCCCTCACCCCAACCCGTGAGATGTCATTCAGCAAATGAGATCCAAACATACGCATTGGAGAAAATTTCCAAAATTGCTAACGATTGGAACAAAATTTCTAGTTACAAACAAATATTTGTATAGATGATTGTAATTTATAAAACATTTGTATTTTAAAAATATTTTTGATTGATGTTTTGTCTTCTTTATATTTAGTGTAATATTTTAATGTCTTTTCTCATTCAGGCCACTAAAAGCTGAACGAAAACATTTTGTGGGTCCTGCTTTATTAATCGCTCTTTCTCTTCAAATTACTTAAATTATTCATTCACTAAGTCCTTAACTCACTATTTCCTAATTTTAGAGACTTAAATTTCCTAATTTTTTAAAAAACTTTAATACCAAACAACAACTAAAGATAAGTTCAGTCCAATCCCCGCACCTGACCTGCTTCAAGAACGCAACTTTTAGCCACAGTTTTTCCACTCACGCTTTATAAAATAGAGCTCAACAGGGCAGCCCGGTCCCCCTGGGTGTTAGTTTTAAGCTGTGTATCTGTTGTCTGTGTGAAACAGCAGCTGATGTAAGTTCATCTCGGGACAAAGGCAGCGCAGCAGGTGAGGTTGTGTGAGTTTTGTCCCCTAAAAAAAAAAAACGCTGCTATGAGAGGACATCTGGCAGTTTATTCTGAAGCCATTAGATGGTTTGAAGGAATTAGGTGGATGTGATCGGAGTCCAGACATAAAACAACGCTAGCTTGATGTCCTTGTCTCTCTCTCTCTCACACACACACACACACACACACACACTCCCTCTGGCTTTATATATTCAAATTGGGTCCAGATTTGCATCTGTATGATTTCAGCCGCTCAGTATTGGGGTTTAGTTTTCACTTTTAAATCAACCCATTCTTTCAGTCTTAATCCTGCTGTGCCTCCTAACAGCATCCTAACATACTCGAAAATCCCCCCTTTTGTAGACTCCACTAATCTTTTCCTCTTGTTTTTAATCTATAGTTCCTATATGTGTACCCATAGCTCACCAGAGCCTTTACCTGCCACACCTATCTCAACTTTTCCTTTTTTGTCTTGACGTTTCCATGTTACTTGTTGCTGTGGTTGCACTTTCTCTTTACGGCTTTACCCCGACAGATCCTGCCTGGATTCATTGCTGTAATGTTCCGGGCGCAGCAGAGAGATCAAAGACCTCCAAAAAAAAAAAGAGGCGTAAAATCCTCATGGTTGGGCTGTAAAAGCCGCTGGCGCGCTGCTGCAGATCACACTCTAATTTATTGCAGCTCCTGTTTTGCTTTGCAAGATCTTTAAAGACGGAATCGATGATGGATTGTGAAAATCCTCTAACAGGGACATTGGACAGCGGTCAATAAGATCCTGCTATTGGACTGACACGCCAGTACCTTCACACAGGAAGTGCATTTCGTAAACCATCCGAAAAGACTGATATAAGCAAGGCTTTTCTTTAACTCTCATTATGTTTAAAATAAAAAAATGTCATCGTCTATTGTAAAGGAATTTTTATCTATACAAAGAATTATTTTGATCACGAACTCATATTTTAACAACTGCATTCTGTGATTATTTTGATGTTTTCTTAACTCAGGCAAAGTTAAGGGTAACAAGCAAATCAGAGGCAGCATGTGCCTGCCAGATGTGCACGTCCTGATGTTTATCTCTCATACTGATGATCTATCTTCACCATCACCTGTCTTTAGACCAGGCTTGTGGATTCAGCATGCGTAAGCAGATTGAAGCGATAAGAGAACAAAGTGAGGCTGTTCTAACCCTCTGTATGCTTAACAAGACGCTTGATTTGGTGTAGGGGTAGGACCAGGGGTTATTTATTTATTTATTTTTATTTTTTATTATATATTTTTTTAACTAGATACATTGAAATTGTTTAGTGACAAATGCACTTTTACAGGTATAGATTTTTACATTTTTTTAAACTTTATAGAAACCGACTAACACACACACAAAAAAACATATATAATAATAATGAATAATAAATAGAGTGGTGGCTTAGTTGTTAAGGTGTTGGACTAATATGAGGGTTCGATTCCCAGCACCACCAAGCCACCACTGCTGGGCCCCTGAGCAAGACCCTTAACCCCAATTGCTCAGTTGTATAAAGAGATAAATGTAAGTCACTCTGGATAAGAACGTCTGTCAAATGCTGTAAATGTAAATATCAGTAATCCATAGTGTCACTTTACGTGGTATATGTGATTTCCACCCTAAATAATTCTTCCAGCTACTAATGTTGCAAATGCAATGTCCTCCCCCGTAACTCCAAACAAAGCCATCATTAGGTTAAACCAATATTGTCTCAGTTTAGAACATGACCAGAACATGTGGTTTAGATCTGCCTTACATATACTGCAGCGATTATATGCTTCATCTATTTTTGGATATAGTTTAGCCAGTTTGGTTATATTTATCCAACTAAATTCAGATCTATTAATCATTATCTTCTAAATCAGATGTTCTTTTTTAAATGTGTTAAATGTTAAGCCATGGCACATTAGGAAACGTCAACCAATATACATTATATAGCCAAAAGTCTGTGCTCACATGACCATCAGATTCATATGTTTGGCTCCCCTCCAAAATGTTGCTGCAAATTTGGAAGCGCAGCGCCGTCTAGAATGTCTTTATGTTGCAGCATTACATTATTCCTTCACTGGAACTAAGAGACTCCATCACTGTTCCAGCAGGACAATACTCAAAGCCCCTGATCTCCATTAAGACATGGTGTGCTATGATTGGATAGCATTCAAAAACTTGAGTGTTCTGCACAAAGCCCCGGTCTTAACACCACTAAACACTATTGAGATGAACTGGAACACCGACTGCACCCCAGACATCCTTTCCTGATGTTGGTGTCTGATCTCACTAATACTATTGTAGCCCAAATCTTACATTTAAGCTACAAATTGTTGTGGAAATTTTAATAGAATAGTGGATCAATCTAACAGCAAAATGGAAAGTAAATCTGGTATGAGATGTTTAAAAACACGTGATTGTGATGGTCAGGTGACCATAAACATTTGGCAATATAGTGTATTTATTCATTAAAGTATTGATTCATTCGTCGTAAACTTTATATAAAGCGGAATCTGTTGTTTCATTGTGTTGTTACTTTGTGTTGATTAAATACAGCCGATTTCAGTGTCAATTAGACTTGAAGCTACTAAAAAAACCCCAATATTTTAGCTTAATTTTATTTGTATAGCAGGTTTTTTTAACAATTTTTTTTTGTCGGCCTCAAAGCAGCTTTACTGAAATATTTGTTATATTTTTTTATTCTAATTATGAACATTTTAATTCATATTCATCTGTAACCGGAAAGCCTGAAGTGAAGGTGGCAAGAAAAAAAACGTTAGCGGTATAGCTAGCCCACAGTCTAGTTAGCAATATGGAACAATTTTGTGTTAATAGCCTCAACTGGCTCATTAGCTTAGCCCTCTTTTTCTATTTCTTCCAGTTGTTAGCAAACAAAAACTGCTGTGTTTACAATGTCAAAAAGCTTATCTAAAATTGCAAGCTAGCATTAAGCTGCAAAACTAGCATTTTCTCTCTAAGTAATAAGTAGTTATGGTTAACATTTTACCAAAATTCCTGATACAGTAATTATAAACCTCAAAACAGACTAACATGTCTCTGGGGAAGCTACGCTACGCTATAAACTTATTGAAAATGTATAGCTAGAACACGTAGCGCACGTATATCTAACTGGTAACTACTAATGTTTTTTATTGAAAGATATTTTTGGGGCATTTTTTGCCATTATTGATGAGAAACAGGGGGGTGGGACCAGAAAGGACCATAACCTACTACACCACAGTGCCGGTACCCACATGCGTGGTTATGCTCTGGTGACCTGGGTCGAATTCCCGGCTCGGGTCCTTTCTGGTCCTACCCCCTTCTCTTTTCCCTGTTTGATCTCTCCCTCTTTCTCTCTCTCTCTCTGCCTTATCGATAAAGGCAAAAATGCCCCAAAATATATTTAAATAATAAAAAATATTAGAAGTTACTCGTTAGCTATACACGTTCTACTTGTTCTACATCTTCAAGAACGTTTTTATAGCATAGATAATTTTATTGAAGGGTTTTTTTATGTAGACTACATTCTATGAATTACATTTAATAAAAAGCTGTACAATATACTTAGGAATCCTGTATCCTAATCCTAGGATTTATGACTATATTTTAAGGATAGGCCGATAATCAGTTTTGCCGATATTTTTTCTAGATATTTAAGCCTTTTTTATTGTCACATATAGTTTTGTATTCGTGTATAAAGCAAAGAAACAACCTGCTGATGTGCTAGGCTGAAGAAACACTATGCTAGCTCCTTGCTTTCTCATGCACCATTTTGTTCTTGATATAATATCAATTTCATTCAAATCATGTCTGTTAGCCATATTAGAGATCTTGAAATGTTAACCAGTGTAAGGTGGTGTTTGGGAGAAGAAGTTAATGTGCGATAGAGTTGAGCAACAGAGGTCAAAGATGAAAAAAACAATCAACAAGAGCACGAAAGTGGCAAAAAATAAAAGTATTGTGTAAATTATGTTTGTCCCCATGGTAAAGTTTGATGCATGATAAAGTCTTGAATGATCCTGTTCAGTTTTTGAACCAGAATTTTAAGGATCTTGGCAAAAATCATAATCAGTGAATGTACGGGTGGCAAAAATCATAATCATTGAGTAGTGGTTGTACTGCCACGTGGTGAACCTGCGAGATGTGTCTGTAGCCTCTCGGCCTTCTCTCTGCTGGACGGCTCTCGCCATCTGTCTGTACCTCTGTACGGCCTCTCTCTGGAGCTCCTGTTCCTGCCAGTCAGAGGAAATGTGGCTTCCACCTGGCCTACTGAAGGGGTGGGACGGGGCAAATTTTTGAAGTGAAAGTACAAAAAGAGAAAGGTCAAACTGGAGACTAAAGAACATTAAGGTTTTCTCCTTTGATAGGGGAGACCTATCAAAACCCCCGGTCCCGTCTTTATTTGCTCGCTGTGTTTGAAGGAATCTGTGTCATATTTGACCCGTTGTAACCTCTGTTAAAATTCTGCGCTCGTAGCCCGACTGCATGTTGTTGCTGGTTGTTTGACTTGTGCTTCAGTCAATCTCTGAGAATATGGCTGTCAGACCTGATTGTGTCTGAAGCTTAGGGGCCCTTGAAAGATTGTGTTGCAGCGACATGGCACCACCTGACTGGCGTATAAAAGCCAAGACCTGACCTCCAGCTTCACGGGGTTATGAAGCGGTGTAGTGCTTTCCTTTTATTGTAATTCTGGTAAAAGTTTTTGCAAAAAAAAATCACTCCTTTCCCCCAGGGAACACCTGAAAGCACTGAAAGTGTAACAGAGATTTAAATTAGACCTGTCATTAAAAGATTACTTCACTCAGGAACTGTCATTAAAAGATTACTTCACTCAGGAACATCGGCGTGACTAATGATGACTGGAAGCTCGTCATCATTGCCACAGAGTGCTGGCATTATTTAGTTCAGGTTCCTCAGTCAAACAGAGCAGCGTTTTTCTGTCTATCAGAACAACACTAGAATAGGGGTCTCCTCCGATACCGTTTAAAGAGAACTGTTGGTACGTAGAGGATTGTTGAGCCCTGGTTCAATTCAGTTAGAAAGGACTAGGAAGTGGGTGGGAAGTGGAAACATCTAATTTGGTAGGAAGTTTAAGGAAAACGCAGCACCTGTAATTAACCCCTCCCCCCTATCTGCTCAGCAACCACATCATATAATAATACCTCTACTCTGTTTACAGAGGTTTACCCATGATCCAAGTCTCTGAAAGTGAAAACAGTCGACGAAAATGACATGTAATCACAAATAATTATATGTAACTTCGTATAATTGCTAGAGTAGAAATGAAATCGAGTGTCTGCACTGGCCTTCATTCTAACTATGGCGATTAAAAAAAAAAACAGTATACACGTAGCAAAAGCATAGAAAATCTCCGCTTTTATTTGGAACCTGGGCCCTTTTTTCTGGAGGGGGGGGGGGGTTGGGGGGTTGGTGGGGCTTATAAATCTAAGATTTTGACATTTGAAACAAAAGGATGACTTTGTGATTGAAATGGAGATGTGCCAAAAAAACAGCAGGATACTGCCACTCTGTCTCTCTCTCACACACACACACACACATGCGGTTGACAACCGTTGACCTTCATGCTAAAGAGTATACAGGCTGTGGCGCAATTGAGGCATACGGTTATCACCTCCAGCTTAGGATGTCCTCTTAAAGTAGTCAAACCACTTTGACAAGGGGCGGTGGGGTTGGGGGTTGGGTCTGTAGGGTGGAGTTATAGGAAAATAATCAACGCCAGGGTGGTCTGATGCAGCCAGAGACATATGGTTAAACTTGGTTGATTTTTTTTTTTTTAATAACAGGATGTCTCAAAGGATTTATTTTGAGAGTAATTAAATATTTTTGCATAATATTTGACTTTTTATCTATTTCTATTAATGTATTCATCTTCTATATCTTATATTCTATATCTCTAATATATATCATTACTATTATCTATATTATTATCTATTCTAATCTGCCCGCTTAGTCCCTAATTCGGGGTCACAGGGATCTGCTGGAGTTTACCAGTCCATCACAGGGCTTAATTATTTCTAGTTACATGTAATAGTAATCATGTGCGTTTGAGAGTCTGACAGTTTTATAAAATAGAGTGGCTGGTCTAGAAAAAGAGGCATTTCCTACTGACTTTATTGCAGTTGTGATGGTCATAAATGAATTTGTGACCTCTCTACGCTCTGTATCAGCCTTGTATCAGTGTGTTGGCTTCTGCAGTTACACGAAACACATGTGCGCAAAACAGCTGTGTCCACAAGTCCTCGTTAGTGCCGGATTAAGTGCAGGAGGCAGGGAACTTTGCAGCGTGTGTAAGCGTGTGTGTGTAAGCGTGGTGACGGTATCCGGGAGCGCCTGTCGGGATCAGACAGTCCTGAGGGGAAAAGTTTGCCAAGTTTCAGCAGCAGGTTGTTTTCTTGCATGGAAGAGTGATCGGAGGGCCAACGAAGCGGCAGCAGTAGCCATGGAAAGTTTTAGTCTGTAGCAGAGGTGATGATTGTGAGAGGACAAGACCTCTGCTGTACAAGACTGAGGTAAAGAAGAAATACAGAAAGATGGACAGGCCCAACATCTGTTCCGAAACAACAACGCAGGCTCCAACATGACTAAGTGTAGGTGCCGGAATGCTGGCAAGCTTAGTGAGGACCGCAGACCATTTGTCTCGACATTTGCTCCGTCTTGCTCACAGACTCGCACATAGCCGGGGACGTCACACATGCACGCACACACACACACACACACACACACACACACACACATCTGTTCTCTCAAAAAATCTGGCTTTGTTTTGTTTGTGTTTGCGGTTTTATATATACCGTGTTGTCTTTTTCTTTTTCTTTTCTTGCTTTAATTGTTCTTCGTCTCACTCAAACCCACTACAGCAGGGACTCGGTTCCTTGAAATTCTACACTAAGCAAACGGAGGCAGACACGTATCCTGTGTTTGCTCTAACAACGTGTTTATTTGTGTTGAGCTCATCAGGTGGATCACTTTCAGCTGTCCCTCTCTGACCCGCTGTCTCTGCGTAGGTCCAAGTGTGTTTTCTGGGTGTAGTGCGAAGTGTTACTGTTTCACAAACTCTGTTGGTGGCATTTGAACAAATGTGTATATTAAGATTTGAGACCTGGACCCGGTGCTAACACAACAATTTAAAAAAACAGTGCAGATCATGTTAGTGGGGTTTTTTTAATTTTATTTTATTATAAGTTCTAAATCCTTTATTATAAGTTCTAAACCCCAAAGAGAAAAATTCTTTTATCTAATAGTGGTTAGGTATTAATTGTTGGTCAACATCAGATTTTCTCTTATAAACAGTTGTGATACAGTACAGGCTAACAAATTAGCTGAATCAGCAGTTTGTCTAAACTAGCAAATCAAACTTAAACCTAAACTAGCATTTTTCTGTGATTGTCCTATAAAAATGTTTACATTTACAGTCATCCATTTTGTGGAGTGGCAGCTTGGTGGTTCTGGAAACCGAACACTGATCTTCAAATTAGCAGTCCAACACGTTAACCACTGTGCTACCACTCTCCTGATCATCAATTTAAGCGGACTAAATGTATCTATATTCTTTGTAAAAGGCGTTGGACCAAGAAATTAAAATTTTGGGTCCAAACATTATGAAAGGCTTTTCTACCTGCCTGTCAACGTATGTATTTTTTACCCCTGTGCAGAAAGACAGGATACGCCATTAGCGCGTTTACATTCTGCTTAAAAAACGTTTGGTTTAATAAAGAGCGAAAACCTGAATTAGTATCGGTGTTTTCACTCTGGAGTCGACTACAGGAGTCAAAGGGTCCGAAAGATGGTTACAGTATTTCTATTGGACAGGTGGGAATATGATGTGATTGGATTTTGGTGTGTTTTGTTAGTAACTCATTACTGAACACTAACTGTACTGTAATGTTTTCTCACCAGTGAATGACACATGATGTATCGTAGTAATGTCGTCTCTGCTCGTCCAGTCTATACGCGTTTATGCGTTCAGGAGGTGCAGCTTTGGACGGCTAGTCTGGGACGTACACCATCGATGCTATCAGGTTAGCATTTTCCAAGATGTCCTACTGCACCCATATGATCAGATTAGCAAAAAGACATGTGCTGTGATGTGGCCTAGCTGCTTATTAGCATGTTAGAGAACAGTAATCTCCGTTTGTATTGATTTAACTTAAAATGTGTCTAGTGAGGACATTTCCTATTTATTTAGCCAGCTGCTAAGAATTTTATCTGGTTAGGCAAAATATCTAGCTAGTTGGCTACATAGCTATCGTACGTAGTTATTACTGAGTGTCTAGCTAGCTAGCAAGAGATTTATTTGAAGGAATACTTTGCAGAATTAGGGTAGAATAATATCTAAATCGAACCAGACAGCTATGTAAGATAATTTAGCAACAGAAAACAGGTACTACAAATACCTGGCAGTCAAATTTAGTGTCCACACCATGACAAAGCAGTTCCTTAAGATGCTGTAGATATTGCTTTAGCTAACAAACTCTGCTAAGTACCAAGCTAGCTAGGTCTTGTGTTAGAATGCTGTGAAAGCACTTTGCATAAATTTATCCTTCGACAGGAATTTATAAGCTAGCAAGAACGTATAAATGGTATGAATGTGGAAAGAAGTGGTCAGGATCGATGGAGGATTACAGAGCGTTAGGAGGAGGAGAGTTAGCGTAGTTAGCATGTAAATGTCTAAAATTTGTCTTATTGTGCTGTCGAAAATATAGTATAAAGTTGATCGATAATATAGTTTGTTTTATTTTTATTTCCTGAATGTTATAACCCTGCAGCTCACCTCTAAAACAAGCTAACAAAAACAAGCCTAAAATCGAGCAGCTGTTCTCTGCTTTTAATTGACCGGTTGGGAAAAACCGCTGTGTGTCGGTTCACCATGGAAAGCTTGTTGTTTGGGCTCTGAAGCTAAAATCGAACAGTTCAGTGGCCCCTGTGGTGAAAAAGATGTTTACAGGAAGTGGTTCTTTTGGTTTCTTGGATAAAAAACACAAGTTATGGTGGTTGTTTTTTTTCTCTCAGACTTCGTAATCATAATCTTGTTCACGTGAGACTCTCAATATTGTTCTGCGCCTCTTATTTATTATTTCTTTTGCTTCCTTCACTCACTTCCTGCTTTATGAGGCCTTTCCTGCTCTTGGAGCTCAATTTCCTGTCTGCGGTTCCCACGGATAGAGCGGTGGGTGGAGAGGGAAGCCGAGCACACTCGGAGGGTTTATGACTTCTTATGCACTGTCTAATCTTTGCGACTCAAAGAGTTACGAGCAAATTATTATTTATTTATCGCTGCCTGATGGATTTGTGACAGTATATATATTTCACTATAACGGATTAACCGCTTTATTATAGTAAATAAAGAAGGTGTTACTCCTTTTTGGCTTCAGTTAGCTTCCTGACTGCTACGCTTATACAGTGAAATATACTGGGACACCTGACTATTACATTCACACTGATGGAAAGCTTTCCACTAGATTGGGTCATGTGACTGTGGGGATTTGTGTTCATTCAGTTCCAATAGTATTCGTGAGATCAGACACTAATGTTAAGGTGAAGAGGTCTGGGGTGCAACCGGGGTTCCAGATCATCCCAAAAGGTGTTTAGTTTAAAGGGGTTGTGTCAAAGTCAGGACTCTGTACAGGACATGAACACTGCATGTCTTCATGGAGCTCAGGGACTTTGTGCGCAGGGACATTGTCCTGCTGGAACAGGGTTTGAGTCTCCCATTTGCAGCAAAGAATTAATGTCGTGTTGCATGCAAGTTTGGAAAAGAAACACTCGTGTGGGTGCGCTGGAAAGATGGCCACAAACTGTTTATTTAGTATAATTTGGATACTGCAGATTTTTGGGGTTTATTTTTTTTACGATTATTTTTGTTTTATTTGGTTACTAAAATTCTTTTGCTTATTGTACAGAACAAAAACGTTATGTAGCAAATATCAGTTGGACATGATTCTATTTCATATTTCAGGAAGTGAAGGAAAGATGCTGTAGTTAAAATGATTATTGTGATGGAAGATCTTTTCTGGTTGCATAATTACACTGATTGTTTTGTTTATCACAGTACCTTCAGTTATGCTCCTTTTGAAATGTAAGTCACTCTCGATGTATAAAAAGCGTCTGCTAAATGACTGCATACGGATCGCTGTAATCTACTCCAACGTTATCTAAATCTAAATAATAAAATGACTTGCAACTTGTTGTGTTTAATATTTTAGAAAACTTTAGTTTATTACATCTAACGAGCCAGATATGTTCGAGTAAGCTATAAAAACACACCAGGACATACTGTTAATATGAAAATATCTCATATTCTGTGTAATTAGTGGAGGCGGCGCTTCTAGTACAACCCCAGAACATATTATTTTACTTCATAAAGTTTTTAATTTTAATTAAAACCCCAGCATTTTACAAATTCTAACCAGTTTTCTGTTATATCTTGTACAGGGTTTTAGTGGAGTTTTACATTTATAATCTTTTCTTAATCGGTTTTCTTTCTTTTCGGGTGATAAGTGAAGAATCGCGCTGATCCTGATGTTTTACACCGTTAACGCGTTACACAAAGGCTTCGCTTCACATTGGCCAGGTTTATAAATAGTACTACAGTAGTTTTAAGCAGAAACAGGTCAGTGTGAAGGAGATGTTTCTGTAGAAATGAAAACGCTTTAATTAACCCAGATTCAAATAAAGAGTTTGAACAGCGGTGCTGGGTTAAAAATCACATTCCGGGTTCGGGAAGTTAAAGTCATTAAACGTAGAAAGTGTCCAATTTACCGGAATCTGTCAGTAACTACTGAAACTTACTTAAATGGATAGATGGATGGATTTATAAATAGACAGACAGGTGGATAGATAGGTGGACAGATGGATGGATAAATGGATGGATGGAGAGATGGATGGATGGATATATAGATGGAAAGACAGACAGGTAGATGGACAGACAGATAGCTTGATAGAAAGAAGTGGTGGCTCATGGTTAGGGTGTTGGTTTACCATTCCGAAGATTGTGGGTTCGATTCCCAGCTCCACCCAGCCACCACTGCTGGGCCCCTGAGCAAGGCCCTTAACCCCCAATTGCTCACTTGTTTAAATGAGATAAATGTAAGTCTGCCAAATGCTGCAAATGTAAATGTAAAAGAGATGGATAGATAGATAGATAGATAGACAGACAGACAGGTAGACAGACCGATTGATAGTTGGATATACTGATAGATAGATAGACAGACAGACAGGTAGACAAACAGACAGATACAGGAACAGACAGACGGACAGACAGATACATGGACAGACAGATGGATAGACAGACAGACAGACAGATTAAATGGATGGATATATGAAATGGATGGATGGATGGATAGACAGACATACAGACAGCTACATTGGCAGATGGATGAATAGACAGAAAGATAGATAGATTAGATGTTATATCTGATATGCTGTAATTAACCTTCTAGAAACACATTTCAGCTTTATGATGTAATAGCGCTCTGTTTTAACCCCCACTGCGACTCAGCTCTCGCACTCGTGTGTAACTTTACAGAGTCACATGTGCCCTCATCAGACTCCTTTCAAAGCTGCTCTAATAACCGGACCCTCATACTGCGTCACATCACTCGCTCAGCATTGATGTGTGTGTGTGTGTGTGTGTGTGTGTGTGTGTGTGTGTGTGTGTGTGTGTGTGTGTGTGTGTGTGTGTGTGTGTGCTTTTTGCAGGGTGTTGATTTCAGAAAAAAAGCAGCAGTTGAGCAGCATAAGCAGGGGCATCATCAGAAGCAGCATTAACACAGTGGCTCCCCCTTCAGGCTGGTCTGTAGAGGTGCTGCATGGCCACGAGCCCGACACACTGCAGCACGCATGAGCACGGCAAGAACGTGAGGAGAACAAAACCTTTATCACCTTCTCCTGATGATGATGATGATGATGCTTGTTAAATGTATGTATAAAATATCCAAATAAAAGAAAAGCTGAGCACAGTATTGTTCTTTTGTAGGTAAAATCGCAATCAAGTAGCAAGACGCATGATATGGAGGTCAAAGCTCACCTGATCACTGGGCCTGGTAAGTGAACCGGTGTGTTAATCATCGCTGATTTCTACACGTAACAGACTGTACGTCTTAAGCAGAGCCTTAAACAATTAACGCGTCTAGACGCCATCAAAGCAACACATTTCCAGCGGTTATTTTTTTGTGACAGCGATACAAGTCATATCAGCACATTTACAACACGACACAATTATTTATAAATCCCACCAGAGGAAGTATCAGCACATCAGTTTGTAATTTGGTTTTATTAGTCTTGTCTGTACACGTCAACTTGAACAAGCTGTTATTATAGAAACAATAACGATTTTAGAACAAGCAGTAGCTATTAGAGCTGCAGTTACAGGAAATTAATCGTCACCTTTAAATGGACCAATCAGAATCAAGAATTAAGCCACTATAGTGAGTTGCAAAGATAAAATATGTTATTTTATGTGATGATAGAATTGGTAGTGAAATGTGTAACATCTGTGTTTTTTTTTTCATCTGACGTTGTGTGTGTGTGTGTGTGTGTGTGTGTGTGTGTGTGTGTGTGTGTGTGTGTTGTAGAGCTGCAAGGCTCCACGGACACTAAGCAGCGTGCCGAGCGAATGGTGGAGCTGCAGGAAAGACGGAGGGGCCTTCAGGCTTTACTTAGCACCCGGCTAGCCGAACTCAGACGTGTGTGTCTTCAGGAGGCGGTAAGTCTCTTTCTCTCTGTCACACACACACACACACACACACACACACACACACAGATTAATGCAAAGACTGTATAACACTTGCTTCCAGACATCTCTTCGACATGTGGAACTAGCCACTGTCAAGCGCATACACACGGGCACACAAACACATACACACACACACACACACACACACACAGCTTATTATCAGTCTCCCGAGCCGTGGAGCGATCGGACACTTGCCGGCGTAGCCTGCTGTCTGTGAGTAACACTAACACCATGTGCTGCTGAATAACTGGGCGTAAGTGCTGCATTCCTGCTGCGCTTCCTCTCAGAGTGCGAATGCTTCACATGCAGCCCTCCTGTTGGCTGTGTGGTGCTGCCAAACACAGACACACACACACACACACACACACAGAGGAGTTTTTTCACATATCGCATATTTCACATATTAACACCTATGACATATTTTCTGTCAGAAATAGTCTCATAAAGGGTGAAATGTACGCAATTCCTTTTCACTAGAAGACTGGTGTAAAAAAAGCTTCTTTTTTTTTGTGTAGGTTTGTACACACACACACACACACACTGTTAATGAT
Source organism: Bagarius yarrelli (assembly GCA_005784505.1). Classification (NCBI taxonomy): domain Eukaryota; kingdom Metazoa; phylum Chordata; class Actinopteri; order Siluriformes; family Sisoridae; genus Bagarius; species Bagarius yarrelli. The sequence continues at coordinate 512,279 of VCAZ01000169.1, read as the reverse complement.
GTATAGATACTACTACTTACAATATCAGAAATGTTAATATTACAGTCAGATTTTGAAGAATGCAATGAAGGTAGCAGGAATCAGTGGACTTAAAGAAGTTTAACGTGGGTTTATTATTGAAAATTAAGTCAAGTTAATCACTGAACCAATTCAGACATATTAATCGGATACAGGGATACAGGCCATAATTTAATATTGTCCACTAGAGGGCCAAATAAAAAACAATTAAAGGCATGACTTACATCGCAATGGTCCAATCACATGAGACCAAAAATATAAAAACAAATATTGATTCTCTAACAGGGGCAGCACGGTGGCTTAGTGCAGTTGCCTCACAACAAGAAGGCCTGGGGTTGGTGATTCTAAAGGAGTGAGTGTGAGTGTGTGTGTGCCCTGTGATGGACTGGCGACCTGTCCAGGGTGTCCCCCTCCTGCCTTTTACCCTTTCAGAGACGGCTGGGATAGACTCCAGCAGATCCCTGTGACCCTGAATTAGGGAAAAAGCAGGTATAGAATATGGATGGATGGATTCTCTAACAACAAAAAGGGGTAACTACAAAAGAGTGCCAATTAGACCTCCCACTTGTTTGTCTGGCGTCTCACACGCAAACAAAATTACAGAATTTTGAAATAAATTACTAATTGCTTTATTTTGTTATAAATTTGCGATATATTAATATTTAATTAATTTTTTAAGGTAATAAGGAGCTTTCCGTGTTCTCCGGCACCCCAGTGCCCTGTGTGGTGGTGTAGACTTGTTTATTGCCCAATGTTCAGGGTTCCTCTCCTCTCACCGCCGTGACCCTTTGGATTCCTGCATAGGAAACCCACCCAGCCACAGGGGGGCAAACCCTCATCGCCGGATTTAAAGCCCAGATAAAAATGGGATTTCCACTAGGATAAACACCCAGTTCTCAGTTTAAAGAGGATAAACTTGACAAATTAATGTGACGACAAAACCAAACAAACACCGATTGATTCGTCAGGCGTCCTACTGATAAAGCAAACACCAACACATCATAAAGCGTCGAGCTAATTAGTAAATAAGTACATTTCACATCAGCTGTAATATGCCAACAAAATAAAAAAAAACCCTTATTGTGTAGATAAACAATTTAACATTCTAGGGCAGCTATTATAAAGCCAGAACTGATGTTTACATATTGAATGGGGTATTACAATATTACCCCCTCTGAGTAAAGTTTCACAGTAATAAGTGCAGATGTGTGTGCCAGCTCTAGGGGGCAGTAATGACTCAAGTGGTCTCAAGACTTTGGGTTGCTGGATAGAATCTGGGATAGGAAAAGACAGAGAGAGAGAGAGAGAGAGAGAAAGGAAGAGGAAAAGACAGAGACAGACAGAAAGGAAAAAAGAGAGAGAGAGAGAAAAAGGAAAAGACAGAGAGAGAAAGGAAGAGGAAAAGACAGAGACAGAAAGGAAAAGAGAGAGAGAGAGGAAAAGGAAAAGACAGAGAGAGAAAGGAAGAGGAAAAGACAGACAGACAGAAAGGAAAAGAGAGAGAGAGAGGAAAAGGAAAAGACAGAGAGAGAAAGGAAGAGGAAAAGACAGAGACAGACAGAAAGGAAAGAGAGAGAGAGAGAGGAAAAGGAAAAGACAGAGAGAGAGGGAGAGGAAAAGACAGACCGAAAGGCAAAAAGAGACAGATAGAGAAAGACCTGGAAAGAGAGAACAGGGCAGTTACAGGTTCTAACACGTTTCCAGAACCTGGGTCCTTAAGTGAGGGGTAATGTATCATAGCTGCCCCTGCACTCTAACCCTAACTTCCTGATTACTATAATAATCAATCAATTATTGTCACCCTTAAAGAAGCTTCACGGCTCTAATGATTCATTATGTTTCTGTTTAACAGAGTTTTATTTTCAAATCCTAAACTGTTCCTTTAAAACTGAAGCACTGCATTGGAATATTGTGTAATTCCACAGGAACTGACTGGAGAGCTTCCCAACGAGTTTCCTTTAGAAACAGGAGAAAACCCCCCTCACGTCAAGAGAAGAGTTGGTTCGGCCCGCTCCGGCTCCAAGAGCAATTTAAGAGTCGAGGTGTGTGTGTGTGTGTGTGTGTGGATTTGTCTGGATGCTACCATCATGATTGTGTCGTTTTTCTTTAATGTGCTTGCTAACGGTTTTGGCGATTTAGGAGGAAGACGCGTCTCAGCGCAAATCGAAAATGACGTTGTTCAGCGGTGCCCTCCGCAGGCATGTGGAAGCAGAGCAGCAGCTGGCTTACGGGAAGAGGACGACGGTTCACAGGGGATGTCACACAGGTGAGGATCAGATCGTCGTACTGGATTATTTCCTCATAACTGTTTCTTTGCTCTTAAACAACAATTTATATTTAATTATTCTTTTTTTTACCAGTACAAAACTGTTAATCTGGAAACTTTACCCAACTTTACCCAGTTGTTTAGTCGTATGTCATGTGACTATATCAAAATGGCCGGAGGCAGGACGTCTGAATTAAAAGAACAGTAGGTTCTTAATGAGTTTTCCTGTTATATGTGGCTCAGACAGTAGTTGTTGTTGTGCTTATGATGTGTTTATTCAATCAAAAACATAATAAGGGACACATGTGCGATTCTGCTCCGGCGACACAGGTTTCGATTCTAGTTTGGGTCCTTTTAGGTCCCACCTCTCTCTCTCTCTCTCTCTCTCTCTCTCTCTCTCTCATCTCTGTCTGTCCTATAAATAAAGGCAAAATGCCCCCCAAAATATCCAAAGAAATAAAGAAAGAACAAAATAAATAAAGAAAGAAAAGAACAGGAACCTCAGAGACCGATATAAACTCACGCAAGCCCTCAGATCCATTGTTTTTCTCTGAGCGCTCTTAAAGAATGTAAACTCAGCACTCAGAGTCAGTGTATGATTCCTACTTACTGTAAGACTGACCTGAGAACTGTGTAAGTGTGTAAAAAGAACATCAGAGAAATGTCTGTGTATGTAAGAGAGAGAGAGAGAAAGAGAGACAGGGGAGACACAGAGAGAGAGAAAAGGGAAAGATAGAAGAAAAAAAGAAAGACAGACAGAAAGAGGAAGAGAGAGAAAATAACAGCAAGAGAAGAGGAAGGGACAAGAAGAGGAAGAGAGACACAAGGGCAGAAAAAGAGGAAGGGAGAGAAAGGGAGAGGTGAGAGAAAAAGATAGGCAGAAAGGTAAAAAAAGAGAAAAAGAGTGACACAGAGACAAAGAAAGAGAGACAGACAGAAAAGAAAAAAGAGACAGGGACAGAGTGAGAGAGAGGGCTGGAGAGGGAAATCTGGGCAGTTCTGGGTTTTTAGAGCTGGGGTTAAAAATGGTTCATACCACTTAAGAATCACAGGTTTCCAGCTTGGGAGCATGGTGGGAAGTTACACACACACACGCATACACACACACACAAGGAAAACCAAACATCAACAAGACATCATAAAAAGCAAAAGAAATCTAGAGTAACTGGGATTCTAGAATCAATCAGAAGTGCAGAAGTGGGTAGTAACGCTTTATGTTTACTTTCCTCCATTTATTGAGTGGATTTTGGGGAATAAAATGTCCTTTTAAGAGCGGATTGAACTGTCCGAAGTTTATTTTCCCTTCTCTACATTTGATGTTGTTCCTCAGTTACTATGAAATATTAATGATGATAATGTAGTTGTTAATAATTAGTTTCCATCATGTTCCGTATAATTAAATGTCGAGTCTGGTGAAAGACTGCAGTCGTCTGAAGTTCGAACGGGAAACCAGCTTATTTTATAAAGTGCGCCGAGTTCAGAAAATAATGACTGAAGAGGGAGAAGAAGTGAGAACATCAATAGAGACACGAACAATCATGACCTCATATTCAATTAATTTATACACTCCAAGGAGAAAAACACACAGTGACATAATGGGATTCCGTCGATGTGACTAAAACTAGTGCCGATATCAGTGTATCAGGAATTCCAGCTCCAACCTGAGAAAACAAACTTACACTCCGTCTCATAATAATGATTATTAGATGGTGATTCTGTGACTATCGACACTTTAATCTTACTGCAAGTTACTATAAAATCTCACACACTCACTTCTCTTTGTCTTTTTTCTCTGTATTTTTTCTGGATTCAGGATTTTCCCTTCATTTAATCAGATCTGAAGTAACTAATAACTCAAGAATCTCATCATTCCAGACGTTATTACTCTCCTAATTAAATCACATTAAACATTAATACGTCAATAAGTCATTATTTTCATAAGTAGACGAGTTCATCATCCATCCATCCATCGTCTGTACCCGCTTATCCCTAATCAGGGTCACGGGGATCTGCTGGAGTTTATCCCGACCGTCATTGGGCGAAAGGCAGAGGTCACCCTGGACAGGTCTATCATAAGGCCACATACAGACCAGCAACCCCCCCAACACACACACACACGCACACACACACACACACACACACTTCTTTGGGCAATTTTGAATCAATCTATTAATCTAGTACCCGGAGTAAACAAACAAAGGAGAACATGCAAACTCCATACAGAAAGACCCTTGCAAGGGAAACGAACCTGAGACCTTCTTAATGTGAGTCAACAGTGCTGCCACTCTCATCAAATCAGTCTCTCTCTCTCACCCTTTCACTTACTCACTCTCTCACAGACAGAACGTGAAAGAGAAAGTGTACTCTGTCTTTCTTACTCTGTCTCTAGTGAGAGAGATAAAGAAAGTGTTTTCTGTCTCTTTCACTCTCTGTCTGTCTCTCTTACTGTCTCTCTTACTCACTCTCTCTCTCTGTCTCACCCTCTCTTATACTCACTCACTCTTTCATAGACAAAAAGTGAGAACGAGACGGACAGAGTGTGTGAGAGAAACAGACAGAGAGTGAGAGAGACATGTCCTCTAATGAGACAGAGAAAGTGCAACAGAATGGCTTTGGTTTGACACATCAGTGTGTGTGTCTGTGTGTGTTTGTGTGTGTGTGTGTGCAAACATTAACATGTAGTTGTGTGTGTTTTTCAGAAACAGTGAAGTCAGAGAGCAGCTCGATGTCCGACTCCACCAGTCAGGAGATGGGGGAGATGGGTAAGCTGCAGTCATGTAAAAAACCTTTCCATATAAAGCACTGTTGTAAGCTGCATGTTATGTAAAGGATAAAACACATGGGGGCGCTCTGTCCTCAGAAATAATCCTCTGAAGACGATCAGATTTAAATGAGGATGTGATGATATATACATAATATTACATATTACTCGTCCCCTTTAGCATCTCAGTGCTGGGATAGGTGGATTAAATATATTAATATTATGAGTGCATGTTAACGGATAGCTTTCATCCATAAGAGCTCATCACCTGCAGTTATTGCCTCATGTGACATTTTCCTCATTATTGATCTTTCTGATTTTCGGCTCTTCAGAGGACATCTCTGATGGTCCGTCCCCGTCTCAGCCCCGGCTGGTCCCGGGGAGCCCAGACAGCAGGTTCTGTCGGAAACTCTCCCCTGTGGAGATCTACTATGAGATGAAAGCCAGACGCAATTCTGTGTCCAGCTCGGCTAGGTCTGGAACAAACACACACACACACACACACACACACACACAAGCACGCACACTAACTTTACCGTAATAATAATAATACACATCACTGTAAATCACCCCTTAGGCTGAAACGAATAACGGTGTAACTGCTAATGGATGTTAATATATGCTGATGTACAGTATGTGTTAATTATAATGTTTTTTTCTGTGTGTGTGGTTAGTAATTACGCACCAATGCAGCAGCAACACTGTATAGGGCTTTTGTGTTGTAACATTTCAACACGTGAATTAAGCTTCATCTTTCTGTTTCCAGCCCGAGTCGCTCCCTCCCGCGAAGCATGTCCAATCTGGAGGGCAGAAGCGTCCCGGCGACGCCCCAGTTGACCCGGAGTGGCCCGATTGGAGTGCATGTCAGGTCTGTACCTCACGTGTTAAAAAAAACTGTTAAAAAAAACTGTTAAAAAAAACTGTCCTCATTAACTGGTATCTTAAAATATGTTCATGATTCATTATAGCGCTAAACTTCTTTACTGAGCATGTTAGTAGTGGCTCATGGTTAAGGTGTTGAACTATCAACCCAAAGATTGTGGGTTTGATTTCCAGCTCCACCAAGCCACCACTGCTGGGCCCCTGAGCCTATTGACCCTAATTGTTCAGTTGTATAAATGAGATAAATGTAAGTCGCTCTGGATAAGGGCGTCTGCCAAATGCTGTAAAAGTATGTTGGACTTCCCCCTGTCAGGCCACCAGAGGGCAGTCATGTCAATTTGTCTAATAGAATTCTTCTGACTGCACCTCAAATCACATAGACTCTGTCTGAAATCATGTAAACGACTTTTAAACAAGGACGTTTTTTATAATCTAGTATAAATGAATTTGAACATACTACCGCCGCTATTTTGTTATTGTCACGTGACAAACGACAACACCGCAGCGTGAATTTAAAGTCGGTTAATATTTAATGATGTTAAACGAGTGCGATTTACCCAAAAGAAACAATGTGGTTAAAGAAAGTACTTAAAGCACTTCAAAAGTGCCGCATCAGCGTTTTTCACCACTTCCACATATGACGAGTCGTCTCTCTTCCGCAGGATCATGGGATAGTAAAGTGTACACCGTAAATAGATGACTCGTCATATTGGAAAATAGCAGCAAACTTAAAGTAGCTTTAAGTACAAAAAATGTTGTTCCTTTTGGTTAAATTGCACGTGCTTAACATTAGCTAACTTCAAATTTGCACGCGATTGTGACGTAGTATGTCACATGTCAACATGTCTCAACTTGATTCTTACTATCCATAATCATACTATATAAAACATAAAAGTATGTAAGTATGTCAAATTCGTACTTATTTTTTTACAATAAGGGATTTGGTAAAATGGTAGGTTTTTAGTCTGTATTTACACTTACAAACTGGGACTAGAAGATGCACCACTATTGCATTATGTGCAGAGGAAAAATCTTACATGGGAATAAATCCCTGGACACTAAACCTGTTTTAACTGCTTTTTCATCGTTTGCAGGTCTGAATCCTCCAGCAGCACTTCAGCATTAAAGCAGCGATCAGATAATTCCGAACTGACCCAAGCGATCCCTGTTGCATCTCAGGATGTTTTGTCCCCCGGGCACTTAGGGTGCTCATACGGCGCACAAACCCGACGCAGCAACAGCTCTGACGCGTTGCTGGACCGCTGTGTGGACGAAGCTCAGTTTTCAGGTCCGATGGTCCGAAACGGGTCACACAAGAGCTCGGAGGCGCTGCTGGACAGCCGTTTGAGGCAGGTAAACGGACACGGCGAGGTGACCCGCGTTCGCTCTATATCAGGTGGCCGTGTTACGAGCGGCTCCGGCGGAGGCTACAACGATGTACTGCTGGACTATGTGTGGGGGAAGCAGCAGAAGATGCAGCAGATGGTGCAGCAGCAGCAGAGACTGCAGGCTCACAACAGTATAAAAACACGCGCCTGGCACGAAGCGCCGTCTATTCCACCTCCACCTTACATCAATGGCTTCTCCCCAACTCAGGGCCTAATTCTGAGCTCCGGACCACCTGCCTACAGCCCACTGATGCTGCGCGGTAAACCGGGCGAGCCCAGACGGGTCAAAGTGAGCCGCACCAAATCCTGCGGGCCGTTTATTCCGGTCCAGCAAGGTTACACCGAGATCCCTGTCGCTAACGGACACAATGCAATGGGACAGTTGCAGCCCCGGCAAAGACCCCCTAACTACAGCACAGACCTGTCTTCTGGCTCCAGCCCCCAGGATGAACCTACGCGCAACCTACACAAGGCTCTGGCACTGGAGGGTCTGAGGGACTGGTACCTGCGCAATGCGCTGGGACAGCCAGGGACAGCGTGCACAGGAAAAGGCCAGGAGGTGGCAGCGTCTCATCGCAGAAGAACCACGGCAACGCTGCACCCTTCACATCCACCACTTAAACAGCAGGCACAGTCGTTTCAGGGAGACACGGCGTACACACACCTGCCCCAGTCCGCTACCTTCCACGGACATCCGTTACGGTGAGCTGGATTGGAACAGGCCCTTACATTAAAAATGCTAAATATGCAGAATAATCGGAGTATAATCTGATTAGAGGATTAGATTAATTGTCTGCTGCGTTGCTATTCGCGTTGCTAATATTGCTACGGTAGCAATATCCCAGAATTATTATTTATTAGCATAATTCTTTAAAGTATTTCTATTTCTATAATAAAAGTATCACAATATGCACAAAATAATTATAGTAAATATTTTTCTAAAAACCAAATTTGAAGGACATTTATTTAATATTTTTAGTGATTAAGCCGTACTCAATAACATCCCATTAGTAGTATTTTTTTTTTACGTAAATTTTTTAAAATTAATTTTATTAAGTTTAAAAAAAAAAAAAAAAAATTGTTATATCTAGAAATCCAAGCATGGTGTGTGTGTTTGTGTGTGTGTGGTGTGAGCGAGAAAGAGAGAGAGAGAGAGAGAGAGAGAGAGAAAGAGAAAAGGAGGAAGAGAAGAGAAAACGCGCCTAAATGTTTGAAATAGAATTGTTGAATAGCTGTACGATATAACTCAATGACACATACATATTATATCAGTATTTACACTTATACAGTACCAGATTATATATAGCTTCACCTCTGCGTTTACACTACCCTACCTGCACCTCCGGAGTCTGTATACTTCTATAAAGATTTTATATTTTGTTTTATATTTTATAGTTATATATATATATATATATATATTATCTATTTTAAATGTCATTCGTTAAAATGCAGAAATTGCTCTAGTTTGATTAAAGTCGTTAGTGTCTATAACTACATAAGAATTCTTTTCTTTTCTTTCTTTTTTTTTTGCTGCAGGTCTGCGGATTTATCTCCATACCAAGACACCTTCTCTTCCAAAATGGAGGACTTGACATTGAAAGAGATGAATAATGACAGACCCTGTCCAGGCACACTCGTCTAACCAACCAACCGACACACACACACACAACTTAAGTGTGTACACGGCAGGTGCATGAAGTTGCACAGTGTGGAGCCCTAGCGGAACCCAGTAGCTCTGATGTAAACACACATAACTCCTGTTCTTTGGGGTTGAAAGGAACTGAAATCTTCCATTTATCCAGCGATTTTAACGTTGCCTTTGCTTTTAAGTCTGATAACTGAAAGACCGAAACCGGGGCACCCGTAACATGGTAGCATGTCATTTTTACATCCGGAACTGTTCCACGGCTATGTCCTGTGTGTATAAGCATCACCTCACAGTATGATTTAATGCTTTGCTCTATATTTCCATCTCTGTTGGTCACCTGGCAAAAACAGTATTAAATTTTCAGGTCTTTCTCTATAGACTCAGATTCCATTTATTTAAGAAAATCTGGATTGTTTTAATAAATTACACACACACACACACACACACACACACACACACATGAATCCTATGCAAATTACAATCAAGATGAAGAGAAATCGACCAATAATCTTCAATGTGGTAGCTCAGTGGATAAGATGGGCTGACCTGCTGATCGGTTCAATTCCCACCACTACCAAGCTGCAACTGTTGGGCCCCCGAGCAAGGCCCTCAACTAGACCATAAAAATGTAGGTTTTCGATTAGAATTTTAAACAGTGTTAAAAGTAATTTTTAAAGTGCAAATAATAAAGATATCTGCTGCTAACACAAAGGAAGGTGGTGGTGGTGGGGGAAGGTGGGGTTGGGTGTTGATGCCCTGATGACCTGTATTACAAAAATACACACACTGCTGGTATATGCAAAAATTTTGATCAGAACTATGCGTGTGTGTGTGTGTGTGTGTGTGTGTGTGTGTGAGAGAGAGAGAGAGAGAAGATTCGACTGTTGCTCATTTGTGTCTCCTTTGTTCAGTATTCACACATGCAAACGGCTCTTCATCGAGGTCACTCATCTCATCACAGCTCCCATGATTTTATAATTAGATTCAGTTCCAACCTTATTCCTTAAACACTATAAATATTATATATAAGGCTAACCCCCTTTTTGTCTTTCAAAGCTAAATATATACACTATATGAACAAAAGTGTTTTGGGACACCTGACCATCACATCTATATGTGTTTTTTAAACATTGTATTCCATATGTTATTCTTACTCTTACCTCTATAAAAAACCTCCACATTTTTGGAACGTCTTTAACTAGATTTTGGTGCGTAAGGAGATTTGTATTAGTGAGATCAGACCCTAATGTTGAGGTGAAGAGGTCTTTTGAATGTAAAGTTTGTGGTAACAAACACTAAGACACACTAATGTGGGTGTGCTGGTGAGGTGTCTTTTGTCAGTGTAGCGGATATTGATCTTGTTAACATCAGATCAATTTTCAAACGAGGCACAACAGCACCACCGGTGGTCATTAAAAGAATTACACAATACTGTGTAGAAGTGAAGCTGTGGCTGATTTCTTTCTAGCCCAAACTGTAGATTTATGCACTTTTACTGTAATAACAGTTGCAACCAGATTTAATTTTTTCACTCAAAAAGGTGCACGGGAAATATTGACAAATGTTGAATGTTTATGCTATCATTTTTTCAGATTAAATCCTCCAGTAGAATAAAAGAAGGACCTTTTTTTGTCTCTTATTTCAAAATAAAGAAATACAGAATACATAAAATCAGTGGAGAATCACATTAATAAAAATCTGCCATCAATTAAAGCTCCATTCTTACATCAAATACACCAATGCTGGTTGCCATGGTGATAACATTCCTTTACATTAGCATTAGCGTGTGTTGCTTGCTACGCATCATGTGCGCTCCTATTACTAGTCGCTGCTTCGAGTTGCTCCATATTCTCCTAAACTTTATCTTTGTTGTATCACCGCACACCTATATTTATTCGCTACTGGTTACAGTCTCTCGTGTCTCTAAAGGCCACCAGATTGTTGTTAACAAATAGATGATCTGTGAATCTGCATTGTATGTGTGAACGCAGAATCTGTGTGTATTTGTGTAATTTTTTGTTGTTGTTGTTGATTAAACCGTTTTCATTGCCAGTCTATAAATCACTCAAGACTCATAGTGTTGTTGCTAACATTTGTGCCAAAGCAGCAATACACCGTAAACAATCCACGTATTACACAAATATATATATATATATTATTTTTTTTTTTTTTTTTTTTTTATTAATTTACAGTCTGATTGTTTTTCACGCTAAAACTGAAAAGATAACAATTGCAGGATTGCAGGTTTAATCCAAATCTAAGTGTTATGCTTTTTTTAAAATTTCTGTTAATTACTGATTTATAAATAAATTCTTCTTTTCTCTGCTCATTTCCTGTCCCTGCCCTGGTCCAGCTGAATTTCTCTCTACAAACTGAGCCACTAGTCAAAATACTGAGAGTAAATGATAAAAATATTTGTATTATTAAATGTTTTATTGCTGGATTAAATGAATAAACCTTTAGTGTAATTTTTACACCTGATGCGAAAACGGCATACAAGACGATTAAACATTAAAGACGATTAAACAAACGGGTGGCTTAGTGTTTAGCACTGTTTTACCTTACAGCAAGAAGGTCCCGGGTTCGATTCCCCTGCAGGGGTCTTTCTGTGTGGAGTTTACATGTTCTCCCTGTGTGTGTGTGTGTGTGTGTGTGTTTACTCCGGGTTCTCCGGTTTCCTCCCACAGTCCCAAAAACATGTATGTTAGGAGTGATTGGTAATTCTGTCCAGGGTGTACCACTCCTGCCCTTTTGCCCCTTCAGAGACAGCTGGGATAGACTCCGTGACCCTGAATTAGGGAATAAGTGAACAAATGAAGATATACCAAACTCTGATCACCGAGCAAAGTTCCAGTCAGTTTGACCTCTGGTAACCTTTAGTCTCCCGGTGCCCTTTTACTATTTGCAATATTCCTTGAAAAAATCACTCCAGGAACGATGATGAAATTGTACATAGATTGTTTTTTAATAAAAAATGATAATTTTTTTTTGTTTTTGACACAAATAGTGGTCTTGGTGTGTTTTTGTTTTTAACTAGATCAGATGTCAGCGTGTTGTGTAAAGCGGGTGTGTTTATAGCCCAATAAAGATTTCAATCTTGCATAATGTTACCGACTTATCAGCACAGATTTTACAGCGGTTATTTTCATGTTCTTCTTGTTTAATGCTCTTTTGAGTCAGAGAGCCGTCCGCTAACTTCTCACAGGTATACGATATGGACAAATGTACTGGAAACACCTGAGCATCACATCTATATGTGTGTTATAAACATCCTACTCCAGGTGTTAGTCTCACACTTCTGGAAAGGTTTTCGGTTAGATTGTGGGGATTGTTTTATTTATTTAGCTACAGTAGTATTAATGAGATCAGACACTAATGATGGTTGAGGAGGTCTTGGATGCAGTCGGGGTTCCAGTTCGTCCCAAAAAGGGGTTGAGTCAGAATCAATGCAGGACAATTCAGTGTGTACAAGTGATGCAAAAGCTTATAATTTACACTTATTAAGATCTGATGATTATTAGTTATTGATAGGTGGTGTGTACCTGATAGGTGAGTGTAATTAAAATACTGGATGTTAAATGTAGGAGGAAAAACCGTTATGTAACGGGACGTTTAATCAACGTAGATTATGTGTGTGTGTGTGGGGGGGGGGTAGGCAGACCTCTTTACTCCTGCTCCTATTGGGTAACACTGCTGTAGTCTGATTCTCAGGCTATGAGAAGATAAATTCAAAGGTCAGACCTTTAATACGCAAAAAAGTGCACTAGGTAGGCAGCAGATGTCATTATGTCACACTAAAGGTAGTGCACTTAAACTAGGGACTGATGGCATGTTTGGGATTAGACCACTATAGTTGACTCAACTTGTAGACCCTAAAGAGAGACTTCGTTACTGTTTGAGGTTATTTATGGCTTGAAATAGATGAACTCGCTTTTGAGGATGATATTCGGTCCGATTTTGTAGGTGTTTGTGTATAAAATAGAGCTAAAATTGTCGCAGCTAGCTAACGGCATCAGTTAGCATAGACACTTCCGTAATGCAATGCTGAACTAACTAATATAGCTAGTAACCGTAAACTTACACATGTAAGTATGCGTTAATAATCGCTTTATTCAACAAATTAACAAACCGGCCATATTATAAACATATTAATTGGCTTTTGACGTAAATAAAATAGTTTTAATAGAGAAACCGGCGATTAGCCGCGTTTACAGTAGCTACAGTACGCGGTAATTTAGACGAGAAAGTGATTTCCACAGCAACAACTTTAAACATTAAACGCGTTATTAACAAGTTATAACCGTTTTATTTTTAATAGGACATATCCTAGCTATAGAAATGTTCGTTAGCATTATTAACTAGCTGTCTAACTTCATTAGTTATTTACTAGTTAAGTTTCTGGTTGCTTTGTTTACTTGCTAAAGTGGCTAACAATCTGCTAAACTAACTGTGTGTTTTCTGGTAACATATGTATAATATTATATATATTTTTATTTTTGTAAAGTTGTAAAGTTTATTTTACACCTCGAGGTTAAAAACTTCCTACAGGTTGAAATCATTTGCATTCAATCTACCCGTCTTCCCAGTTTGGTTATGTTAAGAACCATTTCATAACGTTTTGGGAACGTTTGATTTCGGTTAGTAAACGTTTTTTTTTTAAAATTATTTATCCATCCAAACATTGTTCTTATTTGGCTGTTTGATTTTGTTTAGTAAATACTTTCATATATAAAGATTTGCAGGCTTTTATTTTTAATACACCAATATATCACACAATTGTATTGGTTACTCCAAAAACGTTTCCAGAACATTCTGGAAATATCAAATATACCACATATTTAACTAAAGTTGGACAGACTGGTAACAATTGTTATTTTCGTAATAATGCACATAAAAACCTGGTATTTTTCTGAAACTCGTTAAGATCTTGGAAGACTTAAGACGTTAAGATCTTGGAAGCTTTTCTGAATTTTTACCCTCAAAGAGTGTAGCGTTGGTGTCATTAGTATGTGTGAAACCGTACTAGCTCGCTTTATCTAGTGTCTCGGCAAGCTGTTTCTCGGCAAAGAGAAAAAAAAAATGCCTGTAGTTTATTCCAAGCTTCCCTCGCAACTCAAGAGGTCTTCCGCAGCCAAGAAAGTGGTTTTGCTCCTGGTTGCGGTGTACGGAGTAAAAAGACTTTATCCGTACATCTCTGAAAGGTTTAAAGGACGGCCTGATCCACGGCACGCCAGACTGAACGAGCATCACACCAACGGCGAGACGGTGGAGGTCACAGAGAGACGGAAGAAAAAGCAAAACTCTCCGGCTGTGAATCGAGAATTTCTCCTGCGATTGAAGCGGCTCCTGAGCATCCTTTTCCCTCGGATTTTCTGCAAAGAACTGGGTCTGCTGGGTTTCCACTCGCTGGCTTTAATCTCCCGCACATTCCTGTCTATTTACGTAGCCAACTTGGATGGTAAAATAGTGAAAACCATAGTGAAAAAAGACCCCCAGGCCTTTGTGTGGGAGTTAACCAAATGGCTGTTGATCGCTATTCCGGCAACGTTTGTAAACAGCGCTATCCGTTATTTGGAGGGTCAGCTAACGCTAGCCTTTCGCACCAGACTGGTGAGTCATGCCTACCAGCTCTACTTCAGCAGCCAGACCTATTACCGTGTCAGCAATATGGACGGCAGGCTGGCCAACCCGGACCAGTCGCTGACCGAGGACGTTGTGATGTTCGCTGGCTCTGTGGCCCACCTGTACTCCAACCTGACCAAGCCCTGTCTGGACGTGGTGATGACCTGCTACACGCTAATCAAAACCGCGCAGTCTAAAGGTGCCAACACGACCTGGCCTTCAGTGATCGCCGGCATTGTTGTGGCGCTCACGGCCAAAATCCTGCGGGCGTTTTCCCCACGCTTCGGCAAGCTGGTGGCCGAGGAGGCCAAAAGGAAAGGAGACTTGAGGTACATGCACTCGCGCATCATCGCCAACTCGGAGGAGATCGCCTTCTATGGGGGTCACAAGGTATTCAGATTACAGATGTTCACAAGCAAAATGTCTATTGTGCCTTTAATATTTTTAGTAAAACTCCTTAGGGCATTTTGTTATAGAAAAATAATCAATAAGCATTATGAAGCGGCTCAAGTTACTGTTGTAATTTACCAAATATCTCAGCTAACAATTATCATGTTACAATAAAAGAATGACACACACTTTATTAGTGTAGTCGCAATAACTGTTCCGACAAAAATCTAAAAAACATGTTCGTGTTACTTTATTATGTTATTACGGCTACATTATCACATCTTTTTGTTTTGATACAGCTAACTATCACGATAATTTTTACCCACAGTAGTGTATCGTTATTCTAACCTTTAGTATCGATACATATCGCTTTTAAACGTTTTACATTTAGGTGATATTTAATTTAAACTCTCAATACGTGTCATATGACTTCTTTGTTCGCTCGGTCGTTTGTGTCATTGTTTCAGAAGAAGCCTGTATCCGTCTTTGTATTAGTGGTATTTTTAGCTATATGTTTTGCATTTTTAATCTAAAGTATTGCACTGTAATACAATAAGTATTTTATTGCGATGTATCTCTGTCTTTTGTATTGTGATGAATCGTAATACGTATCGAATCGCGAGGCCCTTGCCAATACTCAGCCCTAATGCATTTACATTTTTAGCATTTATCACGCTGTTATCCAGCGCGACCTACACTGGCAATCTCATTTATCCAACGCACCGGTTATAAGCGGTCCAACACCGTAACCCCTGAGCCTCCACTTTTACCTCTTACTTCTTTTACAAACAGAAGTACAGTGTTGCCTTGACTTACAAGTTTAATTCCAGCTCGTAACTCATATTACTCGTATGTCAAATCAATTATCCCACTGACATGAACTGAAATGTCATTAATCCGTTTCGGGTCCCCAAAAAAAACACTGCAATTTTTTTGTTACATTTTTTTAAAATAAGAAAAATAAACTTAGAAATATTGAATATTGTGTAAAAACACTACAATAGGATGTACTGGAATAAACTGGTTTTATTAAGTATAATGTACAGCGTTTACCTTGGAGATCAGACGACTCCACCTGCTAACCCGCATGTCTGACTAGCTATCGAGTGACACACGGGATGCTAAGCGGATGGTACAGCGTTCACCATGGCGTTCGCTACGCTAACTAGCGGTTGGGTGTTTAAAGCTGACTCGTAACCTGAATTTTAGCTCACAACTTAAAGCAAACAATCGGCCAAGAGACGACTTTTAACTCGAAAAACGCTCCCTAGTTGGGACACTCGTGAGCCAAAGTACCGACTGTAATTGAAATAATCACCTGTATGCGTTTGATTAGATTCTAAGCTGGACAATCATTGTGATGTAAGAACAAATAATGTCCATTGAATAAGTTATTAAAGAACAATATCAACGTCATGAAAAAGAATCTGCAGTTCTGCTTCCCCTGATATTATTATATTATTCCATTGTGAGTTATTTTCCTCACCTTTCATCATTGCTTTTTATTTTATTTTATATTGTACATTTTACTTACCCAGATATAAATGTATGTTCTGGTACAAACGTCATGTGCTTACACAGTAGTTACTATTCCTAGAGCACAGAAGCCGTGCCATGTGGATCGGAATAAAGACAAACCTCTGGAACTGGGACAGATTTCTGTATCAGACCGTTCTGACCTTCTCTACACACACACACACACACACACACACAGTGGTCATTGGCCTTTTCACACACACAAACTGTATGTTTTTATTTCACAACTCTGACTCAGTGAACAGTTTTATTTTTTTGTTAAAAAAAGCCCAAAACGTAAGAACATAAAATGTTATTGCTGTTTACTGTAAGCTGTAAGTCTGTACTTGGGCTGTAAGTCTGTACTTGGGCTGTAAGTCTGTACTTGGGCTGTAAGTCTGTACTTGGCTGCAACAAATGATTATTTTAATATTCGATTAATTAACGATTATTAGAACAAATCAATGAAGCACCATTAATTTCATCTTATGCATAATAAATAAAACCACGTCAGCCTTTAAAATGTTTTTTTTTTTTAAATAGAGGTGCATTTATTTCACAAATAATTTAAGCCTTTGATCAATTATTCAGCTTTCGCTTCTTGAATTAGGTAATTCTAAAAAATAAAACAATTTTGCACTATAGCGCCACTCTGGTTAAACCATGCAATTGCAGGTTGTTTCATCAGGACATATGGGAAAAAAATTTGTCAATATAATTTTTTATCGTCGATGTTGTCAATAATGTTTATAATAATGTCGATGTTGTCAATAACGTTTCAGTCCTAGTCTGCAACATTTCCTGGTTTCTCATGATGCTCACAGGCTGTGTGTGTGTGTGTGTGTGCGTGTGGCTGTATGTGTGTGCACTCCTCTGCTGTTGTGCCCTGTGTAGGTGGAGATGTCTCAGCTGCAGCGGAGCTACGAGGCTCTGCGCTCGCAGATCAACCTGATCCTCTTCAAGCGTCTGTGGTACGTCATGCTCGAGCAGTTCCTCATGAAGTACCTGTGGAGCGCCTCGGGTCTCGTCATGGTGGCTGTACCCATTATCACGGCGCCGGGGTACTCCTCACACGGTACGCCCCGCACACTTCTACATGTCTAGCACATGATTACGCTAGTAAAAAATATACGTGGTGAACTAAAGCGTTTGTGAAGCTAATAGAAACAATTCAGGAGTCATGTGACAGGTGTCAAATTGTTGATGGTGACAAGCGAATTTGTGGTGAAACAACAAAACACCTTATGACAGTTAAATTGTGCCAATTTTTTATTTACCATTCTTTATTGTACTACAACTGCAGTTAGGGGTTTTTAATTCAGGGGTTTTATATCCTTACACAGTCCGGTTTCCGGAGTGCATTCATTTCGTATATACCGCACGGTTCGGACAGAAGTATGAACAGTGATGAACATCGGGCTAGGTATACTATATGCTAATTTGCTGTGCGCTGGTTCTACTGTTTTTCTTTCTAGTTTCTAGTACCAGTTCAAACCCAAAGACTAACAGGGCAGACACACATGTAAAGCATGTTGGAAAAGAAAGACGTTGGTGTAATAGTGTTTTATTTCCAGTTTATTTCCAGAGGCAGTCCCATGTGTTAGCACTTTCTAACAGGCTTTTGAAGTTACCCCGTGCAGGAAAGTGCTGAGGAGAGTTTTTACTTCCTGGTTTCTCAGTCAGGAAAAAAAAAATGTTTTTTTTTAGACAAAGAGTGAAAAAGAGGGAGTTTGGTGAAAGATTGACTGTTTTTTCTGACTAGAATGTAATTAAAAACAAGCTCGAACTTGTCTCATGATAAAAACTTTAGACCGCACAGTTACATAAAAACAATCCGCTTTGGTCTGCTATCAGCTTAAGACGTATTCATTGATTTATATTTTAATAAAAAAAAACCCAAATCAATACATATAAATTTTGTAGTATCCTAAAAGCTGAGACATTTTAACACAAGGACTTAACCATGACACGTACTCCAGATCTGCTCCAGTAGGTGGGGACAAAGCCTTAGTTCCCACGACAACATCAAATTACTTACATTTTCAGAGTGAATGATTTTATAACCAATCAATGTTAAAATCTCAAATCTGATTGGTCAGATTTGGTTTCTACTACAGCAGCTCTGACAATAGTACCGTCTATAACCTGAATAACATATTTACATAAATGTGATTGAATATGTCAGTGTTGTTCTGCTTCATTCCTTACTGATTTTTGTCCGTGTAACATAAACACAGCTTCTTTATTTCACTTTAATTCCCTTTAACACTGTCAGCTCTGACTGTGATAATAGCCAGCCAGAGTTGCTTGTGATATTTGTAGCCCGATGTGTTAACTTTCCTGCCTAACATTCCTCTCGTCCCTGTTTTGTAACTGATAATTAGCATCCCACTGTGATGCCCTCAGCTGTGTTTTTTCTTCTACCTCGTCTTTACGCGGCAGTGTTGTTTTTTAATTTTAGATTCCGAGGATGTGAGACAGGCGGTGATGGTGATGAAGGAGGAAGAGCTGGTGAGCGAGCGCACCGAAGCCTTCACCACAGCCAGGAATCTTTTAAACGCGGGAGCCGACGCCGTCGAGAGGATTATGAGCTCCTACAAGGAGGTGAGACGCTCGGTCATATCCTATAGGTGGTGCTGTGGGGCTGTTTTGAATATTTAGTTACACAGGCTTTGATAACATTCTTACATCAGCTCATATAGTTGTTATAATGTTGTACATGACCTTTGAACACTTTTATTCTTTTATTTATTTTTAATGCTCTCGTCTCGTCCCTAGGTGACGGAGCTGGCGGGCTACACGGCGCGTGTGTACGAGATGTTTGATGTGTTTGAGGAGGTGCGCGTTGGTGTGTATCGACGATCCGTCGAGAACCCGCAGGATGCAGAAAAGCGTAATGGTTCATGTGAGGTGAAGCATGGTATGAGGTTAGAGGGGCCCCTACACATTACAGGTAAGTTTAACTTGTACTTTTATTTTACTTATATAGAAGTTCGACTTTTAGACCGAAATTAAACCCTAAAGAATCCTTTTAGGGGCCGTTTACGTATCTCAGCACACGGTTTCTCCTTCTTTTCAAAGCGTTTGAGATGTTTGTTGTTGTGGCATTCTGGCCTTTTTAAAAGTTGACACGTGTTTATCTCGCTGCTGCACTAACGTGTCTAAAAAAAACAAGCGTCATCGCTCTTTGTTTGCATGCACTTGCCTCGCCTATACATTTGAAATAATGAAATTAAGCGCACAAAAGACGAGACGTCCCCATCTTAGACTTTTCCTATGTTTAACCCTTGTATTGTCTTTGCATAGAACTTATAAACTGTATATAAGCATAAATATATATAATGTGTGTGTTTGTTTGTTTGTTTAAATATATATATGTGATTGGCGTATTTATATACAGTAAACATAATTTCAAAAGTTATATTAATTATTCAGAAATAAAACTATTTTAAATTTTGGGCAAAAGTAATATTCATGTTATTACAATAAATTATTACAATAAACCTCATATTTTAAAGTGTCTCTAACCCATTTAAGATTACTGTTTACTTTGTGTAATTTTTGGTAATTATTATATATATTATATTATATTATATATATATATTTGTTACATATATACATTTACCTACTACTACTTTACTTAAATAACAATCTTGAAGTTAAAATAAAAGTAAAGTGTAGCAATATTTAAGTAATTTCTTTAGGCAAGTGTTATTATCATTAAAAAAATAATTAACAATAATTTTTTTGATTAACCACTTAACCTTCACCCCTGTTTTTGAGCATCTTTTGAAAAATGACGTACCTCATAGGTCAAAGTGGTATAGCAACAGAGTGAAACATGAAAAAATCTACATGAAAGTGACTCACAATTTCTTTATATGAATATATTTAAAGAAATAAACAAATGAAAGTTTCAAAAAGTACAAATCTGAGAATGACACTCCCCAAAAATTTAGATTCTGTTAGGTTTTATTTAAGAAAAAACTAGACAGTCTTTCCAAAAGGCCATTTGGAGACTCCAAATGAACACAAATAACCAAACGAGTTAAAACTACTTAATACATATATGTATATCAATATGGTCATAAACTAAACAATGATAACAGCACTTTTCCTTTATATGACTGTCTTTGTTTTATAAACTAAAATATAGTGATTTCTAAGTATTCGAACAAAGTTTCCCAAAATTATAAGTATTGTCTGTTTATGCATGTAGATGAGATAAGAGTGTCAGGAGAGGTTATTAATGTTCTATCTTTGTCTCCTTATAGAGATACACTAATGACCTTCCACATAGCATGTACTTATTTTGCAGAAAGGGTGTGGATCAGCACCCATAAAAAGATGATGTATGCTTTACGCTATGCATTTGGTGACTTGGGTGAAGTTTGTTAGCATTTATAATGTGAAAAATATCATTTAGTAATCCATTTCTGCCTGTGTGTACAAGCATTAAGCTGTTTGGCAGGAATACAGAACTTCCTGTTTATACGTCTATAAACGCCAACGTACGCCAGCGATTCCTATAACACACATATAAGATTTATGTATGGATACTTGACTGATTTCTGAAAAAAAATATTTTATTTCCATTATTCATCCTATTCACTACTGAGGTTGATATTTAATAATTTAGCTACAGTATTGCAAACTCTCTGTATATTATTACATAGATGTGTGTGTGTGTGTGTGTGTGTGTTTATGTATTCAGGTCAAGTGATTGATGTGGAGCAAGGCATCAGGTGTGAGAACCTGCCCATTATTACACCCACAGGCGATGTTGTCGCGTCCAGCCTCAACATCACGGTAAACAATTTATCATCTGTTGTTACACACTGTATTAGAAGCAGGACTGATAACAGAGTCAGAAAAAAGTCTTTTCGGGTATTAAATTACTTTATGTGTGCAATAACTGGGTCAAACTCCTGGGCATGAGCCTCAGTAACCAAGTAGATAAAAATATTTCTGTAAAAGAACTCACATGATCTCATTTCACACAACTTTGAATTTAGTTCAAACTTTAGCCCAGAGCAGTCTATTTAAACAGTGATAATAAATTCCAGTTATTATAATATTGTGTTTTTGAAGCAGGACGCCTAAGTTGCGTGTACATCCTGGAGCAGTGCAAAGCTTGTTTACGCCAGTAGAAAGCCAAACGAAGCGAGTTTATCCTTTTTTTTTATTCAGTGAAAGATGTTTTAAAAGAGTCGACACACGACCCTGACGTCGACTTCAGCATGTGTTCAAAGCCGCGTGGTTTTTTTCAGTAGTTTTTTTGTTGCCAGATTAATGACATGGGTTAGTGGCTAGCGTTATTGCAGGAATCCCGCAGGTCACAGGAAACAAAATCACTAGTAATCATGTGATTGAGGTGGGACAGGAAAAAATATTAGCGGACCGGAAAGCGCCATAACGTTATGCTGCCCAACTTTATACAAAAATATACCTTTTATATAAATAAACTATAATTTTAATCTTGAACTTACTTCCAGTTCCCCTCTCTCTCTCTCTCTCTCTTTCTGCCCTCCTCCTGTTTGCTTTGGTGTGGCTGTGTGAATAAAGTGAAGGGGAGGTGGTAGCGCAGTGGTTCAGGTAGTTGGACTGCTAACCAGAAGATTCGGGTTTGATTCCCAGTACCACCAAGTTACCACTGCTGGGCTCCTGATCAAGACCCTTGACCCCCAATTGCTCAGTCGTATAAATTATCACTCTGGATGAGGGTAAATGTAACTTGGTGTCTGTAGCTTAGTAGTGGCTTAGTGGTTAAGGTGTTGGACTAATTAATACCAAAAAGACCGGGGTTCGAGTCCCAGCACCACCAAGCCACCATTGTGGGCCCTTGAGCAAAGCTCTTAACCTCCAACGACTCAATTGTATAAAAGAGATAAATGTAAGTCGCTCTGGATAAGGGCATCTGCCAAATGCTGTAAATGTTGTAAAAGTTGGTGGAGGTAATGCACCAAGTTGGTATGCCAACGGCAATAATAATAGTAATAATAATAATACAGTAACTATAAAATAAGAGAAGAAGAAGGCTTTCGCATGCACTTTGTATCCACAAAAATCATAATCAAAATGGAGTCAGGGCAGCACGGTGGCCTTTCTGTGTGGGGTTTGTATGTTCTCGCTGTGCTTGCGTGGGGTTACGTCAGGTTCTCCGGTTTCCTCCCACAGTCCAAAAACATGTATGTTAGACTGACTGGTGATTCAATGCGAGTGTGTGTGTGGCCCTGTGATGGACTGGTGACCTTTCCAGGGTGTACCCTTCCTGCCTTTCTCCCTTTCAGAGACAGCTGGGATAGACTCCAGCAGATCCCTGTGACCCCGAATTAGGGAATAAGCTGGTAAGAAGATAAATGAATGAATGAATGAATGAAAAATGGAGCCAGACATAAACGTTAGAGGCTTCACAGGAAATCCGAGGGATTGGAAATAAAATCATGATTTATTACTAGATTAGGACCGTACAGCATTTTTCCCCGTTTTTTCATGGTATGGGATGGGAAGGGTTTTAAAATCCCCCTCATTTCACCCTCTAGCGTGAGACTTTTTGTTTTATATATTTTTTCACTTACATGATGTTCTTAATGTGTTGATTGTTTTTATGTGCAAAAATATGATTATAGTGTTGGAAATTGGTCATATTGGTAATACTTTTGGGTGGCTGGAACGGATTATCTGCATTTACATTATTTTTTTCTAGGAAAATTCGCATCGCAATACAGATATTCGCCTCAAGAACTCGCATCCAGAACCAATTAAATTCGCATGACGAGTTTCCACTGTATCCGAACTCAAATCTTTGTTGTTGGGAATGAAGTTAATTCGCATTTCCCTTTGCTGAACACGCCATAAATTAACATATTTTCAGAAGTTTTATTTAATCACCTGCTCTGTACCCTTTTTTTCCTGCGAAACTTTCCTAGGGTTTTATGGAGAATGGTGTAATTTTTAAGATAAGGTAATTTTGCTGATTAAAGATAGTGAAAGCTGAACTTGGCCCATGGCGGGATAGACTGAACCACTGAAACATCAAAGTGCATCAAAGTGTCTCATCTGCAATTTCTGTTCATTTCATCAGGTGGACCTTTTTTTTGCATTTTGCATTTACAAATATTCATTTGAGCGAGAAATCTATGCAAGTCCTTTTCTCCTAACCGCCACCAAGACCACCACCATCTGTGATTTGGATCATTACTCTGGTCATAAATGTTAGTGTATTTATTAGAAACAAATTTCCACAAAAGTCCACAAAGCAGCGACTGTAAATTAATAAAGATAAATTACATCTGGTCAATGGACCATTCAGGAAGTTTATTTGAAGATTAGTTTATCTTTTGTTTCTTCTGAAAGTCAAACATCTGAAATATTTTCCACTTGGTTGGAAAACTGTTTTGAGGGTCAATGCAAAAATGACAGTATTATTTATCTCATTAAAAGACATTCAATGAAAATGAACTTTAATAACATTCTTATATTCTTATGTATTTAGTTTTAACTCTGGATTTTCAGTAACATTGTCTTTTCTCTTATTGACTTGAGTAAACTAACTAACTGACTTAAGAAAGAAGAGAAAATCATTAGGGACTGTAGAAACTGCTGTCAATGCTGATTTGGGAAAAACTAATTTGCACTTACTGACCAATCAGAAAAGAGCATTGTATATAATCTTTATCACCTCTGGGAGGTGAAATGTTAATCCAAACTAGTTGTGTTACCAGGGAATTCTGTAGCTCAGTGGATATAGTGTTGGACCCAAGCTGCCACTGCTGGAACCCTGAGCAAGGCGCTTAAACCTCTACTGCTTAGTTGAATTAAAGTGGTTGGATAAATGTAACTCTGGATATGTGCGTCTGCCAAATGCTGTGAATGAGAACGTCTTATCGATCTCTTAGAATCTGTAAAACATCATTTTAAGAATTTTCCAAATTTAATTTGTTAAAGAAATTTTGTACGTTGAAAGTCGAGGTTCAATAGGCTTTGTTTTCTTAATGGTGTTAGTCAGTCCACACCAGAAACTCTTGTGAATAATCATGTTTCCTGTTAACTTCTGGGAAGCAGGCTTTGCACTCCAAACCCTTATGCCTTCTGGCTCGTCGCCAGTTCGCCAGAAACAATGTGTTGATTATTCCCCGACACGCCATCCCTTTCAACTCCTGGAGACAGGGCTTCCTGTGATGACACGCTGTTCCGCTGAAGCGTTAAGGAGATCGCATCCCTAATAACCCTCCGTGGCTTTCGTGCAGCAGTCATCTGCCACCCGCGTGACTAAAAGCTGTTACCCACAATGACTTGTAAGACGATTCTAAACCACACCACGCCTTCTCTTTTTATAGAGACAGAGGCAAAAACTGACAGCGATGTCATTAAAGTGTGCATCGAACTGTGGCACTTGTTTCCAGACGACCGTAACAAGCTGACAGATAGTGACACTTATGCGGAGTTAAAAAAATGTGCTGCAATTTATATAATATATTCTAGCAACTCAAACAACCAACCACTTAGACAGGGTTGCTTAGTCTCTTAATAGGAATTGTTTTGAGACTAAACCCAGACGTCTCCGTGGAGCGGTGCTATTAAAATCTGGGGTTTTTTTTCTGTCTGTCATATTTGCAGTGTATGTGATTAACACAGAATTTTAGCATTTATTCTTGTGCCAAGTATAGAAACAAAAAACACGCTTATTGAAACTTCCTTATAAATTACAAGTTGGTAGTTTTTAGGTAGTAATGTCACATGTACGAGCAAGGCTTTGTGACCAGACACATCCCTGTTTATGCTTCTCCTTTATTGTTCTTTTAAGCTACATTATAAGTTATAAAATGTTTTCTCGAAACCTTTAAAAGAGTAATATTGGGGTAAGGGACTGATGATCGGTGTAAGGGTTTGTGGGGTGTATTCATAGTGCTTTTATGCCAGGGCTGTTGTCAGAGCTGGAGCCCAATTGGGAACCGGACTGTGCTTTTCTGGCTTTAATCCGGTTCCTAAAACCTTGGTGGTCGCAAACATAGCTATGCCGTTAATAACGTCAGTGCGTGAGCTTCTACTACAAATAGCAAGTAAAAAGTCGTTGGACTTTATGTAAATTAACAGTAAATTTTCTCTTTTTACCATCAGGTTGATGAGGGAAACTTAAAATAAGCAAAAAGTAAGTGTGTGTATATGGAGATAGCCGGCAAATAGTAACTGCTGGGTCTAACGGATTTAACGGGCAACAAGTAATTGTAACAAGCTTGTAATAACGAGCGATTCTGGTCACGTTAGTAACATAGCGGGTTCTACTCACTACCAGCGCAACCGTGAGCCGGTTCTGAAGAAGCACCCTCCGGCTCCGGTAGCATCACCAGTGGAAAAGCAGACCCAGTATTCCAGTTTCTGCCAAGGGTGTTCAATAAAACAATTAGATTCATAAGTCTCTGGAAAAGGAATAGACATAAAATACAAAGACTTCCAATACAATTGTGGGTTTATAGTCGCGTGCCAACAAATGTGTGATGGTCAGTTTTCCACATCTACTTTGTGTAAGCAAGAAACTTATTAGTTTTTATTTTTCTGATGTGTTCTGTTTGCAGTCTTTAAAGTGCAGAAGCTTTTTTTTTATCAGAAGAAGGAAACATTTGTTTAACCAATGCGTTTGTGTGGGTGTCATCACAGAGACTAATTAACCTGAATGCTCTTACGTTAACTAAACAGCTTGTTAGATGTTCTTTAACGCCTGGATCATCTTAACTTTCTTACAGGTTTAAGTTTTTATCGTTATTTATTTGCAAAATATATATCGACCGAATTATACTTACTTGTAATAATGAATTATGTTATAAATAATTTGTCAATAATAATCACATGTACACTACTAATCCAGTAGTGTCAATATTTATGTAGATCTTTATTAATCAGACCCCCCCCCCCTCCCTCACAAACACACCACACATTAACTGACTAGCTTTAACAGACAATTTCCATTTCCATTTATTAATCCGTCTTATCTGTCCTGTTTTTTTCACACAGGTGGATGAGGGAATGCATCTGTTAATCACGGGTCCGAACGGCTGCGGGAAGAGCTCGCTGTTTCGGATCCTAAGCGGATTGTGGCCTGTGTACAGCGGGGTCCTTTATAAACCGCCACCGCAGCACATGTTCTACATTCCACAGAGGTACAGGCTATTACCATAAACATATCAGTATTCTCAGTTCCTTTATGTTTAACGTCGTGGTAATTGTATAGACATGAATAGAACTGAGTGAGAAATGCTGGTCACACATTACAGAGGCTGCCTTTTTTCTTTATTTAACCATTAGCATGACCCCCCCACCTGTTTAGAAGTTATGGAAGTGCGTGCGCGTGTGTGTCGGTTACTCATTTCATGCCCTGCTAAGCTAATTAGTAGTGATGAAGGTGGTGATGAAGTGGAGCAGGTTCGGAGAGCAGTGGGTCCAGATGGCCCTGCAAGAGCGACTGTTTTGACGTGACCGCCTCATTGCACAAGTGAAAGAGATTACACCCACGACAGCGGTAACCGCACGCGGCCTTGCAATAACACACTTGTTTCTAACATCGGTTATTTCTGATAGATGATTAGGCTTATTATATCCTCACAGTGATCAAGACGCTTGTGGAGGCTTTTGAATAGAGAAGTACAACGCCAAAGAGTTCGTGGATAATTTAAACACCGATACAACAATGTGTAAAATAAGTCATTGATAAAAATACATGAGAAATAATCAGTGACTGCTGCCACACTGTCGTTGACTAATTACCTTTAACAGCATGTTACAAATTGTTTTATTCCTAAAAGCTAAAAGTAATGAGGTGTCGTAATTTTTATTAGAGATCAAGCGATAGATATTATATTAGATATAATAGATTCTTTAGAACTGATACTGACACCGATAACTTGCACGTTTGAATGACCGATAAACGATATGCAGAACTAATTTTTATTTAATGTCTGGTCTCTGTTTTTGACCCAATAGTAACAACAGAACTAATCTTCACACTTTATTTTATTTATTACACTGTCAATACTGTGATAACACACAACCCTCAAATTAATATAAGTAAGAGGGGTCTACAACTAAATTAAAAATAATTAAATAAACAAACTGCACAGTCATTAAGGTTTCTTTGGTAACCTTTAATCAAATAAATATACAATTAACAAAAAAACAATAAAAAATTATACAATTTTTACAATAAAATTATTAAATGAAACGCTTTGTTTTTGAATGCTTTTGTTTGACTAAATAATTAATGAAGCAGAATTAGATTGTAGTGTATGTTTGTGTAGTGTTCTATATTCTATGTTAAATAAAATATATCAATTAGAGCAAACTGGGTTACCTGTTTTGCATGTAATTCTCACCATGACCATAGGATGGCACTGTATATCAGTGGAGCTGATATTAGAAATCCGATAATAAACATGACTGAAAGTTTGGGGGAAAACTGAAAGAAAAAGAAAAAAGATTATCGTCTGTTCTCTACTTTTTAGCCATGTGAATCAGCTTTTTGTAATTACTTACGTTATAGAATCTATAAACAATATTCCTTCACCAGTTGTTGGCAAGAGCCACTACTGAAAGCTGGTGTTATTAACCGCTGTCACCAGATTGGGTTTATTAGTGTAAGATTGAACCACACACACAAGTGCATCTGAGGTAGTTTCTAAAATACACAAATAAAATAACGGTAAGTATTTGTTATGTAAATACTGTCTTATAATAAGAATTAACATCATATTAACAATAAATTACTAAAAAGTAAAGAGCTGCCATATAATGCGATAATAATATAACATAGTAAACATATATAGACGATACACTGTACTGATATAAAGATGTTAACAATAAACAGTGTAGGGTGTGTAATTTTAAAAAATTAATTATAGTTACTAGATACTTCTCAGAAATATCACCGAGTTACATCATTATGAAAGTGATTATATAGTATAACAGTCATTTCTCAGAGAAAGTCATTTTTGTGTTACTTTTAAATTAAGGTTAAAAAATGCCAGATAACTTAAATGTCCCCAACATAAATGAATAAAATGGACACTAAACAGAATGAATCATTTTTATGAAATATTGTACTATAGATGGTGCACAAATCTACACTATTTTAATGTTGTGGTGTCAAGTGATGATGTGAGGTGCTTCATTAGATTAGAATTATTTCTGTCACGATGTGGAGAGACTTTCCTGGTCCTAAGTCACACGTTACATAAACAGTCTTGTCTTTCACCACAACAAGGTAAAAGTATAGTATATACAACATGCTAATTTATTTACATTCGAAAAGAAACAGTCCAAAAAACAGCATTTAACTGTTGGTGAAATTTCTTCTCTACTCTTAGAGCTGATACAATTTCCAGGGGAACTTTATGGATTTGACCTTTCGCACAAGTGCTTTTAGGTTGTTACATGTTATTACCTGCCCATGGTATCTAAAGAAGATTGTATGTTGGTGATGTGGCTCTGTAAATGTCGAAGTTCACTTCCCGGAAAAGACAGATTTCTCTAAGAATTTTTAGTTTAAATCTTTTTTCTCTGTCTTTTCTATGATGTGAACAGGCCGTACATGTCCGTGGGCACTTTGCGGGATCAAGTGATTTATCCGGACACAGATCAGGAGATGCGGGAGCGAGGCTTCACCGATCAGCAGCTGGAGGGAATCCTGCGCACCGTCAACCTACTCTATATTCTCGAGAGAGAAGGAGGTGAGCACACACCTTTATTATTAAACACTGCTAGGACTTACTTACTGAAAGTTATTGATCCCCATGTTCCCCATGTCAAACTGTAGGATCTTAGTCATCATAAAGTACGGCAGTCAAAACGCGCCAAAAAAGTTCAGTCTGGAGTTTTACATCATTGACCTTCGGTTAACACGTTCAGTAACTCGCATTCTCTCGCTAAATAGCAGCACACTAGAACATCTGTAGCATAAATAACTTTTTCCACAACAACCATCAAATTAAGAACCAATTGGAGCGCCGGGCTTGTTTTCACTTGTTGTTCAGAACTCCTATTGGTTCTTAATTTAATGAATATTGTGGGAAAAAGTCAAAAATCTTCTGACAATGCCAGAATTTCACTGGTTAAAAAAACTAATCGCAACGACCATTAATCATCAGTCAGTGAACATGTCAAACTAGAGGACAAGGACAACAGATTTTAGAGTATGATTATACGAATCCTTTAGGATTTCACAATTTCTCTCAGACGACTAAATCGTGCCCAAAATCACACAGTCTACACTGAGCCTTAGCTTAAAACAGACCTACTTTAGCTGATAAAAGGTTAAGCGATCATGACTTTCACTTTTATTGCTCTTATTATGATTTTTTTTGTGCGCTGTACCTCGCCCTGCCACTAGACTCAGATAGTTGATTCCTGGAATTGTTTCAGGTTGGGATGCAGAGAGTGATTGGAAGGATGTTCTGTCTGGCGGAGAGAAGCAGAGAATGGGCATGGCCAGAATGTTCTACCACAAGTAAGACATTTAAGATTTTATACAAACGCCATCTATGTAAATGATTATAAAAGTGCACTTTTATATTTCAGCCTGTTTAAAGACTGATTATTGTGTCACTTTGTGCTTAACTGGGAAATATGATAATAATATGCGGGTGATTATGTGCCTATGAGCCTTTTTCTTTCGGCCCTTGTGAAAACAAATCAGTCAAATTATTCCTTATGAATATTTTCAATTATTCTAGTTTAATAGAAAAGCATATACTCCTGGTGCCCCTTATACTGTAGGCCAACTTAAAAGTCTGTGAAACTTTACCAATACAGTGTGCTAACATAAATCTGGAGATCTTTTATGGTTTGTTTTTAAAGTTCTTTTCATGCTGGTGAAGTTGTCTGTGATTGACTGTTCTGCCTCCTACCCCGTGCTGTATCTCCGACTGATTTTCTTTAGGCCCAAATATGCTCTCCTGGACGAATGCACCAGTGCCGTTAGTATCGACGTGGAGGGAAAAATCTTTGAAGCTGCAAAGGATGCTGGGATTGCGCTCCTCTCAATCACACACCGTCCGTCTCTGTGGTGGGTCTTTCTGTCATCTTTCTAGACAGCATGCTCCTGCACAGCTGGACACAAAGCTAAAGAGTAGAGCTCGAGTAGTTTACAGCCCAGAAATAAGATTTTAACAGATTGGTTTGGTCTAAGTTAAGAAAAAAAACAGGCATAAACATTCTGTAAACAATATGAATATTACTGTTATTAAATTGTGTTACCACCACATGGGACCTAACAGATGTTCTGAATATATTATGTTTAATTGCTTTATGATGAAGATATTTAAAGCAGAAGTGGTTTGAATGAAAATCAGTAGTTTTAAAAACCTCAGAAGTTAGTTTGATGGGAGGAAGCTTCCAAACCTACAGTTACGTTGACCTACCAGAGACTACGCCACCTGCACTGGGACTGACTAGCATAATGACTATACCTTCTTACTTAGTCCAGAGGATACTACTTTTTTTTACTAGGGCTTATAGAAACAAAAGCCTTCTTCCACACGCCTCCATTTTGGTACTGAAAGAAACAGAGGCCACACCTCCCTTTCAGTCTTGACAGGAACAGAAGACACCTTCTTTTTGGTACTGACAGACACAGAGGACATGCTTCCTTATGGGTACTGACTGAAACAGAGGACACACCTCCTTTTTGGTACTGACAGAAACAGAGTACACGCCTCCTTTTCGGTACTTACAGGAACAAAGGACACACCTCCCTTTCAGTTTTAACAGGAACAGAAGACACACCTTTTTTTTGGTACTGACAGGAACAGAGGACATGCCTCCTTATCGGTACTGATTGAAACAGAGGACATACCTCATTTTGGGTACTGACAGGAACAGAGGACATGCCTCCTTTTGGGTACTGATAGGAATGGAGGACACGCCTTCTTATCGGTACTGACTGAAACAGAGGCCACACCTCCTTTTCGGTCTTGACAGGAACCAAAAACACACCTTTTTTTACTGACAGGAACAGAGGACACGCCTCCTTTTGGGTACTGACAGGAACAGAGGACATGCCTCCTTTTGGGTACTGATAGGAACGGAGGACATGCCTCCTTATCTGTACTGACTGAAACAGAGGCCACACCTCCTTTTCGATCTTGACAGGAACCGAAGACACATTCTTTTGGGTACTGACAGGAACAGAGGACATGCCTCCTTTTGGGTACTGACAGGAACAGAGGACATGCCTCCTTATCGGTACTGACTGAAACAGAGGACATACCACGTTTTTGGTACTGACAGGAACAGAGGACACATTCTTTTGGGTACTGACTGGAACAGAGGACACGCCTTGCTGACTGGAACAGAGGGCATGCCTCCTGTCGGGTACTGACAGGCACAGATCCCAGGCTTATATCTTTAGTACCTATATCATACCTGTGCCCATTAGGAGGCCACATCTCTTACATTATTAGTGAAAGGTTACTGGGACTGACTTACAAGTCTAGTGTCTCCACCTGACCTGAGAGTAACTCAATGTAAATGAATAATGATCTCCATGTACAGATACTCTGATTATTACCACTGGTATTATTATGATTATTAGCACATGTTAATCACGCCATATGGTTCTCCTCTCCATTGACCACAGGAAGTACCACACCCACCTGCTGCAATTTGACGGCGAGGGCGGCTGGCGTTTCGAAAAGCTGGACGCGTCCACGCGGCTTTCGCTGCAGGATGAGAAGCTACGGTTGGAAACACAGCTCTCAGGGATCCCCAAGATGCAGCAGCGTCTCTCTGAACTGTGCAGCATTCTGGGTGAAAACAGCAGCCTGCTGAGCCCCACAGAGACCGAGGGGGAGCGACAGGAGGAGGAGGAGTGAGAGAGAAATCAGCAGGAGGAGAAGGAGGAACAGGGATGAAGCCTTATGGAGTGATTTGATGCCAGGAGACAGATATGATTAGAAAAGCCAGCTGTTTGTGTCAGCCTGTCTGTGCATGTGATTGTGTGTGTGTTTGTGTGGGGAGGGGGGTGGGGGGTTTTGTGTGTGCCTGTGCGAGTGTGTCTATTCACCCGATCAAAACGATTAGTCCTAATGTGTTTTTAGGGGCTTATCTTAATTTGGTTTTCCTTTTTGTGCATGTTTGTGCATGTGTGTGTGTTTGTTAGATGTGGGGAAGTCGAGGCGAGTGCCAGATCTTGCAGGTGCAGCAGATGATAGCTGCTCAGTCCCTTATCCCCTTGTCCCTTCTCTTAAGAATTTGCACAAACTTTCTGGCTGTTTAGATGTGTGTGTGTGTGTGTGTGTGTGTGTATGTATGAGGAAGTGAGATGATAAAAGGAAGGCATTAGGGAAAGTGCTGCTGTCAGAACACTGACTGCTGTTGTGTTGTGTTGTATTGTTCGTTTTAATAACCCTCTCACCATGCTGGTGTTAGTTAGGGATTACCACTCACTGCTGTAGGATTCTTCTTGCACCGTGGTTTCTACAAAGGGCAGAAGGGTTGATTTTTAAATTCCAGGCTGGTTTAAATCTGTGAATTAAAGTTGGGCGGATTATGCGAAATAACCTGTATCAAGATACTTACAAACTTAGTTAGAACCCGTGTGTGTCCTGTAGCTGGGTTTGCCCAGTCATATTAACATTCTCGGAGGAGAGCAGTAACTGTGCTAGGCTGACTCTAATAGACAAGAGATTAGCAGAGTTCAGTGTAACATCAGTCGTCTGTAACTTTCTTTGGTTATTTTTAGTCTCGATGTGAAGGTCGATTGGACAGACAAGTGCTATTTAAATTAGATCTAAACCAATATTCATTTTTCAGACATGATACTAAATACAAGTATTTACATGTTTATTTGTCCAACAACTGATATGCTAAGCCGATCTATATATATATTGAAACAAATCCAGTTACTTTTACGAATACCACTGTCAGGGACTTTTTTTTCCCATGATGCAGTGCAGTAATGTAGCTCTATATCAGTGGATCTGATATTACAAAACCAGTTTCTGATAATGAAAAAAGGCTTATTGGAAAAAAAATATCGGTAAAATGATTATCAGTCTGCCTTTAGTTCAAATTACTCTGCATGATTGGCTTTTGACTGACAAAAAAGCAAAACGTTAATCTAAAAACACAAAGTTTTTTTCTATTTATTTCCCTATTTTTAAACCCAACTTGTGCAATCAGAATGTAGTAAAGTAACAAATAAAATGTGAACGGATGCACTGTTACAGCAGGACAAACAACACGCCACATCTTGCCTGCAAAGATTTCCAGATTTTAATTTATTAGCCAGCATCACGTTTAAGCTCGCTGTTGCTATAGAAACGATAGTAGATTTGGAACATGTTCATTTAAAGCTGGGATTTGTCCTACAGCTGGCAGTGTAATCAGGGCCGCTGTCAAAGCAAACGCATCAACACTCGGCACCCAGCTAGCTGGTTTAGTTAGCGTTCAACTGTTTTGGAATGTTGTGTTTCAGGATATCAATTGTTTTAATGTTGTCATATTTCTAAACTTTACTGTGACTGTGACTGACTTTGTGAATGACAATAAGACGTTGTGCGGTGACTCTGCGGTCTCTACGGTGCGGTCACCACGGTCCAATCAGCGAGAGCTGCCTTTAAGGACGATCTCGAACTTCTCTGGTTTAATTTCTGCTGTAGCGTTTTGTAGCTAATTAATTTAATCCGTCATCGTAGATGCGTCTCATTTACTTTTATTACCAGTCTGGAGACTGCATTAGATTTAGCCGAGCTTTTAAAGGCAATCGTTTAATTATAATATAATGTAAAATCCTGAAGTCATTCAGTCTAACGTTGAAGTCTAACATTTTTGCACACAGTTAAAATTTATACAGTGAACGTCACTTCACGGCGTCTGTTTTTTAGGAAATATAACAACACTTTAATACAGTCTTGTTCAGTGAACATTATATTTTTCGATGACCTCCTTTTGTATTTTTACTAAAGTGTCCTTTAAATTTCAGCTTTTAAAAAAACAATTTCACCGCAATCAATCAACGGATGTTTAATTGTAGCTAAATATTAGCTAATTATAATCACTGCATTTAAAAATGTTGGAATGCGCCCACTATGTTAATGAAATAATATGTATATTTTCCCATGCCTTCGTCCCTGAAAGTAATAAATTAAGTCTGATTTTGCACAAATACTTTTGTATTATAAATATAGACGATATTGTGATAATCTAATGAATTTCGAATTAAAACTTCCCAATCAAATGTTTTATCTTACTTGTTTTTTTTAGAAACGTTCCTTTCTATATTATTATTATTATTATTGCAACTTGCTGTCGGTGATGGAGATTTAATTTGCACATTTGCCTGCATGACTTTAGGTAGTTTTCCTATGTTTATAGAATCTAATAAATGACATTGTTTAGAAATCCACACGCTTCGCTTGGATGCTTTCACTCGTTTGTCCGGGGTATTTTTTTTTCTTCCTTTTCTTCACAATTGTTGGGTTTTTTTGTAAAAAAAAAAAAAAAAAGGGGGGGGGGGGGGTCCTGATTTGATTTCTGGTGTGCGGTACATTTATGAATAATTCATTCACGCTGGTTATGTTATTACAATAGTTGTGTGGTGTGCAATGAGAACTCGCTGCAACTTTTATTGCCGGATTTAATGCGATTGCGAGTTCCAAACGATGCATGCAAACACCACGAGATAAAATGCAGGGAAAATTAGACTGCATATGCGAACCATAGATCAGGAACAAATGTGTACAGTCAGTCCATTATTACAGAATCGACTCAAAACCTCCCAGCAAACCAGCTGGTTCATATCCTTTGAAGGCTTTTATTAGCGTTTACACCGTTCACCTCAGTAAAATAACTCTAAACACTAACAGACTGTTTAACTAACGGCAGCACCAGCAGTGCGTAGCGACCACACAGCACACTTTATACTACACTACTGAACCAAACATTGCCTTTTATGGTAAAAACTAAAGAGGACGTCTTTCAATAATTTAAAGCGTTTATCAGTGGAAAGACGTGAGGAAAGAAAAACGAACGTGGCTTTTATTAGATCAGATCAGATCAGATCATTCTCCACAAAGTCTAATTAAAGGGTTAATCAGAGCGACTGGTCTTAAAGTCAGCTGAATGTAGTGGATTTTAAACATAAAATGTTTATTCATTTCTTTATTTTCCCCCTTTAAAGATTCTGTTCTAGTATTGGTCATTTTTCCTCAGATAGTTGTTTGTTTGTTTGTTTGTTTGTTTGTTTGTTTGACTTAGGTTGGGTTGGTTTAGGGTTATAGTTAAACTCTCATAATCAGATCTTCAGGCAGACAGAAAAAAGTCTGGACTCCAGAGCAGCTTTTATTGGCCGATAGGGCATTTGACTGACATATAAAGCAACCAATCGCGGTTTGGGTTCAGCGTCATGTTCAGAAGCCTGTCGATATTCCCACAATAACAATGCAACCATGAATGCTGTGCACCTGAATGAGTGAGAAGGTCAATGCTTAAGGTCCTAAACTGCTGGCAAGAAAGATCATTGGTTCAATTCCCAGCAGCACCAAGCGGCCATTAATGGTCCCCCACAACTGCTTGGTTAGATCAATAATCACACTGGTACTACTAATTAAACATCTCCGGGGGCCCCAACATGTGCGGGCCCCCAGAACCATCCTAATTCCTACATTTAGATTGGATAGAGTTGGGTTAGAATAAATTTGATTGGTTTGGATTGGGGTAGTTTAGATTGGATTAGGGTAGGTTGTTTAGTTTGGGATTTGTTTGGGTTTTGTTTTGGGTACTATAGGTATTGTTTGGTGTAGTATCAGTTTTGTTTGGGGTAGTTTCAGTTTAGTTTGGGGTAGTATGGGTTGTGTTTAGGGTAGTTTGGGTTTAGTCTTGGTTTAGTTTGGGGTAGTATAGGTTTTTTGGTTTGGTGTAGTATGAGTTTGTTTAGGGTAGATTGGGTTTTAGTTTGGGGGTAGTATGGGTTGTGTTTAGGGTAGTTTGGGTTTAGTCTTGGTTTAGTTTGGGATAGTATGGGTTGTGTTTAGGGTAGTTTGGGTTTAGTTTGGGGTAGTATGGGTTTTGTTTGGGTTTAGTTTGGGGCAGTATAGGATTTGTTTGGTGTAGTATGAGTTTTGTTTATGGTAGTTTGGGTTTAGTTTGGGATAGTATGGGTTGTGTTTAGGGTAGATTGGGTTTAGTTGAGGGTAGTTTGGGTTTTGTTTGGGTTGAGTCTGGGGTAGTATAGGTTTTGTTTGGTGTAGTATGAGTTTTTGGTTTATAGTAGTTTGGGTTTTGTTTGGGATAGTATGGGTTGTTGTTTAGGGTAGATTGGGTTTAGTTTTAGGGTAGTTTGGGTTTAGTTTTTGGGGTAGTATGGGTTTTGTTTGGGTTAGTTAGTTTGGGGCAGTATAGGATTTTGTTTGGTATAGTATGAGTTTTTGTTTATGGTAGTTTGGGTTTTAGTTTTGGGATAGTATGGGTTTGTGTTTAGGGTAGTTTGGGTTTAGTTGGGGTAGTAGGGTAGTTTGGGTTTAGTATGGGTTTTGTTTGGGTTTAGTTTGGGGCAGTATAGGATTTGTTTGGTATAGTATGAGTTTTGTTTATAGTAGTTTGGGTTTTGTTTGGGTTGAGTTTGGGGTAGTATTGGGTATAGGTTTTGTTTGGTGTTAGTATGAGTTTTGTTTATAGTAGTTTGGGTTCAGTTTGGGGTAGTTTGGGTTCAGTTTTGGGGTAGTATGGGTTTTGTTTGGGTTGAGTTTGGGGGGTAGTATAGGTTTTTGTTTGGGTGTTTAGGGTTTAGTTTGGGTTTAGTTTAGGGTAGTTTGGGTTTGTTTTGTTTGGGTTGAGTTTGGGGGTAGTATGGGTTTTGTTTGGGTTTAGTTTGGGGCAGTATAGGATTTGTTTGGTATAGTATGAGTTTTGTTTATTGTAGTTTGGGTTTAGTTTGGGATAGTATGGGTTGTATTTAGGGTAGTTTGGGTTTAGTTTAGGGTAGTTTGGGTTTTGTTTGGGTTGAGTTTTTGGGGTAGTATTAGGTTTTGTTTGGTGTGTAGTATGAGTTTAGTTTAGGGTAGTTTGGGTTTTGTTTGGGTTTGATGTTTGGGGGTAGTATAGGTTTTGTTTGGTGTAGTATGATTTTTGTTTATAGTAGTTTGGGTTCAGTTTGGGGGTAGTTTGGGTTCAGTTTGGGGTAGTATGGGGTTTGTTTGGGTTGAAGGTTTGGGGTAGTATAGGTTTTGTTTGGTGTAGTATGAGTTTAGTTTAGGGTAGTTTGGGTTTTGTTTGGGTTGAGTATGGGGTAGTTTGGGTTTAGTTTAGGGTAGTTTGGGTTCAGTTTGGGGTAGTTTGGGTTTAGTTTAGGGTAGTTTGGGTTTGTTTGGGTTGAGTTTGGGGGGGGTAGTATAGGTTTTTTGTTTGGTGTTAGTTTTACGGTTTTGTTTGGGTTTAGTTGCGGGTTTAGTTTTGGGTTTTGTTTTTGGGTTGAGTTTGGGGTTAGTATAGGTTTTGTTTGGTGTAGTATGAGTTTTAGTTTAGGGTAGTTGGGTTTTGTTTGGGTTGAGTTTGGGGTAGTATAGGTTTGTTTGGTGTAGTTGATGTTTAGTTGTAGTTTAGTTTAGTTTGGGTTAGTGTTTTAGTTTTTATTGTTTAGTTTAGTAGTTCTGGGTATGAGTTTAGTTTAGGGTAGTTTGGGTTGTGTTTGGGTTGAGTTTGGGGGTAGTTTGGGTTTAGTTTTGGGTTTTAGTTTAGGGTAGTTTGGGTAGTATGGGTTAGTTTAGGGTAGTTTGGGTTCAGTTTGGGGTAGTATGGGTTGTGTTAGGGTAGATTGGGTTAAGGTTTTGTTTGGTCTCCCACTTTTCTATTTATAAATGAAATCCTTTCAATAAACTTTTACATTCTCTCTCTTTCTCCGTTTCTGTCTCTCTTTCTTTCTGTATCTCTCTCTTTCTGTATCTCTCTCTTTCTCTCTCCCTTCCTGTCTCTCTTTCTTTCTGTCTCTCTTTCTTCTGTATCTCTCTCTTTCTCTCTTTCTGTCTCTCCTTCCTGTCTCTCTTTCTTCTGTCTCTCTTTCTTCTGTATCTCTCTCTTTCTGATCTCTCTCTTCTCTGTTCCTGTCCTTCTCGTTCTTTCTGTATCTCTCTCTCTTCTCTCTCTCTTATCTTTCTTCTGTCTTTCTTCTTTCTGTCTACCTTCCTGTCTCTCTTTCTTTCGCTCTTTCTTTCTGTATCTCTCTCTTTCTATCTCTCCTTTCTTTCTCTCTTTTCTGTCTCTCTTTCTGTCTCCCTTCCTGTCTCTCTTTCTTTCTGTCTCTCTCCCTTCCTGTCTCCCTTTCTTTCTGTCTTTCTCTCTTTCCTCCTGGACAGGTGAACAGACACTCAGACACGTTATCACACATCACTAAACTCCTGATGACGTAATCATCCCGCTAATAAATTGATATATTTGCGGCCACGTGGTGCCGCTGAAGTCGCGCGCCGCGGTTCCCCGTTCCGGTGATTTCTGCGGAGCGCTCGTGCTTTATTCTCCTCCCCACCCTACGCTCACCTCCACGTGTTGCGTTGTGTGTGTGTTGTGCAGTTCTGATCCGCTGCGGTTTGCGGAAGTGTGTTTAGCGGATTTGGATTGAATCTGAGTCTGGATTGATTGAACCGGATTGAAGAAAAAAAAAAAAAACCTACAAAACAGTAGATATCCGGCGGATCACCTGGAGAAGTGCAGAAGGTAGGACATGTTTCCCCACAGCACATAATCCCGGTTCCAGGAGCGCACTGATCGCGTCCCCTTATTAACAGCTGCAAACTGCGGTTCAGACACATCAGATTTACGGCATGTCGTCACTTTTCGGCTGAACTTTTCTTATTATTTGCTTTAAAAAGTCAGTAAAAAGTTATTTGTGTGTTTTTAAGATGATAGTTGATTTATCATTACTTTCTGTGGGGCAGCAGCGCCCTTCATTCTCTCTCTCTCTCTCTCTCTCTCTCTCTCTCTCTCTCTCTCTCTCACACACACACACACACACACACACACACACCACACAGATTAGTTTTTAAAGAGTTTACTGTGGAAGGCCAATTGTGACAGAAACAACAGAAAAGTGTTTAGTGTTTAGATTAAACAGAATCACAGTGACTGAGTGTTAAATGTTAAATGAAAACTTTAATTTCTAAATATAAATTATTGCAAAAATATTTTTTAAAATAGCCAGACAGATAGATTAGACAGATAGATATATTAGATAGACAGACAGATAGATAGATAGATAGATAGATAGGCATACAGATAGATTGGATAGACAGACAAACATTAAATACACAGATAGTTCAAATAGACAGACGGACAGATAGATAGATAGATTAGATAGATAGATAGATAGATAGACATACAGATAGATAGATTCAGATAGATAGATAGATAGATAGATAGATAGATAGATAGATGGATAGATAAATAAGCAACTTGATGTCAGCAGATGAGCATATAAAGTAAAAATCTTTATAATATTTATTTGGCGTCCACAGAAAATTCTTGGCTTTAAAACCCAGTTTTTTTAAACAGCCCTAAAGCCCCAGTGACAGCAGTATAAAGATAAAGACGGGGGTATGAAGAGTAAGTGGAGCGTGAGGCCGGGGCTGTTATTTCTGGCTCAGGGTGTGGATTCATGTCGTGACGCCATCACTTGCGTGGAGCAGGTGAACACATCCTCCCCCATCACCCCTTAGCTTTGCTTTTCATTAGGGGAGAAGGGGGGTAAATTACAGACATATGCGTCAGTGTGATTGAGAAGTGCAGGTAAGATGGAGCGTGAGAAAGATGGATTATTCATTCTGAGTTTCTAAAGCAAATGTTTTACAGTGAAAGTAGTAATAGAGACAAAATGGGTGGATGACAAAACTGAAAAGTGTTGTGTGTGTGTGTGTGTGTGTGTGTGTGTGTGTGTGTAATGTGGCTGTTACAGTGAAGCGTTAATGATGTAAAGCAATTTAGGGGTGTGCGTGGGGGGGAGGGGTTGTGGTTAAGGTGTTGGACTGCTAACCTGAAGATTGTGGGTTTGA
Organism: Bagarius yarrelli; assembly: GCA_005784505.1. Lineage (NCBI taxonomy): Eukaryota > Metazoa > Chordata > Actinopteri > Siluriformes > Sisoridae > Bagarius > Bagarius yarrelli. The sequence continues at coordinate 471,763 of VCAZ01000169.1, read as the reverse complement.
TTCCCAGCAACACCGAGTTGCCACTGTTGGGCCCCTGAGCGAGGCCCTTAACCCCCAGTTGTTCATTTCTATAAAAGAGATAAATGTAAGTCGCTCTGGATAAAAACGTCTGCCAAATGCTGTAAATGTAAAAGTAAAAGTACGGCTGGAGTATAATCATTTTTATAGTATACCGGTGCATTAAGCATTTTTTGTGCACATGACCGGAAGCGTGAAAGTCTTCTAACCTAACGTCCCTTTTCCAACACCTCCAAAATACTTTATTATATTCCGCTTTGTTAAAAACGAGATGAAAATATTGCACCCAGTCATTTCGCAGTTACCCCCTGCTGGATTGCAGAAAGTGTGCATGTCTAATTCAGCGCATGCTTTCCAAACTCGTATCCGTTAAGCCATTTAGTATTTTTAGAGTTCGTTTCTGGCCAAAAAAATGGGCTGAGTGAAGATTTGAAAAGGAAAAAGAGCAGTTTAGTCGTTTCTTTAACTGATTCTGTCGTCACTGCTGCGCCGGTGAAAACTGATTTCGATGTTTTTTAAGTTTGGAGAAACTCATTGATGATCATGCACAAGAAGTACAGAAAGTGAGTTACTGTCAAATTAATGAATAAAGCACGAGTGCTTACATCACAGGATGACGTCTGTAGAGCGGCTGTGCTTAAAAGAGAGAGGGGCAAATTTCATCGTCGCTGGAGCTCAGACGAGTGTGTGGGTGTGCATGTGTGTAAGAATGTGAGTAAATAAATAAATAAATAAATAAATAGTCAATTCACCTATAATGAGTAAATAAATAAATAATGAAATAATAAAACTTAATAATTAAATAATAATGATCCAATTGGCTTGCCATAGTTTTACAGTTTGGTCCAGTTTGTCAGTTTTTTTGGAGGAGAATCATAGCCTTATGGGTAATGGGGGGGGGTGTTAAGCACTGCTGAACAACAAAAAAATAATTCACACCTTTTTGAGAAAATGTTTTTTTTTTTTTTTTAAATAAAATTGATAAATTAGGAAAGGAAACGTCTTTACAATTAAAAGGACGACTATACGAAACAAATGGCAGCCATTAGACTCTTGTACGATTGTCTTGTACGTAACATGCGTTGAGAATTGTGCAGTAAATTCTGCATGCCTGACCAAACCACCAGCGTCTTGAGTGTGAACAGAAAGAGGAGTGTGAAAATTTCATCTGAAACGCGACAATAGCAGGTAACGTATGATAATTTTAACTTCACCGGCGGAAAGAAAATCAACTTATGGGACATTTTCAGTCAGGCTAAAAAAATGATTATATGGCTGCAGGTCTGAACTAAAATGAGTCGGGACGCTGCTGGCTGTCTGTGTGAGACGAGCTTACACAGAATTTCAGTGATGGAAGGTAACGACTTTAGATCGTCTGAACCAGCACTTAGAATCGCGGTTGTTTTCCCTGTTTTACAGTTGTGTTAACCGAAGAACCGGTATTGGTTTTTTTTTTTTTAATAAATATATTTATTTCCATATTACGCTCCGGAAAAACAGAAATACTAATAAAACACTGTCATATAGTGGTGGTCATTTAAACCACCACTGTGGAGTGAGACAGGGCAAAGACGCTCAATCAGCAACAAAGACACAACCCGAAAAAGTGCGGATGTTCTGCCTTTGGGAAAAGACTTCATTGTGTTTATTGGTTCCGCGGTTCTGTACATTTTAGCGTCACTCCTGCAGCATTTGCATAAAACAGAGAATCCTGCATATTTATGAGGTTATTGTCTGTAACCAATCAGCAGTTTGCATCAGACAACCGCACACCCCCTTATGTGTTATTCTTACAGCGTGAACATGCAGGAGCTACGTTTCCATCCAAACATGCAAATTAACATCCTAACCCTTACGTACAAAACTGGAAAAATCGCGTAAAACGATAAAAAAAATAAATAAAGCAAAACAAGTCAGAGAGAACCAAGTCGTCACTTCCTGATAAACTGGCACCAAATTTGAAAATGGAAAATGGAGGTGGCTGCGCGAGGAGACGCCGCGGTGGGCCTTTTTTCGTGTATAGTTAATGACTTGCGTCTCAGAACATGTCCTGTCATGTGATCTTGCTTGTTTGGGAATGCAGTTCTGCAAATTCAGATGTTCTCCATTTAGATCAGTCCGCCGGTTAGTCTGTTAATTGTCTCCCAAAAAAACACTTTGCCTTTTATTCGGGAAATCTATCCATCGTAGTTTATGCAAACTTTTTTTATTTTATTATTCACATTTTTTATGCGATTAGTCCAAAAATATCTGGATGTACCAATTCCGCCAATGAAGCCCACGTCTGTGCCAGACAGAGTTTGTATCGAGGGCCAGATAAAAAGTCATTTCATTCAATTCAATTCAGTTTTATTTGTTTAGCACTTTTTACGCTGGTCATTGTTAAAAGCAGCTTTAACCAATCAAAGAGATGATAAGATGCAAATGAGTCAGAAATCAGTTTGTCCCTGATCAGCAAGTCGGGGGTGACGGTGGCAAAGGAAAAACTCCCTGAGACGGAATAGGAATATCCCTATTTGCACACTTGATACTGCTTTAACCACCTGGAAAAAACAAACACGTGACCGTTGCCCAGATTCTTGCCCTGAAGCCCCGCTTGTCGTGAACTATGAGGTTGGTGGGCGGAGCTTACACTACAGACTTTTTTTTTTAAGCCATCAGTTCAGCCGTGGTGCAGTAGAGACCAACGCTCTCCTAGCCATCAGCTCGATTAGCAGAAGTTAAGACACTGGAAAGTAGCATGTGTATATGAGGAGAAAGCGTGGTAATGGCAACCGTGGATAAAAAAACCAAAAATGAATGATACGAGGTTTACAAAGGGAGAAATTGGGCAAAAGCAGCAGCTTTCACAACGGTTACCAGAAGATTCCAGTCACATGTTGGTGACGTAGCAGGTTTTGCTTCCCACCAGTAAAAACACAGGTCTTCAGCACAGCACCAGCCCCTGTGGGGAAGCGGTAACATGTCGCTTTATTCTCTGGAGCAGACATGTACCAGCAGACATTTGGCACATTCTCACCCACACAGTGGTTGTTCCTCATCACGTTAGCAAGACCTGAACAGGACGGGACGGGACAGCAATACTTACACCATCTATTTATTTTTTTTTTGACGATCACTTCTATTTTCCTTGTAGTGTCTGCATGAGGAAGGGGCGTGTCAGTCTGGATGATCATCATCACCACCAATCTGCTCGAGTTTTTTTTTTTTTATTTCACTCACTTCATTTATATCATTTGGCCTGTCCAGGGCAGGTGAGGATTAGAGGCCTTTCTCAAGGGCCCAGAAGTGGCAGCTTGGCATTGGTGACTAATCAGTAATCAAACATTCCACCCACTTTACTACCACTTTGAGTCTTTAGATACAATCCATCAGCTTCATTTCCTCTTCCTGTTTTAGCTTCAGGCTCATCATTTTCTCCTCTCCTCTCCTCTTACCCTCCCATGCTGTCTCTCGTTCTCCATCATTACCCCTCCCTCTGTCGTTACCGCCACTAGTTAGTGCATTTCATTACACGCAGCCCTCATTAGCGCATTTCTTCCTAATCATGCCTTTGCCTCAGCTCTTGTTATTAGGGTGTTCTTGTATATTGCACACACTGCTATTACTCATCTTACTCATTGAAATTCTTTAGTTTGTTGTCGGAATTTTACATTTTTTCCCCGTTATTTTTCTGTTGCACTCAAATGATTGAGTGACGTTTTTATCCAGGGTGACTAACGAGTGACACCAGATCCGGCTGAAAAGGAGAAATACAGAGAAACAAAAATAACCTGCAGTTCCCTAAATGCAAATATAATTACACGTTATTAGGTGTAATAGAACTCTTTAAGTGTTTAACAGGAATTCCTTTTTGTAAACAAAGGTTACAGACACACCCTTTTTATCCAGAGGACATGGTTGGTTTGCTTGGGCGCAGCCTGCGCGTTCGGAAAGGTCATTAAAACATGTATAGTTAATAACATTTCCTGCGAAGAAAGAGAAATTCGGGGCATTGTGGACGGCACAGGACCGTCTGGGTTTATATTACGCTTTAATGCCATGGGCTGCAGGAGCGGTTCACAACAGGGGGAGCCTGACCCACAAGGGGGCCTCAGCGAGCTTTGTGGGGGGTCACGTCATATTGCATTAGCTCATTTTATCCCCTGGTTGACCAAAAATGGACAAATTTGTACCTCGTCCTCCACAAAAACGAGCAGAGTGTCACTGATTCCCCGTCAGCAGCTGATGGTAATGACCCAGACATACTGGACCTCAGGTGAGGAAGCAGTTCGGGCCGTTCACGAAATGCAGGAAACACCAAAAGCGATAATATCATTAAATGTGAAGGGGCCCTAAAATATTTTCTTGGGCAAAAGGGGGCAAAAAAGTGTTTGGGAACCACTGAGCTACAGTAACTACAGCTCTCCTGGCTAATTCCTTGTGTTTAAATACTGATGTTTAGCTAACAGTACAATGTGTTATGGTTTAGTTATCAACCAATCACAGCATTCGGGGAAGTGGTTGCTCACTGGTTACGGTGTTGGACAGAAGTGTAAATGTAAGTTTTGGAATGCGCCCTCATTCAGAGCGACATGCATTTATCTCATGTTTACAATTGAGCAGTTGTAGTAAAGAGGGTTTAGGGCCTTGCTTGAGGGCCCAGCAGAGACAGGCTCGATTGTCCTGGGAAATTAATGTCCGAGTCTTTTCCAGCTTCCAGGCAGGAAGGACTTGACCTTCTCGATGTTTTGAGCTGCTCGACAATTCGAAATGGAATGAATGATGAAATGCTAGCAAGACTTGTGGAGTTTTATATGTTAGCCATTAGATGTCCTTCAAACTTTTGACAGTTTTGGCTGTCCCTCTGCTGTGCTCTACTACCCCCAGGTAGTGATGTCAGACCATTATGACCGCCCATGATGTCAGCACGCCCACGCCGACTGGGGACCCCCAAAAATCTGTTTTATTGGTAGTAACAGTGTGTGGAATGGGTGTGTGTGTGTTAGGGGCCCATCCTATTGAAACATGAGGGCCACATATTTGTTCAAAGGGCCCAAAATTGCAATATTCAGCGTGTCATACAGAGCCAATGAAAGCATTTATAGGTCGAACATCTTATAAGTAATTTTGGGGTCAGAGCGCAGGCTCAGCTATGTCAGCAATAAACAAAGTGATAGAATTGGTAGCTCAGTGTTTAAGGTGTTGGACTGCTGATCAGCAAATTGTGGGCTAAATTCCCAGGATACTAAAATGCTCTTGCTGGGCCCCTGAGCATGGCCCCTAATATTCAACATCTTAGTTGGATTACAGCGATTTAATTTTAATTGAGTGAGACTATTTGCCTTAATTTCAGTTCTGGAACATTGAATTTTAATATGTAGGCCAGGTTTTAAAATGACAGATTGAAGTATTTTAATATATAGAAATTCTGAACAAATTTCTAATGTACTTAAAAACTGGATATTTGCTGTCTAAGAATCCAGAACGGGGAAAACGTTAGATTTATCTCATTTACATATACAACTGAGCATTTGGGGGTTAAGGGCCTTGCTCAGGGGCCCAACAGTGGTAGTTTGGTGGAGTTGGGAATCGAACCCACAATCTTTGGGTTGGTAGTCCAACACCTTAACCATGAGCCACCACTTCCCCATAAATAAATAATAAATAAAGACTGTTCTGTGTTCGTGAATTGTTTTGATGTGTATTTTGAAACGGAATTTTGTCCTTTCAGTTGTTTGGCTGGTTTTTACTTAAACAGTGAAGGCTGTGTTGAAGTGTTCAAGCCTTACAACTGCCCAGCTGCCACTGTTGGGGCCCCTTAACCTGCATTCCGTTGCGGTGCAGTGTATCATGACTGACCCTGTGCTCGGACCCGAACACCCTTACACCAGCTCTCTAAATGTGGATATGGATTTTAAAAAATTCACTGTGCCATAATGATCACGTGACACACACACACACACACACACACATAGTATAAATAATATATATACTTTCTCCTGGTTTCGTTCAGCTGCCAGTTCACACCCACACACGTCCAAACAGGTGTGAGTGTCAGCGAGACGTGTATTACAGTATAAGTAGGAACTGATGGTACCTGCTACATCTCGGAAATCATATCATTAAGTAAATTACCAACATCTCTAATGAGCCATGACTAATTCTGGACTCACGCTAGTGCTGGAATCTTCCTCACACCGCACGCCACAGTAAATTCACAGCGCAGACAGATGGAGCGCCCGCCTCAGTCTCATTCTTCCACTTTAACCCCTCGTGGAGGAACAGAGGAAGGTGTGAAATCCTTTTGTTTGCACCGGATCACCTGAAGACCTCGTCCCCTCCCGTCTACGCCTGCAGCGATGGCCGAGGCTTCCTGCCACGCTATTGTTCACTCTAATCAATACCATACGCCGCTGCAAAATCGGGAAGGTTTTTGTTCCGCTTTTGTCTGTAATGCATCATTAGCTTATAATGCATGCTGATTGGGAGCAATTACCTGTTATTACCAGTCACACACGATGGTGTAATTGGACTAACGTGTGCGTGGTGGGTTAACATGTTGCACTGAAGAGAAGAGAGTTTTAATGATTTTATTTTATCGGATTTTGTATTTAGTCTTTAGTTCTGGTGATGATGATTCCTTCTGTCATGACCAAGAAGATAAATGTTCCTGTGATTAATATGACGTATTAAATTCCACGTATCCAAATTTACAGCACACGTCCTCATTAGTTTAAACCTAAAAAAATATGTACACTATATAAACCAAAGCATTAGAACGTCTGACCATAACAATAAATGTTTTTATCACCTTTATTCCCCCTATAATAATCTCCACACCTCCGAAAAGACTTTCCACTAGATTGGGTCATGTGACTGTGGGGATTTGTGTTCATTTAGTTAGATCAGGGACTAATGTTAAGCTTGAGGAGGTCTGGGGTTCAGTCAGGGTTCCAGTTCATCCCAGTGGGGTTGAGTCAGAATCAGGACTCCGTACAGGACATGAGAGTTTTTCCACTCCAATCAGAACACAGCATGTCTTCTTGGAGATCAGGGGTTTTGTATTGTCATACAAGAACATACATAGACAAGTGTAAACACACTTATGTGGGTGTGTAAGTAAGATGTCCACAAACCTTTGTTAATAGTGTGTGTGTATAGATGTATCAGTAGGGCAGTGGTGGCTCACATGGTTACGGTGCCAAGTTGTTGAATGGAAGACCTTGAAGACCTGGGTCTGAACCCCACCGCCACCAGTCCACCACTGTTGGTTCTTAACCTTTCCTGCTCCAGGGGCGCTATATTATATTCTGTGTGGTGAATCCAGGTCTGTGCAGTGTTACAGTGGGTCAGTGGTGTTCGACTGCTGATCAGAGCATCATGGGTTTAATTCCCAGCACCACCAGGCTGCCACTGCTGGGCCCCTAATCAAGGCCCTTAACCCTTAACTGCTCAGATGGATAAAAAAAATAGATATATTTGAATCGCTCCGGATTTCAATGCCAGAAATGTGAAATGTGCCTTTTAGTCAGAGATAAAATAAATCTAAACGAACGCAGATGTTTATGATCGGATTAATGACACCGAAACCTCAGCGTGAAAACATGAATCAAAAAAAATGAGCAGCCAGATACATGATCAAACCCTGCTCAGGCTCTACTCACTGATCTGACTGAACTCTGTGGGTGTTTCTCATTAATGAAGCCCCTAATGAGTGGGTGTGATTGACATTTCAATGTTTAAGACTTCGAGTCGGCTTCGATGCGCAGGGCTAAAATAAACACACCCTTAAATTGAGACTGAAAAAAACGCACACTCCCAGGCTACTGGCGTTAATTAGCGAAATACAACTTCAGACATTTCGCCGGCTTGATATCTGGCAACGGATAGTGATGTCATCGTTTTATCTTGTATGTAGTCAATACTATAGTTTTAATATAGTTTATTATAGTGACTTTTCCTTATTCCTCTTATTTTACTTTTAAATCTTTTTTTATTCTTTATGTTAACTTTATTACTTTCATTAACACAGGTGGTCATAAAAGCAATTTGTACATGCCGTACTGTGTGTAATCGTGCGAATTTAATGATCTGATGGCTTAAATAGATGACTTTATTAGAAAAGGATCTCTGATTAATGAGACAAACCTCATTAAAGAACTAAAGAAGATCGAAAGAAGATCTAAAGCAATGGACTGGACCTACAGACACTGTTTAAATTGTTTGTGATCCATTTTATTAAATGCGTGTGAACCAAGTGGAAAACAGAACCGTTACAAACAGGAAGTGGAGGTTTTTTGTGGGCATTAACAACAACGTGACATCGTCATTTCAGCAGCTGAAGTCATTACTGTGTGTGTCGTGGATTAACAACATACTTTGCCTGAACTGTTGTTATATCAGTGGTCGGAGGTTTATTGATGAGACATTTTTAATGATTTTTGTTTATAAAATATTTCAATCATCTAAAATCTACAACATGACTGAACTGTATATATTTTAATCTACAGGAAGTAAGATTAAATCATTTCCTAAAGAAGAAAAAACGCAGCTCCGATTAGGGGTCGACTGATATGTTTTTCATGGCCGATGCAGATTATTACACATCCGCTAACTGCTATTTTGAACCGATATACACACACACACACACACACACTGAGCTGCTCAGCATGCCTTTCAGTAAGACTGCTTCCTCTCTTGTCATAAATTGCAGAGAGTTCACTAAAAACACGCTTACTGGAGACTGACGGATGCTCATCAGCGCCAAATAGCATGTTTTAAAATAAAATTATTTTATTGGAAAATTGTAAATGGCCGATACAGAAATGAATAAAAATATGTAATATTGGTACAGATAATCGGAAAAGCTGATAATCGTCCGACCCCTATTTCAGAGTAGATAGCATAGACATGGGTCTGATTTTGTTTTTCACAGTTGAACTAACTAGAAATAAGTAAATCCAAATTCACATGAATTAAATAACCGGATCCTTCATATGACTCCCGATATCCCACCATTTAGTTGTTATAAGTAGTGGTGGTAACTAGTAGCTAGTAACTGTAGCTAAGTGAGTTGTTTAGGAAACTTCCTGGGTACCGATTCATCTGAACCGTTGAATTCAGCAGATCTGTCTGACCCATACCAATAAGTCCAAGGATCCGGTGGATTTTAAGGATTTGTTGAGTGCCCTTTTGGTGGTAACAACAGTCAGGATCCTTACTGACTCAAGTGACTCAAAAAACTCAAGAGACTCGGATCCGTCCCATGAGCGATTCAGAAGAATTTAACCCTGTATATGGATTTGAATTTCTCATCTTTAGAAATCATTTTCAGTTTAGGGCTGCGTTCCAAACCACACAACACACACTAAGCAGTCGCTCAAGGTGAAGTGACGCATTCACAGCATTATAGAAGTGATGATATTCATTTATTGAGCTGATGGAAAAGGCAAACGTTGTGAACCATTTTTTTTGTTTTTGTCTCGGATGCTTGAAACAAATAAATGTCCTTGAAGGCAAAAAAATGAAAATTTATCACTCTTTCTTTAACCCATTCTGTTTGCATTCTCTCTCTTACATTTCCTGCGCTCTTTGTCTTTTTGTCTATCTTGCTGTCTCTCTCTCTTTTTTTTTTTGTCTGTTTCGCTCTTCACTGTCTTTTTCCATCTTTTTTTATATCTCTCTCTCTCCTCCTCCCCTTTGTCTTCTTTTCTGTGTGTACCTCTTTCTATCTCTCTATCTGCCTGTATCAAACCCTCTGGGTTTTTTTTGTCTGTCTTTGTCACTCTCTGCCTATATATTTTTCTCTCCTTCTTCCGGTCTCCATTCCTGTCTATACATGTCTTTCTGTCTGTCGGTCTCTTTCACATGCTCTCTTTTTCTCTGTTACTTTCTATTCCTCCCAGTCTGTCCGTCACTTGCTCTGTTGATATTCAGTGTGATCTTTGGTGTGTGACTTATGTACACAGATTTACCCCCAGTTCCCACCCCTTTACCCCGGGGCAGTTCGGAGTGACTCAGGATTTTTAGATTATACAGTTATATCTTACTCAATAAACACAACAATTATATATTTGTAAAAAAAAAAAAAAATTAAATGATTGTTAATGTTGGTTCCTGAGCTTTTAAAAATAATTCAGGACTATTTTTTTTAGTGTATGAGGGGATTGCGTCATCCGCTCTGTAATTCGGTACGCTTTACCCTTAACCCACACGCCGCAGTGGTAGCTAATGGAGTGTGTGGAGCACGGTATCTCGTAAAACCTGACACAAAAGGTGCAAGAGCGAGTGAAGATCCGGGGAGTGGTTAGCTCTGAAGCTCCAGGACAAAGAAAAGCCCTTTTTGTTAGGACAAGATGTTTTTGGTGCTGTGTGACGCACTTAAGGCGCGCTGCTTTTGTCTGTTTCCCAAGTGGCGAACCAACAGTAGTTCAAGTGAATAATGTGTTTGCAGTTTCACAAACAGAACTGACGACGTTAGTCGGAAATAAAGGAGTCCTAACGGAGAAATCCGAAATGTCGGGAATGGTGGGAATAGTTTTTTAAAAATAATTACAGTGGAATCTCGGCATACCATTGCCTCTTTTATGAATTTTTTACCTTAAGAATTGAAGTTTTGCAAGAAATTTGTGTCTGCATACAAAGCATTTTGGAAATATGAACAAATTATTGAACTAAACCGAACGCTGGCCATGTTACCCGTACGCCTGGTAGTTCCTTCAGACTTGTTTGCGTCAGTGGAAAAGCCAACCAAAGCAAGTTTTTGAATTTGTAAATGTAAAAATGTAAATGCCTTTATTTTCTTCTAAAGCACGTGAAATGCTCTTTTCGCATGTCCCATCTTAGTAAGTTGGGGGTCAAAGCACAGGGTCAATGCTATGATACAGGAGCAGGAGAGGTTAAAGGTCTTGCTCAAGGACCCAACAGTGGTTGGCTTGCCTGGTGGTGGGGCTTGAATCCAGGTATTTTTGGTCTCCAGATCAGCAACTCGGTGGCCATTTGCGCCACCACTGCCCCTAAAGAATTTAAAGAATTTGTTGTTTTGTCAGCGAAAACTGTTTTCATAGAGATGACTTATGATGTCGCTTTCATCATCAGTTTAAAAGCTACATGATTTTCTGTGCATTTTGTTTGTTGCCAGTTTGGTTGCATGGCCCATTTTATTTGGGCAGGTCGGAGCATTCGTGTCAACGGTATTAGATTTTTTTTATTCTATGTATACTGCGGCATGTAAATAAGTGCGGAATGTAAATAGCCCGACATCCCTATTGCTATCGTGTCTTCTAGTCAGGCTACCAAAATGTATTCCAACCCTTCCTGTCAGGTTATGTCATAGTAAGAGAGATATATTACAAGGCTTCTGCATTCCCTCATAAATATAGTTATGTAATAATGTCTGTAATTTTCGGGCATTGAGAAGCCATTAGCAATTAACCTGCCTGCAGTCCAGATCTTTCCCCTATGGAGAACATTTGGCACATCATTAAAACAAAAAGTACGTCAAGAAAGGGACCAAATTCCAAAACCAAAACTCCAAATTTAACGTTAGCCCAGTTTGTGTGTAAATGTGTAAAATGTCTCAGTTTAATCATTTATGTTATTGATGCTTTATTGTGACTAAAATATTGACTCGTGATTTGAAAGTATTTTCATTTTTATTCATATTTTAAAAATTCATATTTTAAAAACGTCCCGACTTTTCTGGAATACGGGTTGTATTAAATGAAGCCCTTGTTTGTTTTTCTATAATAACCACCTATTTAATAACTATATTGTGAAATACTGTGTTATACATCTGTGAAAATTATTGTAAAATTACTTGAAGCGTGAAACTAAATTACTCATACTAATGAAAATGAATTTTGGTCATACCGCTCACGCCTGCTATTTATTTAATATATGACCTCATTTGTGTCTTTCCCATATGGTTTTATATTTCGCAATTTGTTTATAATGTTGGACATTATTATATTTCTATAATATAATTGGGTAATGTTGGTAATATTTACGTGTCACTGGAACAAATTATCTGTGTTAAAATTATTTCTCATATCAAAATTGTTGTCTTCAGAACTCGCCTCCAGAACTACATAGATAAGGTTCTGCTGTAATGCTGATCACTTTACTAGCAGTTTTATTTAATTGTTAATAATGAGGCCTTTTTTTCAGTTTAGGATCTCAAAAGTTTCGGTAAGTAACAGTGACAGTATAAAAGGGTCTCTGATCTGATGGTTAAATGTCAACAGAGACACATTCATTGGTTAGTCTGGTGTTTTCCTCTCGTTCTCACCGCTTTAAGCCTTTGTTTAATGTCGCCGGTTCCAGTTTTTCAATCTGGATTACAGTGGGATTTCCTTACCTAGTGGAAGTGGTGGCTCATGGTTAAGGTGTTGGACTACCGACCCGAAGATTTGATTCCCAGCTCCGCCAAGCCACCACTGTGGGCCTCTGAGCAAGGACCTAAACCCCCAATTGTTCAGTTGTATAAATTGGACGTCTGCCAAATGCTGCAAATGAAAATGTAAAGCGATGAAGCAAAGCAACAGCTCATATGCTCACCACCGCACCTACCCACCCCCACCACCCACACTCACACGCTCAAAAGAGACATGCGTTGGCATACGGTAAATCACTGACAATCGTGATTTGGGTTATCAGCTGATCAATAGGAGCGATGAAACGGAGTAATTAAAAGCGAGGCCCGGTTCCGATCACTCCTAGCTGTTTAACCGGCTGTTGTTGATATTGTTAGACAGTGGACGACATTCCAGCTTGAATTGTCCACATGTTGTGTTTGTACAACAATACAGCGTCTGTAGAACAGGAGAACATGTGCATGTGTTCCTGTTTACTGAGGCTTTAAAGTACTCGGACTTACACACACACACGACTCGTTATTACAAACAGACTGGCCAGACTTGTACTGCTCCGTCCTCACTTCCTGTCCTTGTTTGCATGCTGTAGTGTGGCTCAGTGTTTTGCATGTCTGTACAAAGACTCGATGGAGCTCACATACATTCAGGAAGTGACTGAAAGGAAACGTGGCTCCGTGTGCTATTTGTGTGTTTATATATAGATGCGCATTTATGTTAGAAATGTACCTGTGTATGTGTGTGTGTATATGTGTTTAGAGAATGATAGAAAGCTGAAAAGGGGGGATGGCGGTTCCACAGAGAAAGCAAGGGGTCAAAAGGGTGAGTAGATAATGAAGGGGCGGGGTATGGGCTGGATTTATAACACTGGTTTGCCTACACCTGCTCCTGGACAGGATTAGCACAGCCGCGCTGTTTAGAGTGAACAAAACAAAAAAACGCAAGTGTCTGCACTTCTAACTGCCGTTTGTGTTTAAGCTTTACTAGACCGTGTAGAAAACTAGAGAGAGGCAGAAAAAGAGAGAGAGAGAGAGATAGAGATGGGGGTAAGGGGGGGGAGTGAGACGCAGAGACAGATCTCTCTATCCTTCCACCCCTGAGGATCTCTCGGTGCACACTCAGCTGTTTATGGTTAATGAGTTCCTGACGATTACTGTACCTCTGAATCACACACACTCCTCGTAAACATCATTTCTGCTTTCTTCATCGTTCATAACTTCAGTGTTTGAGGAACTCAAACTGGACTTTAAAATTTTGTAAATGTGCATTCAGTAAAGGGAATAACGGCATTACTTTTGTCAGTAACGAGTAATAACACGAATGACTGTTTCCCCTGTTACAATGCCGTTACCGTTAGTGACAATAACGTGCAGCGTTACAATAATTGAGCTCACTAAAGCGGTTTTTATCTTCGTATCCACAGAGCGGTGCGGCTCTTCACACACAAGCACGTGCACAGTTGCACACCAGCATACTACTACTTAAGTATATACAGTGCCTTGAAAAAGTATTTATACCCCTAGAACTATTTTACATTTTGTCACTTTACAACCACAAACTTAAATGTATTTTATTGAGATTTTATGTAACTGGTGGTTTTCAAAATGTTCAGCAAATATAAATCTGAATTTGTGCATTTGTATTCTGCCCCCCTGTACTCAGATACCCCTGAATAAAATCCAGTGCAATCAATTACCCTCAGAAGTCACCTAATTAGTTAATAGAGTCCACCTGTGTGTAATTTAGTCTCAGTATAAATATAGCTGTTCTGTGAAGGCCTCAGTGGTTTGAACAAACAGCATCATGAAGACCATGAAACTCCCCAGACAGGTCAGGGATGAAGTTGTGGAGAAGTTTAAAGCAGGGTTAGGTTATAAAAAATATCCAAAGCATTAAACATCTCAAGGAGCACTGTTCAATCCATCATCCAGAAATACAAAAAAGTATTCCACAACTGCAAATCTAGCAAGACATGGCTGTCCACCTAAACTGACAGAGCGAGCAAGTAGAGCACTGGTCAGAGAAGTAGCCAAGAGGCCCATGGGCCAGAAGCTGCAGAAATCCACAGCTCAGGTGGGAGAATCTGTCCACAGGACAACTATAAGTCGTGTACCACACAAATCTGGCCTTTATGGAAGAGTGGCAAGAAAAAAAATCCATTGTTGAAAGAAAGACATAAGAAGTCCTATTTGCAGTTTGCCACAAGCCATGTAGGGGACACAGCAAGCGTGTGGAAGAAGGTGACCCTAAACATACAGCCAGAGCTACAGTGGAAGTGGGGGTTTGGAGGCTGAGCTTAAGCTACTGTGCAAAGAAGAATGGGCAAAAATTTGATAATGTAACACTGGAACAGTGTTAATGTTATTGTATTTTTATATAGTTATTAAACTATTTGGCTTGTGGTTTTTATTAAAAAGTCGTTGATCTAAACCTAAAAAACAAGTTTCCCGTAAATAATCTTAAGACGGGGGAAATCTTATAAATGAATTTTCTGGAAGGTATGAATAAAGCTAGGGTTAACCTGGAAAAGCAAACACAATGTGGGTAATGTCCGTTTCTCTCTCCATCTTTTTCTCTCACTCTATCACCCTATTACTCTCTCTCTCTCTCTCTCGCTCTCTTTATCTCTCTGAGCTTCCACTTTTTTTCGCTCGTCCTCCTGACCCTTGGTGACACACTCTAGGTACAGACTGCAAGAGACAGACAGACTGATATAGAAAAACAGATAGGGAGGCTAACAAGGAGAAATCCGACAGAAAACAAGTGAGGCAGGGGGTGACGAAACAGATAGACAAAGAGACAGACGGGTAAATTAGTTCTTTCTCTTACATGTTGTTTTTTCTAATGTTGATAATATCTATCATGTCTTTATTCCTATGGTTCTTGTTTTATGTATACGGTCATGCCAATAAAGCACATTAAATCGACTAGAACAGACAGACAGGGACAGAAAGCCTGTGAGCAGAGAACTAGAGAGAGACACAGAGACGGAGAGAGAGAAAGCAATTGGAAAACTGACAAGAGATTGAAAGACAGACCGATGAAAACAAAGAGAGATAGATGAAAGAAAGACAGCGAGAGAGACAGAGCAGAAGAAACATCTTATTAATGAAAATAAATTCTGTTAAGCAAATTAATAAAAAGGCTAAAATTGTCGTCTCTAAGTGGAACATTCCAGAAAAAGAAGGAATTTTATTATACATGTTTATTAATTTATTTATAACTTACAACGTTACTGAGTTCATAAATCTATCCGGAGTCCTATTTAATTATTAGTTGAAACAGTTTCGAGCTTGGGAAAGTTTGCGAAAGTCCGCTGCTTTTAGTTTCAAAACATTTCTTCTATGCTAGCTAACTAGCTGACTAATGAATGAATTGTGTTTTAAGTGTGGCTGCGACCAAAACTGCATCCTTCCATATTATATAGCATATGAAAACGTGTAGTGTGTTCGAATCGTTAGTGTGCAAAAACATTATACGATCGGTTCCCTATAAACTTCTACTTCTGTCCGGATCTCAAGTGCGCATACGATGTACACTTCACTATCCCATGAGCACACAGGAGAGACGACTCGTCAGATTTAAAAATGGCGGAAGGTGGTGACGCTGCACTTTTTAAGAGCTTTAAGTAGCTTTTCATACTTTCAGAAAAAAAAAACTTGCTCTTTGTGGTTAAATTGCACTCGTTTAACATCGTTTAAGTTATACATTCTTTTTTTTCTCCTTCGGGCGGTTCCCTTTTAGGGGTCACCACAGCAAATCATCCGCCTCCACCCAACCCTATTTTCTACATTCTCTTTATGTACACCCACTTACTTCATGTCCTTGTTTATTGCATCCATATGCTTCCTCTTTGCTCTTCCTCTTCGTCCTCCTCCTCTCCTCCTTTGACCAACAGTAGCCCAATTTCCACAAGCAACCCTGTAGGTTAACGGCGCCGGTGGTGGTCGTTGTTAACTTGCGCCTCGACCAATCCGGTATGAATGACCAAGAATAATTCGCATAGTTAGATGTGGCAATGTTTTGTCAGATGCCCTTCCATGTAGTAGACACAGCAAACACGTGGAAGAAGGTGCTCTGGTCTGCAAAAGAAGAGGCTGCAAAAGACTGGGAAGGAGATTTACTATCCAGCAGGACAATGACCCTAAACATACAACCAGAGCTACAATGGAATGGTGTGGTTTAAAGAATAGTCATGTGTTTAGAATGGCCCATTAAAGTCCATCAGGTCCATCCTAAAGACCTGAAAATTGCTGTTCCTGACACAACCCTCTTTATTTATCCAGGCTTGGGACTGGCACCGAAGTCACTGGCTAGATTATTCAAGCTCTACATTATCACACTTTAATATGTGACGTGACTTTAACAACATGACGAATGAAGTACATCTAAATTTCAATCATACTACACATAATTATAAATAGAACCTACTTTTTTTTAACGCTCAGAAAGTACATACTAACTCAAATGTAGAACTAGCAACTTTGGACACAGCAAAAGTTACACTGGTAACACTAACACCAGCCTGTCGACTAGCTTGCTGATAATGAATCCTTCTTTGTGGCCACAGAAAAGGCGAAAGAACAAAACTAAACTCTTGAGAAGATCAACATTTACCTCAGATATGCTAATATTTTTTCCATGAAAAGCTTCTGTAAAGCTGAGATCAGGCTTATTACAGTTAGCATTGACATCCAAGCTAGCTTCTGTCAGTGTAGCCATATTGTCAATTTCCTGAGCAACAGTGTATCAAAACCCACAATGCATTGCAGTACAAAAATGATGAACTGTAGTGTAGGGGCAATTTGCAGTTTATAGTGAATAGGTTCTGGGGTGTGATTCGATCCAAGATGGGGTTAAAAGCCTGTTATTCGTTATGATGGTAAAATTGTTGAGTCGACCAATTTTTTTAAACGTTGAAAATGACATGTAAAGTGTGTGTGTCTGTGTGTGTGTGTGTCTGTAGCGCAAACAAGGTGTGCATACATGATGATCAAAGCTGTGTAAGATCACTAAGGCTGAAGCTGATCTGGGGGAGGAAACAAGCGTCTGTGTGTGTGTGTAAGGGGGTGGGGGGGGTCAGGGTAAGAAAGGCCCTCCAGCCCCCCATGACGTGTCCCTGGGGATTGTGTGCGGCTTCCCCCTCCACACTAAACTCACGGATTAGGCACCTCCCAGCTCAGACATGGATACAGACAAGCGCATTGACCGTGTCTGTGTGTGAAAGTGTGTGTGTTTATGAAGTACCCTTGATCTTACGAGCTCCTGCTTTTCCCTCCCTTTCGCTTGTCAAATTGCACCCAGGACAAAAAGCATTTTTTTTTCTCCAAATGCTAAAATGCACACAATTACTGCCTTTTTTCCCATCATGCTTTTCTGTCCCAGTGCCATGTAATTCTGCCTTCTAAACAATAGCATGTTTTCTACAGGAGAAATGGTGCAATTGCTCATCTGCACAAACATATTGTGCCTTTTTGTCTGTTTGTGTGAGCTGTCCGTGTAGTGCATACTTTAAACAAGGACACTTATTTTGCCACCTAGCCGGTCGTGACCTCGGTGGCGGTTGCCTCTGCTTAAATCCCTTTGCCGTCTGTGGATGAGAGATAGAGTGAAACTGCAGGATTTGGGCACAAATCATCTCCAGAGCAATAAGATGTGGGATGTGTGCTTAACCTTGCCTTTATTTCCTAATAAATCCCGCTGTCTCTCTCTCTCTCTCTCTCTCTCTCTCTCTCTCTCTCTCTCTCTCTCTCTATACATCTGACTCTTTGTCTTATTCTTTCTTCCTCCTACCCGCCATTAGCTATATTCTTCAGGACAGACTGAAAGACAGACTAATAAAGACAGATTGATGAAGAAAAGAGAGAGAGAGAGATAGAGACAGATATGAAGCAATTCAATTAGACAACCACAGAGACAGAAAAAGTGTGAACATGATAAGCAGAGCGATAGATAAAGAGAGAAAGGGACAGGGAAAGAGACAGAAAGCAGTATATATACAGACAAGAAAGAGGGAAACATGTAAGCAGGCCAGAATGAGAGAGAGACAGAGTGATAAATAATGAAGAAAGAGACGGAGAGGGATAGAGAGAAAGAGATAGTAAAGCAAATAAAGCAAGAAAGAGACAGACAGACGACAAAGCAAAAAGACATAAAGAGACAGCCAGTAATAGAGTAAAAGAAAAAAGAATGGAGACTGAAATGACAGAAATGTATTTGTCTTTTATCTGTCTTTATCTCAGAGACTCTCACTTAAATTTTCCCCTTTTCCACCTCTTCTGCCTTTCTCTTTCTCAACTGTACATTCTCTGACTCTCAATCTTTCTGTCTCTCTGTCTATGTACTTTCTTTTTTTAATCGTCTACCACTCCCTGTCTGCCTCCAACATTATAGTCACCTCTTCTTCCTGCTTTTTTCTCTTTCTAACTGTCCCAGTTTCTGTCTTCCATTTCTTTCTTCCTTTCCTTCTTTCTTTCTTTCCCTCTTTCTTTCTTTCCTTTTATGAACTTTAAATTTGATCTAATTCAGTCTTTTTTTAGTCTCTCTGTATTTTTTTTCTATATTCTTTTCTTTTCACATTTCCACATTAATCTCTTTCCTGTGTAAAACTTTTAGCTGTCTTTGGGGCCATTCACACGTCGCACCTAAAAACAAGTCTTTTCAAAGCGATTAGTTGCTTGCGCTCCGGAGGTGTATGTCGTTGCTAAGCAACCATCACCTGCGACCTCCATTACAACAAAGAAATTTCAGCAATGGATTTCCACCCTTGCTGTAACTCTGCTAGAAAATTTATTTATGAAAAAAACCCAGAAAAACACAATGCTGAGGTTTTAGTGTGATGGAAATGGTGAGGAAGCCGATTGGTTGATTCCGGTCACATGTCCCGTGGCGTGCTTGTGGCATTCCATTAAAAAGTTAAGATATTTTTATCGTAAAATCCATTCCCACACCATGATCTCCAATCTGATTGTCTGATCTGATCTGATCTGATCCGTCAAATATCACATAGTACTTGGGTATGTACTACATATGGGTAAGTATGTACTGTACTTCCCGATTGTTTAAAAAAAGAAAATTTTCTTTAATGTGATTACGGGTAGTATGCATAACATTTGGATCTAATACATCTGCCATGTTGATATTGTCATGTGACATGCAATGTCACTGTGGCCTGAATTAAAACGTATATCCATGTTGCAGAATGCAGTTTTATTAAACACAATAGGGCAGTTCAGAAGAGTAGGCATTGAATGGGCAGAAGTCGGTACACGGATATCCATGAGAACAAATCCAAAACACTAGACGAACTCGTTAAACCAAAAGCCGAGCAGAGATCCGATGATGGGAAAACAGAAACACAGAGTGAGCGCTTAGCAAAAGGCTAGCTTATTTGGTAATCAAACTGGAAGTCAGACAGGAAGTCCACAGAGGCGGCTGATACTCAGGTCACAGCGCCCTCTGCTGGTGGGAGGGCAATAATTGACAATAATTCAAAAACACGAATTATGTTATTTACAAAACCAGTCTTTTTTCCTTTGATTACTTCAAGCACTTGAGGAGTGCCACGTCGCCGCTTTCCACCACTTTTACATATGGTAAGTCGTCTCTTCCGCGGGATAATGGGTTATTAAAGTGTCCATCGTATGCGCACTTCAAAATTATTCGGAAACTTCTTGCGTAGGCCTGGGTGGTATATCGTTAACGCAGAATAATTTGTCAACTGTGTTGCACTTTTTTTATTCTGTGTATATAAACACATGTAAATAAGTGGGTGTGCAGCACGTGTGAGCCTGAGCGAGACCAGGGCTCGCAAAATAGCTAGCCCAAAATTCCGGGGCTATTGGGTCTTTCAGTCAGGCTAACAAAATGTATTTTTTCTTCGTATGAGATAGTCTGACGGGAAGGGCGGAGATACTTTTCAATGCTTTTGCATTCTCTCACAAATATAGTTGGCTGTAATTTCCGGGCATCGGGGAGCCACTGGGGTATTACAGTCACGTTCACATGCACGCTGGCTTTTACTTTCACTTTTAATCTGCAAGCGTGCAAACTGTGTATAGGGAACGGCAGCACCGATTTTACAAGATTTTTGACAGTTATGCTGCAAAACTGTTGCTCATCAGTTCCTCAGACATCATCCTGTCAGTCATTACTAACAAAAACTGACGTGTGTTTGCCTGAAGGACGACCAGGAATTTTTCAAATTTTGATAGATCTAAAGACGCTGCCAGTGAGACTGAGGGGAAACGCCGAGAGTTCGGAAAGACGCTGAGTTTGGAAAGAAAACCATGGAGAATAAAAAACTAACAGATGAAAATTTAGAGTGTTTAGATATTTATATTTTCAGATTTAAGATTTTTCACCGTTATTTAAAGCGGTATTTATTTTGTACCTGTGAAAAGATGTTAATTAAGGAAGGTTAATAATGATAATGTTTGTTCGCATAACGGCGACGTGACGTACAGTGGAATAGTAAATTATAAATAGGACTGAATAAAAGGACCAAAGTAATAGTAGTTTTTATTTCTGAAGCATTTCATTTTATTTATTAACCTATTTTGATTTATTAATAATTAATTCATGATTTATGTGGTTGAATTAATAGCTCAGTGGTTGTTCAGTGGTTATGATGTTAGGATACTAAATGTAAATGTCTTTATTTGGTCACACATACTTTTTACAGCTGAGTGAAATTTGTTTCTTTGCATATCCCATCTTAGTAAGCTGGGGCTCAGAGCGCAGGGTCAGTTATAATACAACTCCCCTGTGGCTGGCTGGCTGGTGGTGTTGGGGCTTGAACCCAGGTTTTCCTGGTCTTCAGATCAAGATAAGATTCAAAGAATCACATCACAGCTCCTGAATAAAGAGGGGAGAGTCTAGAGTTTGATGGCCACAGGTATAAATGATTTTCTGTGGCGTTCCGCGGTAGACTTTGGTGGTCTCGGTCTTCATGTTGCCTGAATCCTCAAGGCTCTGTTTAGCAGGAAGATGAAAGCATTCTCCACTCCGATGGTTGATAGACGAACTGCAGAGGGTCTTGGAATGGTTCCCCGAATGTCCATACGTGTTTAAGGACCAGTCTTTCCAGCAATGATGTGTGAGGTCAGGGTCACTGGCCTGTAGTCACTGTTCGTCCTTGGTTGTTAGTACAAGGCATGATGTTTTCCACAGGTCTGGCACAACTTAGGCTGGCAGTGGTGGGGCTTGAACCCACGTCTTCCTGGTCTACAGATTAACAACTCGCCACTTTAACTATTTAAGTCACCATGGCCCTGCTGTTGGAGGATTAGGGTTTGACTCCCAGCACCACCAGGTTGCCACTGTCTGCCAAATGCCGTAAATGTAAATAATATTACTCATACCGTGAAATGGAATCTTGCACATACTGTCCACCCCTATTTTTCAGTTCTGTACTAAGAATTCATTTATACTACTCGCCTCACATGCTATATAGATGGGGCCTTTATCTGTTTTCTACTCTGACTAGTTGTTCCACAATCCCCTGCACAGGATTTTCACCTGTAAAATAGGAAAGGAAAGAGGCATTAAAAAAACCCTCTTTGCTTCACTGCGGTGTGAAGGAAGCTCTAAATCCTCAAGTCTTTCTATTCCTCTTCTCTGCTTCTCCTGATAAGTATTCTCATTTTCTCTCTGTACCATCTCTTTCTCTCTTTCTTTCACCCTCTCCATCACCCTTTTTTCCAGCTTGATTAAGTCCTGTTCTTCTTCTCCTTTTTCTTCCACTCTATCATATATTTCTTTCTTTCCCTCTCTCTCTTTCTTGTTCTCTCTCTCCGTTTTATTTTACTGCAGTCTTTTCTTCTTTATCATTTATCGGTCTCACTTATCATTGTCTCTTTTGCTTTCCGTATAAGTGTTTGAGTTCGCCAGTAGGCTCACCATGAGGAATGAGCTCGTGAGGATTAGAGAAAATTTTTTTTTTAAGCCACTCCACTTTGGCGTGTACGGTAGGGGATTGCATCTTCGTCTTCGCTGCGAGCGAGCTGATTACGGCCATACTGCAGGCACACGCTGCGTTTTTCTTCACTCATTAACTGAGCTAACTCGATTTAACGACTTGCCGAGGTGGGCACACGGCTCCGCTATTATGAGCCCAATATGAGAGAACAATTAGGCTAAATTTAGCCAGAAAGGGAGGAGAAGCTTGGCAAAAGGCTCCTTAAGTAGGGACTTTCGTCAGGCTGTATGTGTGTGTGTGTGTTTCTGTGCGTGTGTGTTTGGAGGGAGGGATGGACGGCTTGGGCATCTTAAGCTCTAGGGGGAAATAGCAGCTCTGGGGGGGAAAAGCAGCTCCCGGCTATGTGGAGATGTTGGAGATTTCAACTCTGTCCTGTTCCAGGCTCTGTCAAGCGTGCAGTTCCTGCATTTTTTTTTCCTTTCGATTATTGTCATGATACACCATACGACCAAAAGTTTGTGGACACCTCACCAGACACACAACTTAGTCTAAAGCACACGCAATCGCTTGTGTTAAGCGTTCTATTATTTCTTCACTGGAACTAAAGAGACACAAACCCTGTTCCAGCATGACAAAACCCCTGTCCCTGAACTCCATGAAGACATGCTGAGTTCTGATTGGTGTGTAAGAACTTGAGTGTCCTGTTCTGATTCTGACTCAACCCTCTAAACTGAACACTTTTAAAATAAACTGCACCCCAGACCTCCTCACCTCAACATTAGTCTTTATTTACATAGTCACATGACCAAATCTAGTGACAACCTGCACAGAAGTCTGGAGGTGATTATAAGAGAAAGAATGAGACTTTTAACATCTGGATTAGGATGGTAAAAAAAACCCCAAATATGGATGTGACAATCAGGTGTCTGAATACTTTTTTGTGGATTTGCGTTCACGCTCATTCACACCTATAGGGCCATCTTGGACACTAAATCCAAGATGGCGGCGCGGCAGTAGCACAAAGCGGCCACTCCGGATTTAAAGTGGGGCTATTTATGTTTTTACCCCGATCAAAAATGACCTACTTGCATGACTTAGCGACCTCTGGCTTGCTACGAGGACCAGACCACCAGCCATTGGCATCACCTGATGCTGGTGGCCGGGAGATGGAAAGCGGTGCGCGAGGAAGTGGAAGTGTGGAAAGCGGGCGGGTGTCTGTGCTAGGCTAAAAACAAACCCTAGCCAGCCAGTACTCCCGTCCATACTACTTGCCAACGTTTGCTCCCTGGACAACCTGTCTCTGAACGTCGGCAGGACTAAGACGATAGTTGGTGACTTTAGAAGTGCAAAGAGCGACCACTCTCCGCTGAACATTGATGGATCCTTGGTGGAGATTGTCAAGAGCGCCAAATTCCTTGGTGTTCACTTGGCAAGGAACCTCACCTGGTCACTCAACACCAGCTCCATTAGCAAAAAAGCCCAGCCGAGACTCTACTTCCTGAGAAGGCTGAGGAAAGCCCATCTTGCCATTCTGACCATGTTCCACAGAGGGACCATTGAGAGCATCCTGAGCAGCTGCATCACTGCCTGGTTTGGGAACTGCACCATTTCGGATCGTAAGACACTGCAGAGGACAGTCTTTCTTCCCTCCATAACGGACATCTACACCTTAGCTGTATCCGCAAAGCCAAAAGCATTGTGGACGACCCCACACACCCCTCACACTCACTCTTCACACTTCTGCCACACGGAAAAAGGAACTGTAGCATTCGGGCAGCCATCAGGCTGCTCAACACGCTGAGCTGACTAAAACTACCTCAACTCACACACACATGCAACACAAGCACCGGGCTGCGCACATGCACTTTATGTTACTAAGACAATTTACTTTTAGTTCTTTAGCTCTTTGTTGTACTGCTAAGTGGCTCTTTTTGTTATTGTTTTTGTGTAATTGTGTTGTTTTGTGTTGCACCATTGGACTCTGGAGAAACGTTGTTTTATTTCACTGTACTGCATCTGCTATATATGGGTAAAGTGACCAAAAACTGTGCTAAAAAAAGGCGTAAAGCTGCACTGCTTTATTCCTCCCTCCCTCTTTCTTTATTTTTCTTTTTAATAATTTGTTTCTCCATATTTGTTTCCCTTTTACATTTTTTCTATGTTTTTCTTTCTTTTTTCTTTCTTTTCTCTCTTACTTTCTTTTTTCTTTTATTCCTTTGCTTTTACTTTGTTTTTAATTTTCTCTCACTTATCTATCTCATATCTCCTTCCATCTTTCTAACCGTTTTCTAACTTCCCTAAACTCACACTTTTTTATCTTGCGCCCCTCCTCCTTCGCCTCGAACACGAACATTAACACTTTCTAAACTTAGTTAAGTTCTTTTTTTTTCCTCTTTCATGCTACTGCAAGTCTAATATTCCCTTCAGGAGATGCACATCCAGCTCATTTATTCTCTCTCTCTCTCCCTCTCTCTCTCTCTCTCTCTCTCTCTCTCTCTCTCTCTGATAAGAGTGTACTTGGTCATACTGGACGTTAAACAAATCTCAGTCTCCCATAACAGTGTGACCCTTTAATACCAGTTCTGCCTTTAGCCTGAAGACTGCTATTTGAATACACATACAAACACACACACACACACACACACATGCTCATTAGGACGCTGTTTATAGCACTGCTTTCTGTTGAATTGATTTGGATGTCAGTTTAAAGCATGTGTGTGAGATGCTGCTGCCTGTAATTGCTCTCTCTCTCTCTCTCTCTCTCTTTCTCCCCTCTCTCTCTCCTTTATCTCCAGTCTCGGTCTCTTTTTCTCCAAGGTCTTTTCTTTTTTCCCCTCAGTTGCCCCGTTCCTCCTCCTCCTCCTCACTGATTATGTGAAAAGCGGTCACTTTGCTTCGCCGCTCTATTTGACGACGCTTAATGAAATTTGCCTCTTTATCCACACGGCGCGGAGGGAAGTGTGAGGTCACGGGGTTACAGGGAAGCGCGGGGTTACGGGGTTACAGGGTTACTCAGCCCAATTTACACTGCGTAATGCATGTGTGGAGCTAAAGAGATGCTTATTAACACTGCTGTAGTATCCGTGTGTGTGTGTGTGTGTGTGTGTGTGTGTGTGTGTGTGTGTGTGTGTGAGTAATACAAATTCGACAGTCCTCTCTCTTTCACTGTTTTTCTTTCTTTCTTCTTCACGTTTATTCCGTTCTTTCTCTGCATGACACACCTGTTGCGTCCTCTCACACCCTAACTCAACCCTTCATCCAGCTACTTAAGCGAAGGATTCAGAAAGAGAAAGTGATTTAATGAGGGAGAGATCGATTTAACGAGGAATATAAAGAAAAAAAGAGAGAGGAATAGAGAGAGAATAAGGCAGAGACAGCGTAAGGTGAAGAAGAGGAACAATATTAAGGAAGAAAGGAAGGAAGGAAATAGAAAAAAAACAAAGCTGGGGATAAAGAAAGAGTGATAATAAAGGAGAGAGAGAAAGAGAGAGAATGCAATGGATCTGACAAGATTTAAACACAGACAGGGAAAAGTAAGAGAGGGGCGAGTGAGGGAGTGGGAGAACGAGAGTAAAGAAGAGAAGATACCATTAGCTCAGTGCAACATGGCTAAAATAACTCAGTGTGTCAGCTTGTCTAGCACAGCACACATCAGCATTACACACACTCCTGCATGCACACACACACACACACACACACACTTATGCACACAAATGCACACATAGTGTTCTGTCAGTGAGTTTGCAGTTCTGGAGATCACACAAACAATTGGAGCAGACCATCCACTGCTCCATACACACCCACACTCTCACACACACACACACACACACACACACACACACACACACACACACACACACACACACGCTCGCACACCTAGGGCAGTTTGCAATCGTTAATTCCCCTACTGGCATGCTCTTGTTAAAGGAGAAGAGTCTAGAGCTGAAGATCGAACCAGCGACCCTGGAGATATGAGAGAAAGAAACAGATAAACAGAGAGAGAGATAAAGAAACTGAGAGAAACTGATGAACAGATAAAAAGATAAAGAGGGATATGAAAAGACATAAAGAAAGACGAAAAAAAATTAAAGAAATGATGTAAAGAATTAAAGAGAGTTATGACAAACAGCAGCACGTCTTTTCTTTTTCCTGTTTTATTTCTTGCCCTTTTTTTCTTTTTTCTCTTTTTCTCTTTTTTTACTTCCCTTATTTTCTCTTTTGTTTTTTCTTTCTTTCCTTTGCTCCTTTTTTCTTTCTCTCTTTCTTTTGCTTTTTCTTTCCTTTTTCTCCTTGTTACCTTTTTCTTTTGTTCTTTCTTCCTCCCTTCCTTTTTCCTTATCTTTTTAAACTCACTTTTTTTGCTCTTTTTCTTTTCTTCACTTATTTTTTTCTTTACCGAGTCACCATCGTTCTTTCGCTCTATTGCTTACACATCCTCTGTGTTTCATCTTTCTCTCTCTTTCTGTGTTCCCAATCTTCAGAGTCACTGCATTCCTTCGTGGTCTTTCTTTCTCGCTTTCTCTTTGTCCTTCTCTTTCTGTGTGTGTGTGTGTGTGTGTGTGTGTGTGTGTGTGTGTGTGTGTGTGTGTGTGTGTGTGTGTGGATGTACGAGTCGCAGTGGAGATTACAGAGTGTGTAATAATGTGTGTCAGAGGCAGGGTGGCATTGTAATTGCTGCCTTTTAGTCTGCAGCTGTCTGAGCGAACAGCATCTGTTTCTTTCCTTTTTCTTCTCTACTTACACACACACACACACGCACATACACACACACACACACTTACACACACACACACACACTTAGACACACACTCGTTTTCTGGTCCAGATCTCGAGCCTGTGTGCCTAAATCCTTTTGTTACAGAAACATTGTTTTTTATGAGACATAATAACAAAAGAAGCAGAGATATGTGTTCCTGAAATCCTAAAGAGCCTGTGGGGATACACACACACACACACACACACACACACACACACACACACACACACACACTTCCACACCATATTGGGTTCAACATATTAAGTATGTGAAGCATTAAGTACGGATTAAGCAGAAGGGGAAAAAATATGAGCTTTAAAGCAGTGTAGCCGCTCAGATGACGAACGCAGGATATTCATGAACTAATATTTCCTCCTCTTCCTCATCCTCATCCTCATCCTCTCCGCCATCAGCCCCAAAATCACTTATTGCATATATTCCTCTCCGGTCTGAATGGTCCCTCCACGTCCTGATCCCGCTGTAGTGCAGTGTGTATTCTCGGTATTATTGCATTTGTTTTGATTGATTAAGGTGCTGGTCGCGCGGCCGTAGGTTGTGGTAATAAAGACAGATCTTTTTTTTTCTCTCGTCTCGCTGCAGTTTCTGGTGTGCTGCGTGTTTGCGGCTGCTCGCATGGTGTGGGCGGATTTTTTCTATTTGCAGTGCGTGTTTAACTTTCTGAGGTCAAACCTGTTGGACGGCACACACACTCTCGCACGCACACACGTTCCTTAACCTGAAACCTTCGTTGTGAGGTTCTGTTGTTGTGAGAACACAAGGTTTCAGGTTGCTTTGCAGACCTGCGGGGTGTTTTTTTTTTTTTCCGCCGCTGTTGCATAAACATTGCATCTTTCTGGTTACTTTTAGACGGAAAATCGACAAGGACGTGTTTATTTTTGTTCCAGAAACACTTTCCACAGTGGTTTTTAGGGTTTAATCGATATAAGAGACGATCTTATATGGCAGTATTCTGGCGTAAGTCAGAACATTAGTAATGTTGCAGATTTCTAGTGGGCATGCAGGTAGTGTGACTGCATGGTGACTGACAGGAGGCTCAGCCAATCAGGAGTTTGAGTTACAATTTTTAAGTTTCCTGTCGTTCTCTCCTGATACGGTGATTTACACTGTAGATCCTTTGCTCACAGGATGTTGTTTCTTCTGGGGTTTTTTTAATAAATTTGTGTAAACTTTTTTTCCGTGAGGGCCACAGAATGTTTCCTTTCTTTATTGGTTGGTGGGTCTGGAACAGTAAAACGACCCGAGACTGAGTGACTCCAGTATTATTATGGAGAATTTATGATGAGTTTTTATTTTGCCACTTAGTGCTGGATTAGTTAGTTATTTAGTTCTGACTGTACAGACAAACGAGCGTTATTGTTTACGAGATTTATAGAATATTAAAAGATGAACGATAAAGATGAGACAAACAGCCAGTTCCTGCATCGAACAATAAAATAATCACTAGTTTTTTGTTCTCTTATCCAACCGTTTGATTATTTTGTTTTTATTTTTTTATTTTCTTGCTGGAAAAAACAAACTGAGTGAGTGAATGAGTCGGTGATTGAGTGAGCGAGCAAGTGATTAAATGAATGAGTGAATGATTAAATGAGGAAGCGAGTGAGTGAGTGATTAAATGAATGAGTGAGTGAGTGATTAAATGAATGAGTGAGTGAGTGATTAAATGAATGAGTGAGTGAGTGATTGAAAATGAATGAGTGATGAGTGAGTGATTATGAATGAATGATGAGTGATAAATGTGAGTGATTAAATGAATGAGTGAGTGAGTGATTAAATGAATGAGTGAGTGAGTGATTAAATGAATGAGTGAGTGAGTGATTAAATGAATGAATGAGTGAGTGATTAAATGAATGAATGAGTGGGTGATTGTGATTAAATAAATGAGTGACCGAGTGAGTGATTAAATAAATGAGTGATTAAATGAGTGAGTAAGCGAGTGAGTGATCAAATGAATGAGCGAGTGAGTGATCAAATGAATGAGCGAGTGAGTGATTAAATGAATGAGTGAGTGAGTGATTAAATGAATGAATAAGCGAGTAATTGAGTGATTAAATGAATGAGTGACCGAGTGAGTGATTAAATGAATGAGTGACCGAGTGAGTGATTAAATGAATGAATAAGCGAGTAATGAGTGAGTGAATTGAGTGATTAAATGAATGAATGTGTGACCGAGTGAGTGAAAATTAAATGAATGAGTGAGTGATTAAATGAATGAGTGACCGAGTGAGTGATTAAATGAATGAGTGACCGAGTGAGTGATTAAATGAATGAGTGAGTGAGTGATTAAGTGAATGAGTGAGTGACCGAGTGATTAAATGAATGAGTGAGTGATTAAATGAATGAATAAGCGAGTAGTTGAGTGATTAAATGAATGAGTGACCGAGTGAGTGATTAAATGAATGAGTGACTGAGTGAGTGATTAAATGAATGAGTGAGTGAGTGAGTGATTAAATGAATGAATAAGCGAGTAATTGAGTGATTAAATGAATGGGGTGACCGAGAGTAAGTGATTAAATGA
This sequence comes from Bagarius yarrelli, assembly GCA_005784505.1. Classification (NCBI taxonomy): domain Eukaryota; kingdom Metazoa; phylum Chordata; class Actinopteri; order Siluriformes; family Sisoridae; genus Bagarius; species Bagarius yarrelli. The sequence goes on along the minus strand of VCAZ01000169.1, from coordinate 442,181 downwards.
ATGAGTGAGTGAGTGAGTGATTAAATGATTAAATGAATGAGTGACCGAGTGAGTGATTAAATGAGTAAAGTGAGTGAGTGAATGAGTGATTAAAATGAATGAGTGAGTGATTAAATGAATGAAGTGAGTGATTAAATGAATGAGTGAGAATGAGTGAGTGACTGATTAAATGAATGAATAAACGAGTAATTGGGTGATTAAATGAATGAGTGACCGAGTGAGTGATTAAATGAGTAAGTGAGTGAGTGAGTGGTTAAATGAATGAGTGAGTGAGTGATTAAATGAGAGTGTGAGTGAGAATGAGTGATTAAATGAATGAGTGAGTGATTAAGTGATGAATGATGAATAAGCGAGTAATTGAGTGATTAAATGAATGGGTGTGACCGAGTGAGTGATTAAATGAACGAGTAATTGAGTGATTAATTGATGAGTGAGTGATTAAATGAATGAGTGATTAAAGTGAGTGAGTGATTAAATGAATGAGTGACCGTGAGTGAGGAAGTGGTTAATGAATGAGTGAGTGATTAAATGAATGAGTGAGTGATTAAATGAGTAAAGTAAGTGAGTGAGTGGTTAAATGAATGAGTGAGTTGAGTGATTAAATGAATGAATAAGCGAGTAATTGAGTGATTAAATGAATGAGTGACCGAGTGAGTGATTAAATGAATGAGTGAGTGAGTGATTAAATGAATGAATATGAACTGAGCGAGTAATTGAGTGATTAAATGAATGAGTGACCGAGTAATGAGTGATTAAATATGTGAATGGTTAAAGTGAGTGAGTGATTAAATGATTAAATGAATGAGTGACCGAGTGAGTGAGTGATTAAATGAATGAGTGATTGAGTGATTAAATGAATGAGTTGAGTGATTAAATGAATGAATGAGTGAGTGACCTGATTAAATGAATGAATAAGCGAGTAATTGAGAAATGTGATTAAATGAATGAGTGAACCGAGTGAGTGAGTGATTAAATGAGTAAGTGAGTGAGTGAGTGATTAAATGAGATAATGAGTTAAAGTGTGATTATGAATGAGTGAGTGAGTGAGTGAGTGATTAAATGAATGAATAAGCGAGTAATTGAGTGATTAAATGAATGAGTGACCGAGTGAGTGATTAAATGAATGAGTGACCGAGTGAGTGATTAAATGAATGAGTGAGTGAGTGATTAAATGAATGAATAAGCGAGTAATTGAGTGATTAAATGAATGAGTGAGCGAGTGAGTGAGTGATGGGTAATTGAATGAGTGAGTGAGTGAGTGATTAAATGAGTAACGAGTGTTAAATGAGTGAGTGAGTGATTAAATGAATGAGTGAGTGAGTGAGTGATTAAATGAATGAATAAGCGAGTAATTGAGTGTTTAAATGAATGAGTGACCGAGTGAGTGATTGAGTGATGATTGAATGAGTGAGTGAGTGAGTGAGTGAGTGATTAAAGTGAGTAAGTGAGTGAGTGAGTGATTAAATGAATGAGTGAGTGAGTGAGTGATTAAATGAATGAATAAGCGAGTAATTGAGTGTTTAAATGAATGAGTGACCGAGTGAGTGATTAAATGAATGAGTGAGTGGTTAAGTGGGAGAATGAGAGTAAAGAAGAGAAGATACCGTTAGCTCGGTGACAAATGGCTAAAATAACTCGGCGTGTGCCCGCTTGTTGGTTTGGAATGTAATAAATAATTAACATACCTTAATAATAAGAGGGATTTTAGTTTAGAAGGCAACCTTAATTATTCAATGCAGATATGTTACCAGTAAAACATATAATTAACATTCAAATGTTAAACATGTCTCTGGTTCCAAATGGTCATTAATTCAGAAATCAAGACAAAACTACGGCCTGTCCCCACAGTTTTGTCTTGATTTCTGTATTAATGACCATTTGGAACCAGAGCATAATTAAAGTCACAGTTTGTCTTCATTCTGATAATAAACATTAACAGTCCACATTTATAAATCAACACATGACTGGTGATGGAATGAATGAATGAATGAATGAATGAATGGGTGGATGGATGGATGTGTGGACTCGCGCAGCGCTCTCCAGTGGGGCTAAAACCCTGAGTCAACATCATCAACAACATTGCCAATAAAAATTGTTGAGAAATAATTTGTTTGTTGAGAAGAACCAACACAGCACTTGTGTGAGCAAGTTTCACAAAACTATAAATAAAATGTTCTGTCATGTTTCCAGGCTGTGACAGAATCCTGAGGAAGAGCAACGCTAGCAATTTCGGGCCCTATGAACGAATATGAGGTTGGGTCCCCTACCACACCCATTCTGCACTGTTACTACTAATAAAACATCTCTCAAAATGCATGTGCCTTTAAAATCCTCCCAAACTCCTGAAACTGACACCACCACCACCCACAGCCCTACCCACCCCCTCAGCGGCACCCCGATCATGTCGAAATTCTTGTTCATTCTTTTTTTTAATGAAAAAAAACAGAAGTTAGGAAAGCATCCGATTATTGCAATGGGCTCTGCAGTTGGCAAACCAGTAAAATTTATTCCCATCACGCTCATTTATATTCATTCTCTCCTTCATCATCTTCTATATCCGCTTATTTCCTAATTCGGGGTCATAAGAATCTGCTGGAGTCTATCCCAGTCATCCAATACACCCTGGACAAGGTCACCAGTCCATCACAGGGCCACACACACACTCACACTTACTACTATTGGCAAGTTAGAATCACCAATCAATCTAACATACATGTTTTTGGACTGTGGGAGGAAACCGGAGAACCCGGAGTAAACCCACACAAGCACGGGGAGAACATGCAAACTCCACACAGCCTGTCCGGGAATCGAACCCAGGCCTTCTTGCGGCAACAGTGCTAAACACTAAGCCACTGTGGTAGTCTATATTTATTTATTATTTAATAATTATTATTTTTATTTATTTATTTTTCTTTGCTAGAAATCTGCTCTCCGGTCAGTGTGGTGTTAGTCGAGAGTTAATCCTATTAATATTGAGTGCAATAAATAAATAAATAAACAAATAAATGAAAAAGTAAAAATGTAAAAACACTAAAATAATTGTCTGATATTTTTATAGGTTAAAGTGATTTCCTTGTTTTATTCATTAGCTGGAATATGTAGAATGTAACTGTAAGATTTTGGTTATACTTCATGTTTGCTTGTTTCATGTTTTATGTTATGTTCTATGTTTAAGCTAAGCTATGCTATCTAGCTAAGCTATCCTAGTCAGTTCTTGTTTTATGCTTTTGTTCACTTCCTGGTTTGTCCTGTCATGTAATCCTTTTTCTTTTTTTCCTGTCATGTGATTCGCCCGTCCTTGTGTCTTGTTTTTATTGGTTGTTTAGTCACGTGTTTATGATGGTGTTCAGGTGTGTCTTGTTTAGTTTGTGTTGTGCATATATACCCCTGTGTATCCTCATCTGTTTGTTTGTGTACCACTGTTAGTGGGGCTGTTATCCTATGTCCTTGTCAAAGCTAAGCTAAGCTAAGTCAAGTCATATCATGTTGAGTTTAGTGTTTGTCGGTTGGTCACTGTTGTAAATAAACTGCACTTGGGTTCTACTTTACGTCTCGCCTCAGTGGCGTTCATTACAGTAACATTTTAGATTATTGAACAAGCTAAGTATTTTAATCAGTGGGGAAGTGGTGGCTAAGTAGTTAAGGTGTTGGACTGATACCGGAAAGACCAGGGTTCAATTTCCGGCACCAGCAAGCCACCACTTAACCCCCAATTACTCAGTTGTATAAAGAGATAAATGTAAGTCGCTCTGGATAAGAATGTCTACCAAATGCTGTAAATGTAATAAATTATTTTTATTAATTGGTGAAATAAATCCAGCCCAATTTAAAAAAGGCATTTTTGATCAATTAATCGATTAGCTTGTTTTACTTATCGGCTACAGTAGACATAACGCAACTGTGTGCATAAGAAGCCATAATTCAGTCATCAAACTAATAAACGTTGATAAATTGACTATTAAAATAACCGTCTGTCACAGTGTTCTACAGCGAGAGGACCAAACCGAATAATATAAGAACTTTTTTTGTTTTAATCTTGGACGTTTTTTTATTTTTACCATCTTGCACTTGCACCACTTCACACGTTCAGTCTAATGAATAAAAGCGTATGCTCTGTTTGGCACAAGGCGCTGTTTACGTACGTTTATTTATTTAGCAGATGCTTTCACTCAATTATACAGTTCAGGCGTAATGCTGGGGTGTGGAGGGTAAAGAGCCTTTTACTTTCGAGGCCAAGATTGTCTATTTGGCACCCGAGGGATTTGTCGGTGTTTAATAGGTCAGTGTGCTCCAGCTTTATCAAAGCTCATATAACACTGCTGTTAGGCAGGCAATAAGCTGCAGTTCGGAACAAATCCCTGCGCTAGGAGTTTTTTGTAAATATATATTGCTATTAGACCCGTGTATAATTTCATATCATCAGTTTTAATGTGCTCTAATGTTTTCTTCCGGGGTGGGGACGTTAATAAGAAACATAAATGCACCATCCATGTTGTCCATGTTACCTAGAATCTGCCTCCAGTATGACAATACCCCTGTGAACAAAACCCCTGAGCTCCATAAAGACCTGCTGTGTTCTGACTGGAGTGGAAGAACTTTTTATTTCCTGCATTCTGACATCCAAACACCTTTGGGATGAACTGGAACCCCAACTGAACCCCAGACCTCCTCAGTCCACCAACATTAGTGTCTGATCTCATTAATACTATTGTAGCTGAATGACCAAATCCACACATTTACATTTCCAGCATTTGGCGGACGTCCTTATCCAGAGCGACTTACATTTATCTCTGTTATACAACTGAGCAATTGGGGGTTAAGGGGACTTACTTAGGGGCCCAATCAGGTTGGCAGTCTAACACCTTTACCAGGAGCCACCGCTTCCCCTTTGACCCAATCTAGCACACAGAAGTCTGGAGGTGATTATAGGAGGAAAAGTGAGACATTCAGATGTGATAGTGAGGTGTTCCAATACTTTTGTTCGTATAGCGTGCTTTACCAGCCAGACAGTTAAATTTAGTTACTCACTTTTGACTTTTGACCCAATGGTGGGTTGATATAGCCCCTGCCTATTGTTGGGTTATTTAACCCCATTTCTTTGGGTAGTTAGTTTTACCTAATAAATCAGGTTATAATAATAAATAATTTGTTGTTATTTTTAGTTTACAGTTAAAGTGTCTATTTTTTGCAATATTTTACCAAGCCTGCATTTTTAATAACTTCCTGCATCTCTCACCTGCAAATCTGTCCCCTTATGTACAAATCCATAGCATCCTGTTTGAAAAGGTTTAGTTAATAAATAAAGTAAACGAACAGTGATGGAATCTGTCGCTAACGTTTATTTTCATAACTTTATAGATTTTATAAAATATTATGTGTGGCTGTAGAACGAGCGTCGGTGTCGTTACTCACGGATACAAAACGGTCCAAAAGCAGTCGACATGGGTGCCAATATTAAAGTGTAATGGGGAAAAAAAGCACATATGCGTAAATTGTATGACATTAACTCAGCGGTGGTCAGTGGTGGTCAGTCTGTCGTTCTCTGCTGTTCTAAACACTACCAGAATCACTGACCTACATTAACAACCTAAATTCTAATATTTGTTCCATTAAATTGTATTAATTTATTCCAACAGTTTATTCTCTTCATTCCTTGTGTTTCTCCTGCTGCACTGCTTCCAGTACGTGTGTGTGGATGTTTAGAGTTTTGTCCATCAGATTTCAGTTTCTATGTGCTGCCATGTTATTGCCATGTTACTAAACTATATTAGCAGTGGAACGGTTTCTTTAATCAATCAGATTTCAAAATCACATCACTGGCCCACAATAACACAATAAGTGTTTTTTCGTCCTCTGATTGGTTAATCAGAGCAAAACTGTTTGACTAGTAACACACGTCTGTAGCGACTGCACACATTAATACAGTTCAATTAGAATTTTTATCCCCACAATGGCTGATGGAGGAGGAGAAATTAACTCGGTCTCGGACAAACTTTAAAATACGTTTTTAAGGCGGATTTTTCCAGAAAAGTTAGACATCGTAAGAAGAGTTCGGTACCCTGAAGATAAATATCTTGTCTCAGCCTGGGAAAGAGTTTATTCCCCACTTCCAGACCAGCGCCGCCGGCCAGTAACACTGACTTACAGCCTTAAAATGTCTGATATATTTTATTGATATCTGTAATGTTTTTGTGATGTTATATTAATATTAAGATAAATATTGATTCTGAACTGTTCCAGATGTTGTAGGTGGTACAGTTGTGGTTGTAGTGTAGAGGTTTGGAGTTGTGTGTTAACGGGTTTCTTGTCTCTCTGTCTGTAATTCCACGCCGTGTTATACTGTGTGTTTGTTTAGTATTGATGGTTTCTATAACTGTGATGTGATAGTGGTGGTATTAACAGGTGTATAAGTCGGGTAAATCCACACTGAAGGCCTTCCAAATGCACCGCCCACCACTGCATTAATTTGTTGTGTGTTGTGTAGGTTGACTGTTAAAATGTACATTTTAACCCAACAGGTTGCTTTGTTATACAAACAACCTAATGAAAGTTCCAAATAAATCAACATAATAAGCGAATATGTTCATCCAGATATTGGGCACAGTGAATAACCCAATGTTTCTATCCAAAGGTGCGAATGAAACATACGCACAAAACTGGAATATCGTATAAAACATTTCCAACAAAATTGTCAATTCCTGATGGCAAATATAGCATCAAATATCAACAAGAAATATTTGATTTGTGCGTCCCGGCCATGTTTTTCCATTAAGAATGTTAGTCACTACTTTCTTATATATTACGCTTTAAAATGATGCCTTAAGTTTGTTTACTGGGGGTGAAATTAAATCTTTGTTTCATTTTCTGCAGGTAAAATTCATGACAATAGCTTGTTAGAAACATTTGCTAACTACTTCACGTTCATATTAATTAATAAACACCTAATTTAGTTTTATTAATGGCGTCAAATAAAACCATTAACTGGTCTAAACTATATATAATTATATTATTTGTATATATATATTCGGCGTCTCTATTCGGAGCACTGTATCTGTTCGGTTAGTAGTGTGTGTTTATATGTGTTATATAATTCTGAGGCCTTGGTGTTTTCCATGGTGCTGTTTCTGAAAAAATGTTTCGCTGTTTAATAGATGTCAAGATTATAACAAGTCGAGGTTACAGACAAAGCTTCTTATTCGATTTAGGAAAAAAGCCAGACCGCGTGTTCCATGTTGTCTGAGTTCTCACCTCGCTTACCACCAACGGAAACTGATATGTGGTTCTCATTGCATGCTCTTGTTTTTGATTCCTTTACGTGCGTGTGTGTGTATGTGTGTGTGTATGTGTGTGTGTTACCTTGCTATTTTTCTCTATTACATGCACAAAATATACCACACAAAAAAAACCTTGTAATACCACTGAAAACAGTCTCTAAATATACGAGAGTAAAGAGGATTTAAAGCCTTGCACACTGGAGGACTTGGAGACACGGGTTTTAAGAGGTTCTCAGTTAATTATCACAAACGACCTCCTTCAGAAGACTGTTCCATTTAAGGAAACTGGTGGACGCTGCAGGTGCCCACGTTGAAATCTAAACATTTGCTTTCATTTTTCTATGTAATTAATGACAATTTCTTTCAATAATTTTATATTAGAAATATGGACCAATTTATTTAATGCCTGGTCACTTTTCACCCATCTTGTTTGTTGGGACCTCATCGTCCACCCAAACATACCGGTCACTTGCCGCCATTTTTGTTATCACATGATCTGTTACCGCAAAATCACATGACTTTTATTGACACATGTTGGAATTTATTTAGTAAATATGTTTCCATTGTAGTTTAACCACATTTTTTTTCGTTTTACTTTCTTTTCCAGTCAGTACATCTACATTGGGTTGTTTTAAATTAAAAACCGTCTAGTGTGTAAAAGCAGATATCAGATTCGGGTCACAAAATCGGAATTAGGCTTTAAAATTTTGCAGTGTAAATGCGGTCTTAGTGACGTGATAAAGCAGATTAAATGTCCTGTAGTGTTTTTTTTTTTTTTAACCGAACAAAAATCCACATTATACGTCTGTTTATAGTTTCAGATGATGTGAAAATGTTTTTACTTCCTGTTATTACTTACGTTATTAATGCTACAAGTAATGTGTTATAACCTCTTATAAATATATATAAGCACAACAAAAAAGGTCTTCATGAGTGTTTGAGGAGCGTCCACCCTTAAAACACTTGCGAATTAGACGTTTTTATAGAAATAGATAATAATTGAATGTATTAAAAATACATTTATCCTACTCAGGTGTGCTCACCTTGTCTTTATGCAAACTTTCGGAATTTATACACATCTGTGTTGCCATCCAGCGTTTTTTTTATGCGCACAGAAATAGCTGTCGAGGCATTATTATTGTTATTATTATTTATTTAATTATTATTATTATATTATTGGGATTACTGATAATCCCTTTTGTTCAAAAGTCATTTTTAACATAAACGGTAATTAATTTCTTACTTGTTTTTTAGCATATAAATTATGAGCATGAGGTCTTGACACGGTTATCTTGCCTGCACACAAAGGAGGCAGATGATGGAACGACGTAATCGGCTATCAGCAATGATTAACATGGATTTCGCACTAATCCTTGACAGATGATGATTTGGGGAGGGGAAATGGATGGGGAAATAAATTGAGACGGATAATTTGAAAGCAATTAATTCAAACATTAGGATAAAATAAGGACAATTCAGACACCCCCTGCTCTTCTCTGCACTGTTTTTCACATGCTCTTTCTACCAATCCCGAGTAAAAATGACAGACCACATGATGGGAGCTGAATGTGGAGTTCTGGGTTTGGTACCAGCCTAAAAATGTTTTAAATCAAGGTGCAAGTTGGGCACAAAGAATTCTAAAAACCAGCATAATCAATAAGAAACAGGTTGCCAAGACAACCCTAAATAAACAGATTTACTCTTAGGGGTTAAGCATTAATCTATGGTAATTTTTAATATTATTTGTTTGTTTGTTTGTTTATTTATATAGATATAGATAGATAGATAGATAGATAGATATTCCTAATGATACCGATGAAAATTTAGATTGTGGCTGTTCCTTTTGAATATGTTGATTTAAACTCGATTTGCTTACTATATGATTGGGTGTTAAATTCGCTTGAATGTTAATGCTTATTATTTTACATATTAACTGAGGCAGAGATGATTATGAAAAGGTAAAATTAGTAAAGAAATTCACAAGGTGATCATTTATTCAAATACATATTATATGTAACTCAATTATGTTTTGAGTTGTATAGAAACTATTTTTGTTATAGGCAGCATTTACACTGCACGTATCAGTGACCCAATTCCAATTTATCCTCTAATGTGGTACAGAACCGAATTTGACCCACAACCATGTAAACAGGAAAAAAACACATGGATACCGATATTTTCAGATCGGTTTTCTGGCCTTAGTCGTATGTGGAAATGAATAGGATATGAATCCGATACGTGCATTAGCGTCTGCCATGTAAACAGACAGATCGAATTTTTACCTGTCACTGTTAGTCGAACGTCGTAAATAAGAAACCTTGGCGCATGACGTCAATTAAGGTGGACACCAACTGCGAATATATATAAACTTGGCACAACTGCGTATTCTGATATTTACGCACCAAAAAAGAAAAAATTTATAACTTAGCGATCAATGCTACATTCGTCCAGGCTTTAACAAGTGCTCTCCTCTATTTTTCCCCACCTATAGAGAGCATTGTTTTGCCCGACCTTTAAATATGTTTGGAAGCTTGAATGCTGAATATCGATTGGATAAAATGACAAACTAGGAATTGGGCATTCAGACCTGCAGTGTAAATGCAGCCACGGTGACGTGATGAAACAGAGTAAATTTCCTGTAATGCTTTTTTTTTTTAAATTCACATCATACATATGTTTTCACTTCCTGATATCACTTATGTTATTACTGCTACACACAGTCTATTATAACCTGTCATAAATATACATTATGTTTATAATATAAAGCACTGTTTTGGCAACAACAAAAAATTCATTTGAGTCTTTAAGGAGCGTCTGCAATTAAAACACATTATAGAAATAAATAATAATTTAATGTATTAGAAATAGAAATCTGTGGTCAGAGGTTAAGAAGGGGTTAACCACGTTTTTGCTCAAGAGCTCAAAAATGGCAGTTTGGTAGTCCTTGGATATAATCACACACCATTTTAGCGGCAGTTTAGGGGCTACAGCTGCACTAACCCCTGTCTACCACACCCAAAGATAAAACTGACACGCTATCCAAAAAATCTGTCAGTTTTTTAATATAAAGGAAATCACAGCGTGCCAATCACAGTTGCAATATTTACTCCTGCACTCGCGATGTCATATTGAATCCATTATCTACAGCAAAATTCCGACGTTAGCAGAGCAATACCTTTCGCTCGATCGTATAAGTTTTCCGTTAAAGAGCCGGAATAAGTGCTGAATTTATGCATGTTGAGTCGGAGCCAATTTTATCCACAGTCGGACGCGGCGCGTGACTCCACGTCAGCAAGCGTGAGCCGAATCGAATCGGCCCGAGAAATTATTATTATTCCGCGCAGGGCCTGGTTTCTGCAAGTCGCATATTTGGCTCAGCATGTAAAAAGGAAACTCTGCAGCAAAGAAAGGTCAAAGGTCACGCACAGTCACAGTAGCGCCATTCAAAGCCCAACGAGAGCCATTCCAAACACGGGGAAGGTCACGATTCTTCCGTTAACACGCACACTGGTCATTTTTATCGAGTCCCACTTTGATTCAGCAATGGCCATGCGGGCCGTGCATATTAACCGGCCTGCCGTTAATGGAGTGGACTGTGTGTGAGAGAGGAGAGAGGAAAAAAGAAAGAGAAAGACGGGTGGAAATATTAAGTGCTTTAGAGAGACAGAACGAGACCAAGGAGAAATGCGGAGTGTATTCGGGCTGTTCTGTGCTGTGGAGGAGGCTCTTTACACGCTGCCAGGGCACGAAGCTGGGCACAACCAGCTTCTTCTTCGGTTTCTCTTACATGCACCCTCACACGTTCACTTACAGGCCCACACACTCTTTGATTCACACAGCTACACATGCTTGTAAATGCGCAGGCACACAGACACGTCAGCCATTAAGATCCTATCGAATCTGTTTTTGCCATCTGCTCCAGTACGACAGCCAGACACTGACAAAAAGAGTGAACAAGCACCAATGGTTGTGTCATAGTAAATATAGATGATCTGGATGATCTTTTTATATATAAATATGTTCTACGTCCTTTACCTGCGGTTGTGCAGGGGGAATAAAACCCTAGAGAATTAGTGTTATATAGAAAAAAAACTTCATAGTATGAGAAAAATTTGTAACTCGGCAGTTACGGCGTTGACCTGTTTGACCCGAAGATAGTTGATTCTATTTCCAGCCCCACCAAGCTGCCACTACTGGGTGCCTAAGCAAGGCTCTTAACTGCTCAGTTGGATGAATGAGATAATGTGAGTCGCTTTGGATGAGGAAAATACTGAATAATCATTTGGTCTGCGTTCATTTTCCTCCTTTTTTATCACATCGTTTTTCCTTTCTTTTCTGGTCAGTATGTTTACATTGGGTTGTTTTGCCGTGTATAGTGTAAATGCTGATATGGGTTAGTCATGAATTTTGGAATTGGGCATCAAGATCTGCAGTGTAAATGCAGCCATAGTAACGTGATAAAGCAAGTAAATGTTCTGCAGTGTTTTTTAATCGACTGCCAGGTGCCGGAAACGTAGCCACACCCGTTCCGCACTGTAAAAAAGAAAAGTAAATGTAAATGCCTTTATTTTGTCACATATACTAAGATAGGATATGCAAAGAAACAAATTTCACTTTGCTGTAAAAAGTAAGTTGGGGCTCAAAGCGCAGGGAAAACTATGATACAGCGCCCCTGGAGCAGAAAGGGTTAAGGGTCTTGCTCAAGGACTCAACAGTGGCTGGCTGGTGGTGGGTCTTGAGCCCGGCTCTTCCTGGTCTTCAAATCAACAACTCAGCGCCTTAATCATTTAAGCCACCACTGCCCCCTGACCACTGTTAGTACTATTAAAACAGATGTCTGAGTGTCTGAGGTCCCCAAAGTGCGTGAGCCCTAAAAGTCTTTCTAACTTTCCCCTCCGTTTAGCGGCGCCTTTTCTACACTGTTAGTAATTTATTTCTAACAGCACATCATTGTGTGTTTTAATCCTTAGCCGCTTTAATCCTTATTTATACTAGTTTAGCTGGATCTGTTAAAGGATTGAATGCTTTGTGATAAATATTCAAATAGTTTGGGTAGAGACGGTTGGGTAGGGAGTGGACGATGTGTAACACACTCCTGACCGGCCATCCCAAAAAGACCGTTAGACAGCTGCAGCTCACACAGAACGCTGCCGCCGCCAGGAAACCAGGAAATCTCCTCAGATTGGTCCTCAGGTCCGAACACTGACTGACTGTTAATTATAAAGTACTGTTACTCGTTTATTAATCACTCAATAATCTATAGGCCCTAAATACATTTCAGATATCCTCACTGACTATAAACCAATCAGATCACTCGGATCATTAGGATCAATTCAGTTAAACATACCGAAGGGTTCGGTCTAATCAACCAGCTACCAGAAGAGATCAGATGTGTTTTAAATCTTTAAATCCAGACTTAAACACATCTGTTTAGTTCTGCATTCACTGAATTCAGCGCTGTGATACGTCCCAACTGACTAGAATCAGTTTATATTCTAAAGTGTTTTCATTCATTTTAAAGCTGTTTATTGTTGTGATTGTTTTAAGGATAATTTTCATTCCTCTTTGAAAAACCACTGTGTGTGAAAAGTGCTATAGAAATAAACCTGCCTTGCTTTGCTTTGCCTAGGGACTGCAGTGAAAAGCACCATGTGGAGACCATGGTGGTGAATTTGATCTTTTCTTGCATGGTCTTGCGCTTAAATCCCCGTCCTATGACATTTAATGGCTTCGACAGGCAGAAATTATTATTAAATCTGTAACGAATCTCTGCTGTCACCCAGATAAGGATGGGTTCTCTTTTGTGTGTTGTTCCTTTCAAGTTTTTTTCTCATATCATCTCAGGGAGTTTTTCCTTGCTGTTGCCTCAAGCTTGTTCACTGGGGATGAATTTAAATTCAATTAAAATTTCTTTGGGTAAATTCATTCATTCATTCATTCATTCATTTATCTTCTATACCCGCTTATTCCCTAATTCGGTGTCACAGGGATCTGCTGGAGTCTATCCCAGCCGTCTCTGAAAGGGAGAAAGGCAGGAGCGGGGCACCCTGGACAGGTCACCAGTCCATCACAGGGCCACACACACTCACTCACCAATCAATCTAACATACATGTTTTTGGACTGTGGGAGGAAACCAAACACACAAGCACGGGGAGAACATGCAAACTCCACTCGAACCCGGGCCTTCTTGCTGTGAGGCAACCATGCTAACCACTAAGCCAGGAAATTGCTAGAAAAAATTGCTGGCTACTTCAGTATGTTAATATCAGTTAAGTTTTATTAATGGTGTGGTTATGTGATATGTGGTTCTCATTGCATGCTCTTGTTTTTGATTCCTTTTCGTGCGTGTGTGTGTTATCCTGCTGTCCTCCTCTATTACATGCACAGAATATACCACAACTGTTCGACTAGTAACACACGTCTGTAGCGACTGCACACATTAATACAATTAACTCGGTCTCAAACATACTTTGAAATCCATTTTCAGGCCGATTTTTCCGGAAAAGTTATTCATGGTGAGGAGAATTCGGCTAACTCCAAAGATAACTAGCTTTTCTCAGTCCGGGAAAGAGTTTATTCCCCACTTCCAGACCAGCGCCGCCGACTGGTAACACTGACTTTAAATGTATGACAGCCTTTAAATGTCTGATATATTTTATTGATATCTTTAATGTTTTTGTGATGTTATTAGAAAAATATTGATTCTGAACTGCTCCAGATTCTTCTTGTCACTCATTAAAATTTGGTATTGATTGTTGGCTGTTTACTTATCGCTAATTTATCCCACCCTTAACAGGTGCCATGGTAACGAGATAATCAATGCTGTTCAATTCAGCTGTCCGTCGATTTATTATTATGGCTGGTGTATGAGGACTTTTAGAGAGAGTGAATAGAAAGCTAGATCGATAAGAACACAAATGATGGATGGATGGATGGATGGATGGATGGATGGATGGATGGATACCTTCAGTGGCTAAGTAGGTGGATAGATGGACAAATTAATGCATGCTTTAATCAGGTGACTACATTAATAGATGGATGCATGGGTTGAATAGATATATAGATGAATAAATGGGTAAATAGATGATGGATTGATATGTAAATGTACAAGTGGTTGGATTAATAAATGGTGGCTAGGTGTGTTACAGTGAATAGATGATGGATAGATGGTTGGATGGATAGATTGATAGACAAATGAATGGATAAGTGGACGGATGGATAGACAGATAAATGGACGGATAGATGGATAGATGAATAGCTGGATTATGGAGTGATCGATGGAAGGGTGAGGTAAACGGATGGATAAACAGATGGATGGATGGATGGTTGGATAGATAGATAGATGAATGGAAATGGTG